>CM033471.1:15301149-15393137 GCA_019447015.1 Hymenochirus boettgeri | reverse complement strand
TTCTAGGGTTAGCGAACGATACATTCTAGGGTTAGCGAACGGTACATCCTAGGGTTAGCGAACGATACATTCTAGGGTTAGCGAACCGTACATTCTAGGGTTAGCGAACGGTACATCCTAGGGTTAGCGAACGATACATCCTAGGGTTAGCGAACGATACATTCTAGGGTTAGCGAACGGTACATCCTAGGGTTAGCGAACGATACATTCTAGGGTTAGCGAACGATACATTCTACAGAGAAGGAATGTCTGTACAACAATATAGCTAATACCTCATACTGTACTGCTTCTAGGAAACACATATGGCAGCTTCCACCCAATGGTTGTATAAATATGACAGAGAGAAATGTTCTGTACACACAATAAGCGAGACCTACACTGTACTGTCTTCTAAAGGAAACAATATGGAAGCTCCACCCATGTATACACCTATAGGTATAATTAGAAATATCTGGAAAAGAATGTTCTGTGGGGCTGCATTTACAGGGTCAGTAATACTGTCACCCTCAACTAGCATTTATTAATTATATATGATAAAAGATATACACACAGTAAGCGTATGACCTTCATATGGAATATTATATAACAGATCCCACCTCACCAACGTTATAATTCAGATATAAATAGAATATTCTTCTTCCTGAAGGTACCAATGTATATTTAAAGATCCTCCTATATATATAGTCTATAATATATATAAAAGTAAGTATTCTACTCACAAGACATCTGTCAGTTTATGACGACTGGAAAACCTTGTCTGGCGAGAATTTTTTACACCTATCACAATTTTATTTGTAATAATGTCAAGAATCTCCTATTCAGTGCGAAGTGGAATTTACGTGTCACATGTTCATTTAATGTCAGTTAAAACCTATTCATCTCATATGAATGAATCATGTTTGTTAGTAGATCAGGGACCTCCAGATATTCAAAATTTCACAACTGGGCAAGGGGATGCTGGGAGTGAATGTTGGTGCTAAAGGGAGTTCTTAGACGAGTTTTAAAAGGGGAATCTAAATGAGGCCACCTAACTAATTGTAAGCTCTTACGGCATAGGAATCGAGATGGATTCCAGGTCGACACAAACCCGGATCTGACACGGACCCCTCTGTTCCGAAATCGAAAGATCGACGGGATCTGGACTTCGAAAGATTTTCAAATGTACGAAGTATTTCAAAAATATATTCGGGGCATATTTATAAAAGAAGCGAAAAGTAGCGAAATGTTTGCGATTATTACTTTTCGCATGGGTTTTCGCCAAAAAGAACAGTTACCGCTATTATAAAAGGTAAAATGGAATGGCAAAAACGTTAGTGCGAAAGGTGGTTTGCTTAAAAAGAGCGAAAGAGTTAGCGCGACCTGAAGTGGTGAATGAAAAAGTCATTGTTTGAGCGAAAAGCATTCTAAGGGTAATATGCCTTGAAAAAAGCGACGCGCATTCTTAGAAGGCGATGCGGCATAGTAGAATGGAATATGCCTTGGAAAAGCGGACATTCGAAAGGGCGAACGCCACATTAGAAAGGCGAACGCGATTAGAAAGGCGAACTCACATTAGAAAAGGCGATCGAGCATTATAAGGAATATGCCTTGGAAAAGCGAACGAACATTAGAAAGGCGGACTGCGCTTATAATGGAATATGCCTTGGGAAAAGGATCGCGACCTTAGAAAGGCGAATGTTGGCAGTGCAAAAGAAAATTGTATTCCAATGAGAAAATTAAAGAAGATTGACTTAAATAAGACAGGGCTGACTTCTTGGTTAAATGTGAGGTGGCCATTTTGAACTTGACATCATTTCTAGTGGGCTTTTCTGTTTTGACAATGGTTTTCGCAATCAGTCTCTTAGATGCGTTAAGTTTTCGCTTGCGATATTTGCTCTTATCGCGCCCGTTCGCCCTTTGTCAAGAGCCGCGAAGTTTGTTGTTTTCGCTTTACGAAGCCCCAAATGGCGCTATTTTCGCTGCGATGTGCTGCGCTAAGATTTGCGAAAAGACAATCCTTATAAATATGCCCTTCGAACATTCGAATAATCCTCGAAAATATGTTCGGAAACTCGAAAGTAGTCTCTGATCGTATTTTCAAGTATTTTGAACGTCAATTTGATTTTCGAAGAAAAATAGTGAAAAATAGCCTCTGTACATTTCGCGAATCTTCGAAAATTAATTCCATTTTCGGATCTTACGGGATTTTCCGTAAACAGAAGAAAACTATGTCTTCGGCCATGCTCGTTGGGACCTCTTTCCTAGTGTTACATTAGTTCAAGCACTTGATACTGTGTTGCCATAGCAGGGCTTTTGGTATTATAATATTAAATAAACATACACAGACATGTCACCCCACAAATACGGTATTTGTATACAAGTTAAATCACCACCCAGACCCCCAAACTGAAAATGATTAGGAATTGAGAGATGTAAGTCAACCTGAATGCTTACAATGTTCCGTTACCTCTCTTTCCTGTATTTCAAGGTTGAGGCAGCGTCAGTCAGGATGAAACAGATGACATCACAGCCAATGACTGAATTGCTTTTTCCCTTCCGCTTCTTAAGTCTTTTTAAGAAAACCCAGAGATTAGGACAGTCTTTGGAAAATTCTGGAACAGTTAGAAAAAGATTAGCAAAAATCAAAAGATGTCAAAACCAGTCATATGGTTAACTACAACTCCCAGCATTCCCCGTCTGACCACTGATAAATATGTATATAAGGAGAATGCTTTACGGAACCTTATTCATAAGAGAAGTGTTGGAAGATCTTCTAGGGAAGAACGCTCCTGTGTTTTGTTCAATGGAGAGGCTTGGTGAATAGATCCTCTGTACACAACGTATATTGTACCACGTCCCTAATGTGTATTCACGCTGCAAAAGAAATGCTGATTAAATTCAATTTAAAGGCAATGGAAGTGGCGCCTTAGTAGAACCGTATAAATAAAGAGGTCAGGAAAACAGCGAGAAAGCTGGGGGAAGCGTTTTTGGGAGGTGGACGATGGTAATTGCTGTTAAAAACGGCGTTGCCATACTGCCTAGAACACAAATCCCAGCATGCTTGGAGCTGCAATTCTCGAGATATTTAAATTATTTTAGTAAATACCTTGGTTCAGGTACAATACCTGGTTCAAGGATGGTCAGTGTACACAATAAATCTTTACAATAGTCAAAAAAACTTGAAATACAACTCCCATCGATTGCAGCCTGGGAATGCTGGCGGTGTAGTTTTTTAGATATCTGGAGGGCTGAAGTTTGACAATCCCTTCATAGATACACTCCGGTAGATGCACCGCTTTAATGCAGCATACGATATTCAGTAGTTTGATCTACTAGCTAAAATAGTTTAAACTGGGTTCGTTTTAAACTGAAACTAAATTCTAATGATAAGTTTTATATTATCTTGTAATGGTCTAAATAAAAGATATTACAGTTTCAAATACAATTCAAAAAAAAGCCCCACAATGACTTTTGCAGGCCTTTAGTAATACAGGGAAATACAAGTATCTTATGGGAGAATTCTATCCCGGGGCGATGGCACTGAGCAGGTGTGAGGGTCACTGAACAGAGGAGGGTGGAAATTGCAGGATTTTCTTTTCTAAAAAGATTTCACTGTGTAGTTAGATAAAGGGATTACTTAGAAAGACAAATGCTACATACAGTTAATTAGCAGTTTCGAGTATTAATATTAAGGGTAAATGTCCTTTAAGGAATTTGTTTATAAAAAATCTCATAGTGTGTCTAGGTGATGAAACACGTTGTAGTCATGACACGAATGTGAGAACAGCACCGTCTGTGTTCTAAATGTGTCAGTGTGTGGATAAGCCAAAACCCACAATCCATTGGTAACAGCCCCTGCAAGGTTAAGGGCAACACTGCCTATGCTTTTGCCAGGTTCCTCATCTGGCAGGCTAGATATGAATTATAGCCCAGAATCTTGCCTGTAAATAAGAATTACATTATACATTCATTCAGATTGGTTGGGCAGTTGTTTCTCATGCACATTTTTTCTGTGTAGTCAGGCATAGGACTACACTCCAGAACCCGTCCTGGAAACTATGCATATACCTTTGAACAAGTTTATGCATAGCAGGGAAAATGTTAAAATAAGATGAACCACTCATCCTGCAGTGGGGGTCGCCTCCGCTTTTAACCCTTTCACTGCAAGAGTGGAGTCAGTGGTCGTCTCTGCACATGACTGTTAATTATAATGACAGAGGATTGTAATGTTATGTGCTCCGTTTCCTTACAATCATAGACCGTTTCTTAGCGGCAGTTACACAGTGGTAAAACCACAATGATGGTTGGAGGGGATCCGCACATTCCGTCTCCCTTGTGGGGCTCCCATGTAGTGCACATAAATATGTTATATGGCATCACTGTACTGTATCCAGCAACATGGAGAGCAGCCAAAACTGCAGCAGATTTTCACTTTTCCGTTGTGAGTCACCAAATGTGTTCACCCTGTGAATGGGCACAGGAACATTGACGGCCTCCTGCCCGCCCATTAATGATTATTAGTCTGTACACGCCAGTAATTATTTATACTATGTCCACCCATTAATCGATTATTACTCTGTCCGACCATGAATATTTATACTATTGGCCCCTCATTAATGATTATTAATCTGTCCGCCAATTAATGAGTTATCATGTCCGCCCATTGATGATTATTACTCGGTCCGCCATTAATTATTTATAATATGTTCCACCATAATGATTATTACTCTGTTATGCCCATTAATTATATAATATGTACAACCCAATAATGATTATTACTCCTGCCCGCCCATTAATTATTAATTACTATGTCCACCATAATGATATTACTATGTTCCGCCATTAATTATTTATACTATGTCACCCATTAAGATTATTACTCGTCCGCCCATTAATATTTATACTATGTCCACCCATTGAATGATTATTACTCTGTCGCCCATTAATTATTAATACTATGTCCACCCATTAATGATTATACCTCGTCCGCCCATTACAATTAATAATCCTATGTCGCACCAATAATGATATTAAGTTGCCCGCCCTATTAATAGTACTATGTCCACCCATTAATGATTATTTCTCTGTTCCACCCAATAATGATTATACTCTGCCTGCCCATTAATTATTATTACTCTGCCCGCCAATTAATCTTAATATTATATCACAGCCTTAATCCTCTTACTCTGTCCGCCCGATAATTATTAGCACTCTCTCCACCCTTAAGTAATAATTACTATGTCCGCCCGTTACTGATTAAACTCTGCCTGCCCATATTGATATAATCTGGTCTCCCATTAAGTATGTATGTATGTATGTATTTATTTCTTATTAGCGACTACATATTCTGCAGCAGCTTTTACAAATATTACACAAATCACATCAGCCATGCCCGAGGAGCTACAATCTAATCACATTTATTTGACACATACACCTATCAGTGTTTTATGTGTGGGAAACCAGAGTGCCTGGAGGAAACCCAAGCAAGCACGGGTGAGAACATACAAACTCCTTGCAGATGTGTCCAGGGTGGATTTCGATCTCAGGACTTCATCACTGCAAGGTAAGTACCTTGCAGTGGTGAGACACCGTGATGATTAATACTCTCCCACCCATAAGGATTTATACTCTACCAGAACATTAACGATAATACTACCCACCTAAACTGATTAATCTCTTACCAGGCCATTAATGATTAATACTCGACCCGCCCATAAAGGATTTAATACTCTACCGCCCATAAGATAATACTGTGCTCGCCATTACAATTAATATTCTGCCTGCCAGACCAATGACGATCAAGTTTTCTGCCCTCCATTAATGATCAATTCTCTACCAGCCCTATAAACGATCAATATCTGCCTCCTATTAATGATCAATTCTTACAAGCCCAAGACGATTCAATATTCGCACTCCTAGTACTGATCAATTCTCTACCAGCCCGAATGGACGATCATATTCTGCCCTCCTATAATGATCCAATTCTATACCAGCCCATAAACGATCAATATTCTGCCCTCTATTAATGATTCAATCTTACCAGCCAATGACGATCAATATTCTGCCCTCCGATTAAGGATCAATTCTATACCAGCCAATGACGATCAATATTCTGCCCTCCATTACGATCAATCTCTACCAGCCCAATGACGATCAATATTCTGCCCTTCCTATTAATGATCAAGTCTCTACCAGCATAAACGATCATATTCTGCCCCTCCATTAATGATCAATTCTCTACCACCTAATGACGATCAATATTCTGAACCTCACTATTTAATGATCCAAAATTCTCTACCAGCCCAATGACGATCAATTTCTGCCCTCTATTAATGAAAATTCTCTACAGCCCAATGACGATATATTCTGACCCCTCCTATTAATGATCAATTCTTACCAGCCCATTTTGAAAAACGATAATACTCTGCCCCCTCCTATTAATGATCAATTCCTCTAACAGCCCATAAAACGATCAATACTCTGCCCTCCTAGTTAAATGATCAATTCTTATACCAGCCAATAACGAATTCAATATTCTGCCTCCTAGTAATGATCAATTTCTACCCGCCATAAACGATCAAATACTTGCCATCCTATTAAGATTTTCAATTCTTACCAGCCCATAAACGATCAAATTCTGCCATCCTATAAATGATCAATTCTCTACCAGCCAATGACGATCAATATTCTGCCCTCATTAATGACAATGCTCTACCAGACATAAACGATCAATACTCTGCCGCCCATTGATATAATAATCTAATCCCACAGTACAGGCCTTTGCCCCTTGCTCACTGTTATTCTGATGCACAGGAAGGGACTGGTCCCCTGTGTTGCAATTCCAAGTAAAATTCCAGCAGGCACTGGGACAATATACAAAAGAAATAGATCAGCATTACTGTCCGGTTCTATTTATATTAGCGGCACTGGCACCCGGCACAGAAGTCTGATGGTGTGTACGTCCACTGTGTTGAACACAAGGAGAAATGGGACTGTCAGTGACAGGGCTTGTGGATGGGAATGGACAGAAGTAGAGGGGAGATGGAGCAGACAGGAGATTGAATGAGACTCACAAATATCATTCCGGCAGTTTAGTTCTGTGGCAAAAGGACAAAGGTCCATTTGTGGGTACAAAAGGAAATTCTGTGCATGTGTACTGCCAGTCATATATGTAACAGATTTTCTAGCCGTGTGTGTAAATTTGTGCATGCGGGAGCAGTGCACGCAGAGTACACGGTTCACTCTTAGCACGCACACACGACCTTGCAGACCAGCACACAGGTTACATTAGTGGCACACAACCTAACAGTATCTATCTCTAGCGTCTCTCTCTACAGTCCCTATTCCTAGCAGTCTTATTCTCTAAACGTTGTCTATCTCTAGCAGTCTCTATTTTTCAGAAGTCGCAATGTCTAGCATTCTATAATTCTAATTACTCTAGCAGTCTTCGACTCTATAGAGTCGCTATCTTTAGCAGAATATCTCTAGGCATTCTTACTCTAGCAGGTCTATATATTCTAGCAAGTCTCTATGCTCCCACAGAGGTTTCTGGCAGTCTCTAACCTAAAAAATCTCTATTCTCTAGAGTTTTATAACAGTCTTTATTCTTCAGAAGCTCTATCTCTTGAGTGCTATATTTTCCAGCAGTCTCTAGTCTCTAGCAATCTCACATCTATGGCAGTCTATATTCTATTGAAGTCTTATTATATTGCATCTCTATAATGTAGCTGCTATATTTTCTCAGCCATGTCAATTCTGTCTTCTTAGGAAGTATCTATTCTCTAGCATCTATATTCTCTAGCAGTCTCTATACTCTAGCAGGCTCTTTCTCTAGAATCTTATCTCTAGCGTCTTATTCACTAGTATGATGGACCAAACCGAATCAAACCCGGAGTTGAGACGGAACTTTATGGGAGTTCGACGACTCGAAAAACTATTCAAAAATGTTCGGGTTCAAAATAGTTAGTTTTTCGAAAAAATCGATAATTATCAAATTTACAAGCCGGGTTTTCGTAAACCTAGGAATGTATCGTTCGCTATAACCCTAGAATGTATTGTTCGTTACCTGAATGTATGTGCGCTACCTAGATGTATTGTTCGCTAACCTAGAATGTATCGTTCCCTAATACTAGAATGTACGTTCGCTAACCAGGAATGTAGCGTCGATAACCCTTAAATGTATCGTTCCCTAACCCTGAATGTATCGTTCGATAAAACCTCTCTATTCTCTATCCTCTAGCAGTCTTTATTCCACTAGTAGGATGGACACAAAACCGAACTCCAACCCGAGTGAGACGAACTTTATGAGTCGAGCGAACTCGAAAAAACTATCAAAACTAGTTCGGGGTTGGAAAATATGTTTTCGAAAAAATCGATAATATCAAATTTACAGCCGTCGTAACCCTTAGAATGTATCGTTCGCTAACCCTAGAATGTATGTTCGCTAACCCTAGAATGTATCGTCCCTAAATCCTAAATGAAAAATTCGTTTTTTCGGCTAACCCTAGAATGTATCGTTTTCGCTAAAACATAGATATGATATCGTTCCCTAACCCTCGAATGTATCGTTCGATAAACATCTCGATTCTCTATTCTGAGCAGTCTTTTTCATGTAGTGATGGACACAAAACCGACTCCCCAACCGAGTTTTGAAGACGAACTTTATGAGTGCGGACGAAACTCGAAAATATTTCAACTAGTTCGGGTTCGAATGATGTAGTTTTCGAAAAAAATCGATTAATTATCAAATTTACAAGCCGTTCGCCTAACCTAGAAGTATCGTTCGCTAACCCTAGAATGTATTGTTCGCTACCCTAGAATGTATCGTTTCCTAATCTAGAATGTATCGTTCGCTAACCCTAGAGTATCGTTCGTAACCATAGAATGTATCGTTCCCTAAACCTGAATGTAAGTTCGATAAACCTCGAAAGGTATCATTCGTTTTTCGGTAAACCCTTGCATGTTACAGATGTTTTCGACTTAACCCTAGAATGTTATCGTTCGCTAACCCTGAATGTATCGTTCGCTTTAACCTAGAATGTATCGTCGCTAAACCCTAGATGTACGTCACTACCCTCGATGTATCGTGCTAGTAAACTCGAAAGTATCATCGTTTTCGGTAACACTCGAATGTACAGATTGTTTGCGCTACCCTAGAATGGATCGTTCCCTAACCCTAGAATGTCGTTCGCTTAACCCTAGATGTATCCTTCCCCACCCTAGAATGTAGCGTTCGCTAACCTAGAATGTATGTTCCCTAACCCTAGAATGTATCGTTCGCTCACCCTAGAAGGACCGTTCGCTAAACCCTAGAATGTACCGTTCGCTAACCTAGAATGTATCGTTCGCTAACCCAGAATGTTATCGTGATAACCTAGAAGTATCGTTCGCAAAACCTAGAATGTATCGTTCGCTAACCCTAGAATGTATCGTTCGCTAAAGCCTAGAATGTATCATTCGCTAATCCCTAGGACTGTATCGGTCGCTAACAGATGTATCGTTCGCTCAACCCTAGAATGTATCGTTCGGAACCTAGATGTAGCGTTCGCTAACCTAGAGGTATCGTTCGCTAACCCTAGATGTACCGTCGCTAACCCTAGAATGTTGTATATCGTTCGCTAACCCTAGAATGTACGTTCGATAAACCTCGAAAGATCATCGTTTTTCGGGAACCCTTTGAAATGTACAGATTGTTTCGCTAACCCTAGGAATGTATCGTTCGCTAACCTAGATGTATCGGTCTCTAACCCTAGAATGATCGTTCTCGAAACCCTAGAATTGTATCGTTCGCTAACCTAGAAGTATCGTCTCTAACCTGAATGTATCTTGTTAAATTTTGTTCGCTAACCCTGAATGTATCGTTCGCTAACCGCTAGAATGTATCGTTCGCTAACACTTAGAATGTACGTTCGCTACCCTAGAATTATGTATCGTTCGACTTAACCCTCGAAAGTATCACGTTTCGGAAACCTCGAATGTACAGATTGTTTCCGCACCTAGAATGTTCGGTCGCTAACCTAGAATGTATCGTTTCGCTGAACCCTTAGATGTATGTGCTAACCCTAGAATGTATCGTTCGCTACCCTAGAATGTATCATTCGCTAACCTAGGAATGTATCATTCGATAACCTAAAATGTATTCGTTCGCGAACCTAGGAAGGTATCGTTCCCTAACCGGGCTGGTAGAGAATTGATCAGTAATAGGAGGGCAGAATATTGATCGTCATTGGGCTGGTAGAGAATTGATCATTAATAGGAGGGCAGAATATTGATCGTTTATGGGCTGGTAGAGAATTGATCATTAATAGGAGGGCAGAATATTGATCGTCATTGGGCTGTAGAGAATTGATCAGTAATAGGAGGGCAGAATATTGATCGTCATTGGCTGTAGAGATTGATCATTATATAGGGGCAGAATATTGATCGTTTATGGGCTGGTAGAGAATTGATCATTAATAGGAGGGCAGAATATTGATCGTCATTGGGCTGGCAGGCAGAATATTAATTGTTAATGGGCGGGCACAGTATTAATCATTAATGGGCGGGTAGAGTATTAATCATTTATGGGCGGGTAGAGTATTAATCATTAATGGACTGGTAGAGTATTAATCATTTATGGGTGGGTAGAGTATTAATCGTTAATGTTCTGGTAGAGTATAAATCATTAATGGGTGGGTAGAGTATTAATCATCACGGTGGCTCACCACTGCAAGGACTACCTTGCAGTGATGAAGTCCTGAGATCGAATCCACCCTTGGACACATCTGCAAGGAGTTTGTATGTTCTCCCCGTGCTTGCGTGGGTTTCCTCCAGGCACTCTGGTTTCCCACACATAAAAACATACTGATAGGTTGTATGTGTCAAATAAATGTGATTAGATTGTAAGCTCTTCGGGGCAGGGCCTGATGTGATTTGTGTAAATAATTGTAAAGTGCTGCAGAATATGTAGCGCTATATAAGAAATAAAATACATACATACATACATACATTAATGGGAGACCAGAGTATTAATCAATAATGGGCAGGCAGAGTATTAATCAGTAACGGGCGGACATAGTATTATTAATTAATGGGTGGAGAGAGTGATAATAATTAATGGGCGGACAGAGTAAGAATGATTAATGCTTGGATATAATATTAATAATTAATGGGCGGGCAGAGTAATAATAATTAATGGGCAGGCAGAGTAATAATCATTATTGGGTGGACAGAGGAATAATCATTAATGGGTGGACATAGTACTATTAATGGGCGGGCAGAGTAATAATCATTATTGGGCGGACATAGTATTAGTAATTAATGGGCGGACGAGGTATAATCATTAATGGGTGGACATAGTATTAATAATTAATGGGCGGGCAGAGTAATAATCATTATTGGGTGTACATAGTATTAGTAATTAATGGGCAGACAGAGTAATAATCATTAATGGGTGGACATAGTATAAATAATTAATAACCCGAACTAGTTTGAATAGTTTTCGAGTTCGTCCGAACTCATAAAGTTCGTCTCAAACTCGGGTTGGAGTTCGGTTTTGTGTCCATCACTACTAGTGAATAAAGACTGCTAGAGAATAGAGAATAGAGAGGTTTATCGAACGATACATTCTAGGGTTAGGGAACGATACATTCTAGGGTTAGCGAACGATACATTCTAGGGTTAGCGAACGATACATTCTAGGATTAGGGAACGATACATTCTAGGGTTAGCGAACAATACATTCTAGGGTTAGCGAACGATACATTCTAGGGTTAGCGAACGGCTTGTAAATTTGATAATTATCGATTTTTTCGAAAACTAACTATTTCCAACCCGAACTAGTTTGAATAGTTTTCGAGTTCGTCCGAACTCATAAAGTTCGTCTCAAACTCGGGTTGGAGTTCGGTTTTGTGTCCATCACTACTAGTGAATAAAGACTGCTAGAGAATAGAGAATAGAGAGGTTTATCGAACGATACATTCTAGGGTTAGGGAACGATACATTCTAGGGTTAGCGAACGATACATTCTAGGGTTAGCGAACGATACATTCTAGGATTAGGGAACGATACATTCTAGGGTTAGCGAACAATACATTCTAGGGTTAGCGAACGATACATTCTAGGGTTAACATGGAATCCCAGTGATAACCTATATACGGGGGGATTGGGACAGTTCCATATAGAATGGGAGATACAAAGTGTTTCCTTGGATGACATTACCCCTAATGGTCTCATTGGAGTTACATCAGTTCCTCTCCTTAAGTCCCCTTTTCTCTCTGCTCTGTCTCCTTAGAGCCGGTGGGCATTAACCAGGCCGTCCGTGCTGTCACTAGAAAAGCGGCCAAGTGGCGGAGGAGGCCTGGGGCTGAATGATGACTGTTAGGTTACCAAGCATCGTTTCATCTCCAGATGCGCCTCTGCCTGAAAGGAAACATCAAGCTCCAACAAGGCGAGAAATTCGCTTCCCGCGCCAGAGTCAGATCAGATCAGGGAGCTTCACCCCTGACACTCCACCACCGCCCTTTGGTGGGCTTCTGATCTCTCATCAGCATCGGTTAAGCGGAGGGGACCCTGGCGTGCCGCTGGATTCGATGATTGGTGGGATCTGGGATACATTGTGTCTTATTGTACCATTGCCAGAACGAAGACAGTGATTCTGGGAAATTCAGGAAGCCCCAATGAAATTCCCATCAGAGTGATAAATAACCTTACAAATACATATATCGTGAGGTGTAACCTTAAACTACAAGTCTGCTTAAAGGAATCTCCACTGAAAAAATAAGTTTGCCATTTAGTGTATTTGAAGACTGGGCCGGTATAGAAGCTGTGGTCTTACTCCCGTTCTTCATAAAACCATCAGGATCCGGGAAGAAGGTAGGTACATTCCCATGGCAGCTCCTCTGCCACGTCAGACTGACAGGCTCTGTATTCTTGGCGCAGGTGCAAGGAAGCGATCGATGGGGTAACTACCTTACAGATCTTTCGCGGGCTCCTGCAGGTTTTATCGAAACCGGATGTACGAACGATCCTTTACCTCCTGTTCTTCAATAAAACTGATGGCCAACTTTATTTTTTTTTTTAAGTGGAGATTCCCTTAGAAGTATTTTTCATGTAACAGGCATTCTAGAATGTTATCATTTTTCACTGTTAACTAAGCTCTAAATAATTTTTAATAACGATCTTCAGTAGCCTTTACAATTATGTATTACATATCATCAGGTCAGGCCAGCAGTGCCGAAGAGCTTTACAATAGACATTTATTGACACATACAACCTATCAGTAATTTTTATGTTGGGGGAACCAGAGTGCCGGAGGAACCCTCAGAGCACGGGGAGTCAAATACAAACTCCTTGCAGATGTGTCCAAGGTGGATCATCGAACATCCCAGCGCTGCAGGTAGTCGTTTGCTAAAACAGTGAGCCAACCCGTACTCCCATTCTGTAGCAATTAGTTTTAAACCATTTATAAATATCATTGTTTTACACTTAAGCATTTTGTTATCAGGGGTGGGTTGTATTATCGTATTATGATTGCAACCTTTTTAATGGTACTTGTTTTCATGAATTTGCCTTAATTACATGACCCCACCTCTACGGTTTGCGATCGGTGAGACTGCTGATTGGTCCACGTGGAGTATGTGACGGTGGTCACTTGTCTATGTAATCACGTTTGGAAATGTAGAAATTTACTTATGATCAGTACCAAGTTGTCCGAAAGCGTCAATCAATTCCTATTCTGCCCAATAAAATTCACTTAGTTGCGGAGAGAGCGTCCTTGTCCTTTTACTCCCAGCTGCACCGTCCGTGATCTACATCAATCGGGGTCGTTTCATTCTAACACGCCTCGTGTATAATATTCGTTTTCGTTTGGTACACATTGCATTGTATTTAATTCCAATTCCACCAAGAAGTGAGATTTTTTTTTAACTACCCACACATTATGGTAGTAAAAAGAAAAATGACCAGAAGAATGAAATACCAGAGCATGAGGCACAGGATAGCAATGCCCTCATCGCTCTCCCAAATCAAATCAGATATATCTGGCTTATCCACATTCCGGACAAGTGGCGCCCAATTTTTGTAGACTGAGTTATATTGCCATTTTTGCGTGCTGTTTGACTTTTTCCCCTTCTCATCGTAACATTGGAAGATAATTAATAACACACATATACATGGTACATTCTGTTTTGAATGCAACCCAACATTTTGCAGGAGAGATGCAATAAAAGTTCTATCGTTTAAAAAATGAGCTAACTTTGCCCCAACCAAATCCGATCTTATTTAAAACATTTTGAAAGCGAACCTCTGATTGGTTGGGGCAACATTGCACCATTTTAACCGATAAGAACTTTTATTGAATAACCCTATTGATATTTTAAGTGTCTATGTTAAAGGGAAACTATGCTGAAAATTGACTTTGCCTAATTTGTAATCATCAAGAACCTTCAGTAGTAGAGTTGGGAAAACTTCCATAAAGTTTGGTCATTTTCGACTTTCGAACTTCAGTAAAAGTTTGAAATTCGAATTCAGACCCATTAAGCGGTCAATTGTCGGGTTTTGCGCAAGCTACATTCGATGTTACGCCAATTTGAGGGTTACCGAATGATCCTTATTCAGGGCTAGCGAAAGTAGAACCATAAAATTCGAGGGTTAACTGAAAAGGAACACTACTTTCGAGGGTTCCCAAATGGACATACTTTCAAGGGTTAGCGAACGATAACACTTTGAGGGTTACCAAAACTATCCATACATTTGAGGATTTACCGAAAACGAACCATACTTTTGAGGGTTACAGAAACCGACGCTACATTTGAGGCTGGTGAATGATACATCTATCTGGTTAGCGAAAATGAAAGATACTTTTCGAGGGTAGTGAACTATACATCTAGGGTATCGCACTGCCTGTAAATATTCGATAGTTACGAATTTTAAGATAATCTATCGAAAATGCAGCCGCGATTCCAGAACAACGAACTAGTTTCGAACCCGAACTCATACGTTCGCTATAAGTATCACTGCTGTCCTTAACTGCATTCTCCTTCAGTTCCCGAACTTGTTTAACTCCCCTCCCCTATTAAACGACTCCTTTTCCATCTAATACGACTTTGTGTAAAGTCAAGCATGCTTAGTAAGCAGATGAGCAGCCACCGTGAAAGGGAATGCCCCCCTATGCTGTTCACAGGTACATTCCAAAAAAAAACTTCCATACAGCTGAAACTGGTAATAGTTTATGTATAAGGCACTTGATTGACCGGCTGATTCGGGGTCAAAACATCTGATTATCAGTCACTAGTTTATACAAGGGATTTCTACGGTTGCAAGTTCAAACTTCCCTTGACGTCTCTTAGTTTATCAGCAGGGCTACTGCCTCTACATCAGTCCCTGTTTTTCATAATTTCCCAGCAGACAGACATATGAGAGAAGGATTTATTGGATGCGCGCTTCATTTAGGTCCAGAGAAACGTCTCTCCAACCAGAAAACAATAATATCCGTGTGTGGAGCTTCCACTGTCCATTGGACTCTCAGCGTCTCTGGTATTATGTTTCCTTGAATGTGTTCAGATCTCGGTTTCCGGCCTGCAATTTGCAGGCCCTTAAAAAAACAACGTAAATTAAAAATGATGTGGCTTTCTATGGATCCATTTAATGTATTAACCACACACAGACCGCGTGAGAAAGATTGAGGAAGCTATCCCTTTTAGCATATTAAGAGATATGGCCATATTTTAGGACACGCGGCAGAATACCATGAGGTCGTAAACTAAACCAACGTTATTCGATGGAGATTCGCACATCTACTATCGTGGTTTCGTAGATTTACGATCGTTATCGGTAATTTCCGTAATTAACGACTTTAGACAATGATCAGAATTACAATCCTTTTAACGATCGTTAAATCCGATCAGTAAAGGTGCAGTATAGACTAAAAAGTGATACCACCGCCGCCCCCCCTTTTTGTTAAATGAAAATGGGCCCTATCTGTTGCAGATTTCCTCGATGTGGGATCATTGCCGGTGTCGGATAAAAAAAGGAACTGATTGCCGATTGGTCCAAAAGGCAGGGCCCGTCTCTATACTTTTGGCACCCAATTGGAAAAAAAATTCCAATGCTGCCCCATCGCTGCGGCCCCGGAAGGGGTGTGGTTGTTACTAATGGAAGTGGGTGATGCATTTGTCGCGAGTGGGGTGTGGCTTGTCCAGAAGGAGGGGCTTTTATACACATGGCCTGGTAATAAATGCTGACATAACTGGTAAATGAATGTATACAGTGGACTGGTATTGAGAATGCCCACATGACTGTTAAATGATGCCCCACATTATTTTTGATCTGCAGGGCTAAACAAACATATGATCCAATAATTGCTAGTCAGAAGGGAGGGGAGGAGTCCTAGCTACATTCCTGTTTATTTTGGCTTCACGCTGCGATTTACAGTGACAGTAACTTCATAAAATATTTGGATTTTACCAACAACTTTTTGTGGGGCACCCGGGCCAATCTGGGCCCAGGCATATAAAAAAACTTGTGTGCCCCTTTTTTTCTGGCATCAAAACTGCTGCCGATCCCTACAGGGTGCTGCTCTGTAATGAGAAGCGGCCCTGGTTAAAGGTTCTAAAGTGGAAATAGTGAAGGTTTATATGTAGAAGCTGCATTGCGATTTTACTAGTAGAAAAGATCAGCCCACCCCCTTGTGTCTTCCTTCTGAGGTAAAAGGGATTGGGAAAGAAAGATGCATTTAAATATAAGTCCTTGATTCCGATCCTATTTTCACGGATTATCGAACGTTTCGAGGCTAACGAACATAGCTGTGTTCGATATACCTCGGAAGTCCTAAAGTACATGCCATTTTCGGATTTTTGAGAAATTAACGAGATCCGTAAATCATTATGGTCGTAAAGTTTCGGGCATAGCAGTAGATGTTGTGGTGGGGCCACTTTCTGTTATCTGTTTATAAAGACTTAAATGGGTATTGAGAACAAGGTCTCTGTGTTTGCTGATGACACTAAACTATTTAGGGCATTGATAATTACAGATTATATGTGCCATTGTGCAATCAGACCTTCTCTAATGGAAAAAGATTTGGAGTTTCTAGCATATCACAGACTTGACGACAGCCACAGCTAGAGCTAGCAGATATTGTCTTGTATAAAGAGGGGAATAGATTCAAGGGAGAAAATATTAGTCTCCATCTTAAAACCACTGTAAGGAGGTAGATACTGGCTGGGTAAATCAAACCTCGAGTTCGAGTCGGATTTATGAGTTTTTAGAACTCTTCAACTAACGAACTTTTGGTTTTATCCCGAACTCGCTGACATATTTTTCGCTAATTTAGCGAAAATTCAAATGACCTGTTAAGCGGATCTGTACTTTATGTAGATTCTGACCTCGCCAAGGCTTCTTTAAAGATGCAGAAATTTTTGTTGGTGATGTTGGTGATTCACCAACATCGAAAGAACTTGATTTTTCTGCAACCAATGAGTCACATGTCTCATTCCTTTAACCTCATGATTTGGTTATGATATGCAAAAAGTATTTTTAATAAACCGGTGTGGTCATGTGAGACAGACCACCCACATTAAAGGACTAAAATACTAAAAAACGCATTCCCAGATGTCTCTTTTGAATATACAAAGATCCAAACTGCACTGAATATTCCAATGAGCCTTACCAGTAAGATAAAGCCGAACGTACAAAGTTCGGTTCATTGAGCGGTTTTCCCTAGTGAAAATTTCTATAGTTGGAAAACGGCCCATTTACAAGGGCATCACCGACCGGTAAATCTTTTTTTCCAATTCAAGTTTTTATTGAAGAACAGGGGGTAAAGGAGCTGTTCCTACCTCCCGGATCCTTTATAAAACCTGCAGGACCAGAGGGAGGCAGAACTCAGAACCGACGAACTCTGTTTCTATGTTTTAATGGGAAAATGTTCAAAAAAGTTCTGATAAAACAATGGGAACTTTCTGTATGTCCTTTGTGACTTTGCAATGAACTTTCTCTCATGACAATCATCAGAAAGGGAAATGTGTGTTTCTCCTCCCCTCTCTCCTCCTACACTCCTAGTCCATTTAGGACCATCTGGGGTTTGTAGGTATGTACAGGGTACGTGGTGTGTGGATCTAAACCTGTGGTTGTTTAACAGATGGCTCTATCTTATGTGCTTTGGTGCAAATAAAGTCGGTTACATTGTATTCAACCGAAACCACGGAGCTTGATTCCCTTCCAGACTTTCCTTTGTTCGAACAGGTAGAATGTAGAATGCTTCCCACTTGACGTAGAGACCTCCAGGCATTCTACCCAGATCTCTTGACGATCCGCCTGGTAGGCAGCACTGCCCCTACATTTGGCTTTGATGAATAACCTTTTGTGTGGTTTTCACCGAGGGAGCTGTCCAAGGTGCTGAAAATACCTGTAGTCATGTTGCCTGGAAAGAAACCACAAACACGGGAGTATCGCGGTCGGTGTTTGTGTGATACGACATTGATCATCGTCTTCAGAACAAGAGCCAAGCCCAGTAGGTTTTTGGTTCTTAGGGCCCCTTTTCTGTAAGTTTTAACCAGAATACCTTATCAAGGGAATGTTCACTGGTCAATTGTCAGTTAACCTGCCACCAACCCCAATTGATATACTTCCACTTTATTACCCGCTTACTAACCAGATATATTAGAGATATTATTGCCCTCCCCCATGCAGTCAATCAAATCATTGACCAACTGATATCAACCAATTATTACTGATGTTTCCCTGCTGCTCCTCCTCTGCACATGCTCAGCTTATAAAGCTCATTGGATCAGAGAAAAGAGTCAGCGACCTTGGCGAAATGGAAAATGACTTAAATAATTAAATATCTGGTTACCGATACATGTAATAACTGGTAAAATGCCAGTAAGGGTCTGCGGGAAGATCCCTGACAAGTCACCCGTTTTTTTTTGTTTTAAAGGGGAAGTCCACCCCCAAATGAAAACTTACATACAGTTAATCACCCGCCTCCAAAACGTCTAAACCGTAATTTTAAATCTGAGAGGTGTAGGTCTAACCTGAAATCCGGCACAAGGTCCTGTTTTCCTTCTCCCCTGGTTTTCTTCTTTCCTGGTTTCTTCCAGTTTATAACTGGTCAGTTATGGATTTTGACAGTTGACATCACAGCCATGCCTGATGTTTAATCCCCTGCTGCCTCTTCTGAGCTGCCCAGCTCAGTCAGGCTCAGTGTACAGGTTTCTAAATTGCTCAGTTTCCATGAGGCATCCAGAAGCATAGCACAGGCCATACAGTAATGAATTCATAGGACAAACTATGGATAATAAGCAACATATTTTAAAGAGCCATTCTTTCTAAAAGATTTTATTATGAGGGTGGAGTTGTCCTTTAAGGGTGGACATTACTTTTTCATCAGAAAAGAGCGTATTTTCATCATCCCAATGACCTAACCCTTCCCATTCATCATTGTGTCTGTGTATAACAATGCACACCGAAATTCTGACTTCCTGTTTGCAGGACCCCTAATAGAGACCGTTATGGTTCTTGCCCTTGACCCAAGCGCCTGGGTTTGATTTTCAGTTTGCTCATAAGATCTTGAGCATATGTGACCCACCCAACAGCCAATCCAGTAGAAATTACTGTTAGGAACAGTCCAAGGCTGTGGCATCCGGAAAAGAGGAACGTTAGAACCTGAACTGGTCAAGCTCACTAATGTCAACGCAGTGGAACAGCAAAGGGAATGAAATCAACTGATTTTTCCCAAAATGTGAGCGACTATGTAGAATACTAAGAAGTAGAGATGGAAATGTGGTTTCGATCGAATCTGAGGGTTCTCGAAGTCCCCAACGAAACGTTCGGAACTCCCAACTTTCACGGACCCGGATTTTTAGAATTTTTTGACTATTTTATCGAATTAGAAACGATTTTCAAAACGAAACTCGAATTGTAGACATTCGAAACGGAACGAAACTCACAGTTTTTCGAACATCTTACTAAGAAGGCCATCACAACACACGACAATTTTAACAATATTGATCATTTCCACTGAACTGTCCTTTAAGATGAGTTATCGCAACTGAATTTCTGTGTTGCCAATGTGATCAAAAAATCCCAAAAAGAACTCATTCCCCAGTCCTAGGAAGTTTATGGAATTTGAACATGGAAAGGGGAGATTAGAATCATGGTAAGTTTGTGCACTAGAAAATACTTTTCATTTTGTTTTCCAAGGGCCTATTTATAAACCCACTCACGGCAATTGCTTTTTATCCGAGCCGCTATCAGTTATTTCGGTTCGTCCTCGTCCGTAAATGGTATTCTATGGGGATCATAAATCTACAATTTCTTTATCGTACATTTACTATCTAGTATTGGTAATGTAGCGATCTTTAATCGTAATTTTCGATAATGACGTAAATTACAACGATTGGTTTAACCGATCGGAAATGATGATCAGTTTAAACAAACATTTTACCGATCGTTAAAAAAGGTGCAGTCATTGCTCACTAAGAGATACCGCGCCTTAATAATACGTCCCCAACTCTTTAAATCCCAACAGATCAATGTTATAAAAAATATAAATAATAAGGTTAACAATTAAGGAATTTAGCTTATTAATGCTAATCAGTTGAATCTTGCTATTTTCTTTATTAAAACCTTTTTGTATGTCCCATTACTGGACAACTATAAATTTCTTCCTATCTATCACTGTCCCCAGTTTCCTCTTAGATATCCATTCTGAAATATCTTACGTTTTTCAGCCTGCACTCAAGTACCTTAGTATCTAAACCCTTGTTCTGTGCGTTTGGCTGTAGCGGAATGATGATAGTTGGGATGTGACTGCAGGTGGAAATTCCCTTCAACCCATTGTTTCCGCTCATATGGATTTATTAGCATGCTTGACACTCACAGAGAGTCAGATAGTCTAGCAGGGGGCTGGGGGGACTGGGGGACTGAACTTGAGCCACACAAGTACTGGATTGAGTCATGCAGAACAACACAAAGTGCCTGCTCTATCACTTTACAATCAGACATTATTTAAAACCACAGAATGTTTTATTTTCTTCTCGTTCCTGCTGTCATTTCCACTGAAACAGGCAACATGAAAAAAAATGCTGTGTATCCAGCTGTGTAGACAATGCTTTGACGTCCGAACAATGGTCACTTCATTTCAGATATCAAAGAAAAATAGATATCTCTTTCCAATTACCGGGAGAATTGAGTCTGGGAGACAGTGGCTGTCCCATATTCTTCCAACTCTGGATAAATCACAGGCCTTGATGTTCACACAGAGACAGAGAGATATGGCAGGATGGTTGATAACGAAACTGTACAGACTAGAGGGTCCTGGAAATGAAAACACATTTTTATATATTTTTTTCCAGCAGGGTAACAATGTAGCTACTGAACACCGGGCGTCTGGGGCCCGGCTATAATCTTCTGTTTGAGGAATTTGTTTGGTTGACCAATTTTCTGGATCTATGAAGTTGTAGAGTCCCCTATCCAGATTCTAACTGTCTGTTCCCTGAGAGAATCCACGAAGCATCTCCAATATCTTTTGCCTCAACTTTTGGCTAACTCTTCCCTGAAGGCAGCTCTCCTGCCTCCTGCGGTGCGGATATTTCTGCACTGATTACATAACACACGGCGGAGGTTGACCATGCTTGTGTAAACTCCGCTATGCTGGTTTCTTCCAGCCGACAAAAGCCGAACCACCAGAACAGGTGTTTAAAATATTAATAATATACCCATAAAATTATTACTGCAAGTCTTGCAATTTCTTTTTACTTTCATGCCTCCTCCTCTTAGCTCAGGAATACACTGAGCATGCCTGAAGACAGCGGGTTTGGAAAGGAGGCAGGTTAGAAGTGATAGGGGAGGAGCTTGGGTCACACCACTGGTTTATTATTTTCTGGTTAAAATTACTTAGAAAGACAAGTTTCATATCACTACTGGATTCACGATTAAATTTCGGGCAATGGCGCTCACTGAAAGTTTTCTGTAACTGATAACGTTTCCTTACATGTAGCTTCCTCTTAGTGCCACATCTGGACCGCACGTTTAGAGTTAGGCTTGCTCGTTCTGAAAGTAGCCTACGGTCTAAAAAACAAAAAAAGCCTAGTAGGCGCATAACTCCACAAACGCTTTTGTACATTTAATTCTCGGTAACTTCACTTGTGCATCGTTGTGTGCCTAGCCATAAGTCACTGGAAATTGTGGCTGTAACTCCCAGGGTCTCAATGGTCTTGCAAATTATACTTTTAACTATTTACATGTTTATGATAAGAAACATAAATAGATTGGTTTTTTATCATGTAATAGAATCCTGCACAGTAAGACAACCAGAGCTAAACCCCTTTCCAGCTTTGACCTGCATGTCCTTTAGTAAATCAGTTTGCTTGTTTCAGTATGATAATGTTCCGCGTTGAACGCGGCGGATCTGTCCGTAAACACCCAGCAAGCGTCCCCCGTTATAGGAACCAGGAGACCCATTTACTCTATTGCTAAATATCATTTTTACTATGCCCATTTTATGGCAAGTGAAGGCAATTTACCCCCGAGTGCAAACTAACACACTTTAAAAGGTTTCGAAACGCAGGGAATATTAGATCATTTCTATTTCTACAGAGAAGCCCAATGTGGAATACCGAGATGTCCGGGGTTTACAAAGCTCAGTACAGAGAAGAGAGAGTCCTGGGTTGTTTTAATGGTGAACAGAACTGCAAGTAAAAAGACAATCGGGATAAACGAAAAGTTCAATTTACCCTTGCGCGGCGCTGGGAAATTCTTTGTTCGTTGTTTAACCTTGTGTGACTTTTCATACAATATTGTCTATAAGTAAATCCAATCCCCCCACACCCAAACTGCAATAGTTTAGAAAGCAGGTGTAGGACTGTTCAGGGCACTTCTCTGGTTTTTGCTGCCTGAGCCAAACTTTTATATTGCCGCCCTTTTGTGCGCCTGGGCCGAGCCTATTATATTAAATGTGTGGCTTTGAGGATGGCGTTGCTAAATTTTTATGGATTTTTAACTTTTCTCAAATCACATTGGTATTTAAATAAACAGTTCTCAGCAGCCAGGGTTATTGCCCTGAGACAAATGGCTCACTCTGCCTAATGTATATGTGGCCCTGGACTGTTATAATATAACCTGTTATTAGAGGGTATAAATTTCGGTTCATTTTAGAACTAAAACTTCATTAAAAAGTTTGAAACCGTCCCTTTAAAGTCAAATGTCAAGAAAATACTAATCAGTGATAAAATACAGTTAAATAGCATGCCTCTGAGTTCATTTTCAGTCCACCCAGCTTCTGTCTCAGATCTTGACCTGCGGGAAGACTCACTATAACAAGAAGCCATCTTCTTATGGCCAGGCCCTGGACTGTATGGGGTGGGTTTACCAACTGGTAAGCTCGAAGTATATAATTGTTGCCTTGTTGCCTTGGAATCTCAGGTAAAACCCATCTTAAGGAGATGGGGGTAGAATTCCCCCTTACTATAGATGTCTTTATAGATTCTATTGATCTGTTCATATGTCATGAATTATTATTTAGAGTGAACTGAGTATTAAGAATAAAAGGGAGAATTCATTATTTTTGGGATCCCCTGAGACTTTTTCGGCCGTCCTTTTTCATCTGAGTAGGTGGGAGAACAGACAGTCGGTATATTTAAACCAGCACAACGGTGCCTAAACGTAAAATTCTCTCGATACAAATGTTTACAAAACATTTCTGTAAATAACATATTTTCCTTCCCCGGCGACTGTATTTGTGTCACTGTTTACGTGTCAGAAACACTCAAACACGACTCCGATTGTAAATATTTCCTTCCAATTGGAGACATTTCATAATCTATATGGATTTATTCGATCTGGGCAGAACATAGGGAGCTTGGCAGGGGGAGCACGAGATGGCCACAAATTGGGAATCTCTCAATGAAACAAAAAGCAGATTTATGTTGTGAGTCCTAAACAGGGGTTTCGTTTAAAGGGTCTCCTATTGGTTGGACTAAACAATTCCATATCCCCTAACGGCTGCAGCAGCTAATCAATGAAAGAGCCCTGAAACTAACATGATCTGATCAAGTTTTTAGCTAAAACAACATTTATTAATATTAATATTTAGAAAATATATTTTTTTACCCTCGTAGAAACAGTTCATTACACAAGCTCTCACTCCCCCTTCTCCTTTAGCACAGGAGAAACCACTGTAGTAGCTTTTCTTCCATATTTGAAGCACAGTGAGCATGTCTGAGCCACTGGTAGAGGGGTAGAGGGGCTTGAGAAAAACCATGTATCTGTGATTAGGAATTACTTAGAAGGCAAGCGATACAATCATTTTAATCAGATGGGTCTAGTAAAAAAAAAATGTGTCTTACACTACATTTCCTTTAAGGACCCATATCTATTGCGAAGAAGTTCGTGTGTGGGGATTTTTGATGAAAACACTACATTACTCTTTGTTTAATTGTAAATTTTTATCTGAATACGATTTAGTGAATTCCTTGTTGTCCAGTATATATGTCAAAGATCCATCATTTTTTTTATTCTTCTTTTATCGGGATATTGAACTCTGCTTCCTTAATCAAGTAAACCATTATCTCAGCCATATCGATTCCAAAAACCTTACATCAACATCACCAAGACCAGCCGGCAAGACGAATGGCAATCGCTCTACGGAGTAACACAACTGGGTTTTCTAATAATCTGGGGAACTAAAGTCTCCAGACACATTGTCCCAATAGATAGAGCACATTTACACAAGTTACAAAAGCTGTGGTTCATTCACCTCTTCCTTTGCTGTGGCTTGCGGTACTATTGTCCCCAAAAGCCACTTAGCTGGGGTGCACCTCTAAGTGGGTTGCAGTACCCCTACTAGCTGCAACCTTACTTCCTAGAAGCTCATATCAGTTTACAGCTCAGAGGTCACCCCTACCTTTGACACAGAACAGTCAAAAAAGAATCTGACAGCCAATCACTGTTACAAGCTCCGATATGTCATCCCTCCCTCTGAACAGAACAAAAAAACAAAAGTATCTTTGCAGTTTATTTTATTAGCTCGCATGGTTGTAAGAAACAAATGTTAACAAGTTTTAATTCAATGGGAATTGAACTACCAACTCATGTACTCTGTCTGCTAAGAGGCAAATCTTTTCTAACGCTATATTCATATTTTTCTTTAAAAAAATTCAGTTCTCCTTAAAGGGAGATTGGGTAATAGAAAACATATCCAGATGTGACAGCAACACCCCTAAATATATTAAATCCCATAACTTTAAAAAATATTTTTTTCTGATCGTTGTCTGTTATATTTTTTTCTCAGAAGCTTTAGTTTCCGTTTAAATGAAAGATCAATGGATTTGGGGGGGGGGGTTTATTTTGATTTAAAAAACGTTGCCGTTTCAAATCCTTTCGTAAATCCTTGTGAAGAGTCCATACAGCCAGGCCTTTTTTTATAGTGGCTTCAACTCTTGATTACATCAGTTTATCAAATGGCCTAGAAATTGTAACTGCTTTGTCCGAGTGCAAGCATTTGGTCGCTCGTCCTTTTGTGACTCTGCTGTAAAAACAATGGTTTTATGTCCTGTAACAAACATTTCCCTGCTGTCCAAATGGGTCCGGTAAATAGAACAAGATTTAGGAGGAAGCCAATCTCAAACTCAATCTCCCGGTTCACTGTGGTTTACCAGTGTTCTCCAACAGACATAAGAAGATGCATTTCTGTGCAGAATCTTCCCAATGTATGCATGTGAAATCGGAATGATTATTTGGGATTTTCAGTATGTTCTATGATGAATCTGACTTAAGGGCCATTACATCCCCTGGTTGTCTCCGCTTACTGTTAACTTGCAACACCTAGCTTTGAGTGTGCATAGACAATTCCCATATTTTACCTTATTTTTTGTAATAATAGTTTTGCCCGTGGCAGTCTGTGTGTCATATATACTGTGTGTGTGCTAAACTTTACTTTTAGGCTTTTACAATTTTATTGTACCAAGTTGGGCTGTTGAGACACATTTTTATTGGCAGGAAGGTGCAATAAAATTTTCGATGCAAAGTGACCCTCACATGTAAATGAACCAAACTCAGTTGCCAGTACATAAAGACCATGGTCCACCCTAAAAAACAATAAGCTGGACTTTTTCAGTTAGCTCCCGCAACACCACTGATATTTTCGCCAGTTTATTACAATGTATTTGTAACCAGAGTTCCATTCAAGTTCTATTCTTTTCTTGTAAAGGTATCTGTCTCCTCTCCTCACTAATGAGCTTTATGAGCATTGCAAACGAGGCAGAAGGTAACAACAGCAGTCATATTGTTTGTGATGTCAGCATCACAGCCTTGATTGACAGCATAAAAAACAAAAAGGTAGTAGCCTTTATCTGTCCAGAATGGGGACAAAAATTAATCCATAATTCTGGTTAGTATGCAGGTAATAAAGTGGCTGATATATCAGTGGGATTGGGGGCAGGTAACTACATGTAAACCTTTTTTTTTTTGTTTTAAGGGTTAGACACGTCCATTAAATTATTCTAAATTGTGATGTAGCCTTTCTTTTCGGTGGAGAGTTGACCAACGGTATAATATGGGTACATGATTACCCTGCATCTATATTTTATTGATGAACCAAGTTCATATTCATACCAGATTAACATGTCTCCACGTATGTGGTCATAGACCTACTAACGATACCTTGTTTCTTTGATTGTTTCGGGTCTACAACTGCGTTGGTCCTTTTACAGACCCAAGAATATGAGCTTGAATGGGCATGTTTGTTTGACTTATTATCATCACCATCACCGGTTCGAGTTAATTAGTCTGGGATTAAAACTGTATGATTGCCACGAAGAATAGGAATTTAGCTTTGCCAAGCAACAGCACTTCATTCGTTTTGCAGAAACGTTATCAATTACATCATTTAGAACGCGTGGCTCTTGGTTTAATCCAAACGAAAGAAGACATTGTACAGCTAGACAATTAGTTTTAATCAGGTTTAAGGAGATTACAGAAACGTATAAAAAACAGTAATGGTAGAACAATAAATAATCTATTTAAAGGAATAGTTTCCTCAAAAAATGACCATTCCATTAATGTATTGCCCATGAGGATCAGGAGCTATGTCCTAACCCTTATTCTTCAATTATTGAGGCAGGGGCCCGGGAACGAATATAAATATAGTTACCTTTAGCGCACCACCGCATTGCGAGATGAAAATCCCCTATGAAAATCCCCGACCGCTTCTTGGTTCTAATCCTCTAGCGTGCATGCGCCATATGCTGCTATAGAGGATTAAGAACCAGTGAAGCGTCCGGAGATTTTCATATCTCCGGTGAGGATTTTTTCCCTGTCTCCTCTCAATTGTTGAAGAACGGATTTGGATTTAACATTATAAAACTCATGCGTTTTGTGGGAAAAAAGGGTGTCCCAAAAACAGAACGCGCTATCCCAAGACATAGCTCCTTAAAAACCACAGGTTTCAATACATTAAAGGGATGTTTCACTTTTCGATACAAGTAGATTAACCGTTTATTCAAGTGACACGTTTTGTAATTTTTAATTACAGTAGTACTGTTTATTTTCCAATTATCAAATGGTATTTTATTGTTAAAAGCGCACTGAAAATGCACAACGTTGCCTAAGTCCTTTGTGAAATCTGTGCTCCTCTACCAGAGTCTACTGAAATCAGAATAAACAGGTTATTATCAATCATTACCCAATATTCTAGAATATCCAGCTAGAAAGCTGTAGGATAGTCATCACTAGTGGTGGCCCAGTTTTGCGGATCCGAACCCGAATCTGCGGCGATATACCTCGCAAACGGTGCATATCCGAACCTTTTCCGTACCGTGTTTTTCGAAAATGTTCGAAATTAACGAGGAGTTCTCATATTTTCGAAACGCAGGCCAAAACTTATTTTCAATAAATTCAAAATTAACGAGGATCTTAACTATTCGAACATGGGCGAAAAAACGTATTTTCGAAATGCATGGGACCCATTAAAATGAAAATCCTCGAACATACGAGAATCATCGTAATTTCTACAAATTTTTAGAAAATACGTATTTTTTCCCGCATTTCGAAACATACGTAATATCCTCGCATTTTCGAAATTTTTCCTAAATACTTATTTTCGAAAATTTTTGAATTACGCGGAATTTCTCGTAGTTTCGATCTTTTTTCATTAATGGTCCGCTCGCGGATTTTCTAATGTTCGACTTTTTTCAAAAATTCATTTTCTAATATCGATCTACTCCACCTGGTAAAGCATATGGAGAATGCTCGGGACTGCAGGATTAAGTGTGGCAATTATAAGCGCACATATCATCATACAATAAATGTTAATTGGTGATTTCATAATAAATAGGTCATCAGTATATATAACAAATAAATCAACAAACGGAGCCAAGAACCGGTTTTAGACCGTTTTTGTCAACAGAAAAATAATACAAACGTGCAACTTTCTATTACACTCCTTGCCGTTAGTGTGTCCGTGTTTTCTGTTTACACTACCTCTGGCCGCTACAAACAGTTTATACGCCACCTGACTACTCTTAATAAAGTAAAATTATAATCCGCATCTTTCCTTTCCCCAGGTCCCTCCCCTAGTTGGTTTAATGCGGATTTAAAGCCGGTATTCAACAGTAATTAACGGGTCCCTTTTTGCCACGATTGTGAACAGGAGGCGATGATAATTCCAAACAATTTTCATTTCTGTAATTTTATGTTCAGATAACATTTTAACAAAGCTATTTCATCCTTGACACTCCTACATTAAGGTGCATTATCTTTCCCCATTTCATAATCCTTTTTCCTTTCATTAAGGCTCAGATCAATGACTCATTTATATTTTATTTATTCCGCACACCATGAAATGGAAATGTTTCTCCTGGGACTGCAGCTTTGCTTCAGTCCCTTATTTTTCCCTGTAAAACTCCCGTGGATGATATTTTAAAGTGGGAATGGGGATTCCTGTTACTAATGTACCAAATAATCATGTTAAAACTCATGACAAGCTAGCACCGATTATAACTGATGACATTGCTCACACTGATTGATACTGTGGCACTATGACATATCTAAACACTGATTATACTGATGACATAGCTAAACATGATTAAGATATCTACCGATGAACTGACTAGCTAAACACTGATTATCACTGCTGACATAGCTAAACACTGATTATAACTGATATTAACCGACTATAGACTAGCACATCGCTAAAATTATACTGATTATCTAAACACTGATTATAACTGATGACAAGCTAAACACTGATTTATAACTGATGCAGACACACCTGATTAAACTGAGACATAGTCTAACAGCGATTATACCTGTATGCAAGGCTCAACCTGATTGAAGATCACATAGCATGATATAACTAACTACTCGATATAACGATGACATAGCTAAAACACTGAGTATACCTGATGAAACAAACCATAGCCCTTAAAGCAACTGATTATAACTGATGACATTGCACAACGATTGATAACTGATGACATAGCTACAACACCTGATTAATAAACTGATGCTAGTCCTAAACTAGGATTAAACTGATGTATCATAGCTCAACACGATTATAACTGATTACATGGCTAACACATTTACCGATTATAACGTGATCCTGATCATAGCTAAACACTGATTATAACTGAAGACATAGCTAAACATGAGATTATAACGATGACAAAGCTAAACACTGATTATAACTTTAGTATCTAACACGTCTACACTACACTGATTATAACGATATAGTTAGAACTGATTACATTATGACCTCTCAACATGATTATAACTGATGACATAGCTAAACCTGATTATACTGATGACTAGCTAAACACTGATTCTAACTGATGCATAGCATAAACACTGATTATAACTGATGACATAGCTAAACACGATTATAACTGATGACACATAGCTAAACCGATTATCACTGATGAATAGCTAACACATTCTGATGACATAGCTAACACTGATATATACTGATGACATAGCAAACACTGATTATAACTGATGACATAGCTAAACATTACTGATTATAACTGATGACATAGCTAAACACTGATTATAACTGATTGACATAGCTAAACACTGATTATACTGATGACCATAGCTAAACACTGATTTATAACGATGATACTAAACACTGATTATAAACTGATGACATACTAAACACTGATTATAACTGATGACATAGCTAAACACTGTTATAACTGAGACATGCAAACACTGATTATAACTGATGACAAGCTAACACTCTACTGATTATAACTGATGACATAGCTAAACACTGATTATAACTGATACATCGTAAACACGATTATACTGAACATACTAAACACTGATTATAATGATACATGCTAAAGATTATACTGATGACATATCTAAACACTGATTATAACTGATTACTATTAAACACTGATTATAACTGATGACATAGCTAAACACTGATTACTGATACATAGCTATGATATACTGATACATACTAAACACTGATTATAACTGATGACATAGCTAAACACTGATTTAACTGATGTACTAGCTAAACACTGATTACTAACTGATGACATAGCTAAACACTGATTATAAACTCGATGACATAGCTAAACAACTGATTATAACTGATGACATAGCTAAACACTGATTATAACTGATGACCATAGCTAAACACTGATATAACCGAGTGACATAGCTAAACACTGATTATAACTTATGACATAGCAAACACTGATTATAAAACCGATGACATGCGCTAACACTGATTTATAACTGATGATCAATAGTAAACACTGATTATAAACTGCATGATATCTAACACCTGATTATAAACCAGGTCATAGCTATACAACGGGTATAAACTGATGCCATAGTTTTAATAAGATGTTATGTCACTGAGGAGTTACAGGGCGGGGAACTCCGGTGCATAAATTCTGTATATTTCAATACAATGGTACAATCATTTCTTATAGATGTCAAGTCCCCCTCTCCCGTCCCTGTTCCTTCACGTCCTTCCCATTGGTTGTCCCGTTTTCTCCTCCCTCATGCACTGACGGGGGGGGGGGGGGGGGGGGGGGGGGGGGGGGGGGGGGGGGGGGGGGGGGGGGGGGGGGGGGGGGGGGACGGGGGGGGGTGATACGGTTGCTCCCATTAATACTGATGATCCTGATACATTATGATACAATTTTCACCAGCCAAACTTGACCGTCTGTAACTATTGGGAATTGGTGATAAATTTTCTTTTGTAATCGAGGAAAACAAATTTTTGTGTTCATGGGATTTTCAGACGCAGATCAATTCCGCACATCCACTGTATTTACTGGTATTCATCTCCCCGCGTTTTATGACACCCCCTGGGGACAGAGCCACACTTACGCATTTTCGATGGCGCAACATTGCGGACCACGCACACAAACGTACGAAATACACACTAGCGCACTATGTGCGTTTTCATTGTGTTTATCACTGATATAATCTGGTGTTTTCATGCTCCGTGATTTTACAACCATGACTTCGTTAGACCCCGCGGGCCCAATAGTTACAGTTCCCTCCCGGCGGGATTATAATAAACGACTCTTCGTTCCTCACAGTCAGGCTTAATGTTCATCAGCAATGCAGAACCGTACTGCTATAAGGAGATAATATATCAGGACGGGGTTCCCCGCGAGGAACTACAACTCCAGCATCCCCTCCAGCTCCATAATTAGGACCTTTCTGTCAACACTGTTTATCTATTTTTTGCGTGGGACTTTCTGTTTTTTGCCTGGGGTACAGACTAAACAGCGATTTTACTGACGACCGAGTTTCCTGTCTCCTGCAGAAGCAATTCCCTTTGGTGATCTAATTATCACTGTTAGAACTAACTACACTCCCAGAACCCTCAACAGAAAATGGTACCTTTCACAGGGCGAGCAACACAGTATGGGTTAATGTTTCTCTGCTGTAGAGAATTAGCCAGTTGGGGTCGGCAGTGAGAATTGTTTGGCATATAAATGAAAGTCCCATAACTTTCATATAAAGGAGCTCCATAATGTACACGTCATCCCTTAGCAGAGAAATGTCCTCTAGACCTTAAAATCTGGGGCACATGTCCAGGGTCTTTAATAATGGTTCCATAATTGATGTTGTATTGACTTCACTGTTGGTGTCAGTGCTGGATATGAACCATCAAGGTTCCTCAGGCTAACTTGAGAAAGCAGTGACTTTCTCCAATACTGGAACAAGGTGACATCAAATCAATGGATCAGGCAGGCAGCTGAGCTCTTCTTCCCAGCTCGTACCATTCACTATCGGCCCATAACATCTATGGTCTTGTAGTATATCATCTCTTGTGTGGGGCTAAGCATTAGGACGATTTAACTCTCCCCCAGCATGGGCTTATCATTAGGACACAGTCTCCCCAGGTGTGGGCTAGCAGTAGACACAGTCTCCCCCATGCATGGCTAGCTAGTAGGACACAGTCCTCCCCAGGTGTAGGCTAGCAGTAGCACACCGTCTCCACAGGTGTGGGCTAGCATTTAGGACACAGTCTCCCCAGGCATGGTAGCTGTAGGACACAGTCTCCCCAGGCATGGCTAGCAGTAGGACACAGTCCTCCCCAGGTGTGGGCTAGCAGTAGGAACACATCTCCCCATGCTGTAGGTCTAGCAGTAGGACCAGTCTCCCCAGGTTGTGGGCTACAGTAGGGACAAGTCCCTCCCCCAGGTGTGGCTAGCAGTCAAGGATGCAGTCTCCCCAGGTGTGGGCTACAGTAGGACGCAGTCTCCCCAGGTGTGGGCTAGCAGTAGGACCAGTCCTCTCCCAGGTGTGGGCTCTGCAGTAGGAACCAGTCTTCCCCAGTTCTGGGCTTAGCAGTAGACGCAGTCCCTCCCAGGAAAGTAGGCATAGCAAAGTGGATGCCTCTCCCCAGGCGTGTTGGCTAAGCAGTAGCCGCGTCTCCCAGGTTTTGGCTAGCAGTAGGACACAGTCTCCCCAGGTGTGGCTAGCAGTGGACACAGTCTCCCCAGGTGTGGGCTAGCGGACACAGTCTCCCCAGGTTGTGTGCTAGCAGTAGGACACGTCTCCCCCGGTGTGGCTAGCAGTAGGGGAATGCAGTTCCCCCAGGTGTTGGGCCCCCTAGCATAGACCAGTCTCCTGTCCAGTCTCCCCATGTGGTGTGCTACAGTGGTCACAGTCTCCCCAGGTGTGTGCTAGCAGTATGGGTGGGGGGTGGGGGGGGAGGGGGGGGGGGGGGGGAGACATCTCCCAGGTGTGGGCTAGCAGTAGGACGCAGTCTCCCCAGGTTGGGCTAGCATTAGGACACAGTCTCCCAGGTGTGGGCTACAAAGAAGCAATCTTTCTGGCTAGCACAAGGTTGTTGGTCTCTGGCTTACCAAATCCATGTTTTTGTCCCATATTTATTTGGGCCACAATTACTTCTGACTCTCACTGCTACTTTGGGGATTTTTCCCCCTTCCTTCTATCTGGATGCATTTAAAGGTTAATTTCCGGGCGTTCGAACCACGACACGTTATAACCAAACTGCATTAGACACAGTGTAGAAGTGTAACATTCCTTGACCCATACACTGCGAATGGCACCCGTTCCAGCGACCCTCTGCGTGGGTTAATTCCCTGAATGCTATAAGGTGTTGTGCAGTTATTTTTTTTTCACTGGCGTGGATAGCGGCTATTCCACCAAGGGCGATGACTTATAATAAAATACAAAGCACTTTGCCTTGTTCAAAAACCGTGATCCATCCAATGGTGCTGCCATACCACACTCCTATCCTAAGAGATGATCATTTAAGAAAGGTTTTCTCCGGCCAAGTTTTTTTTTTTTCTTGCTGCCAATGGCTCAACTTTAAGTAGAATGAAATGTGAAATATGACTGAATCCTATCTGTGTGTTTCACTTCCGGAATCACAAAATTGTTTGTAGAAACTTATTGGGTTCCTGATATCACTTAGTACGGCCCTTTTTGGTCCCTGAAAATCTGCCACATGCTCGGTGAGATCTCTAACTGTGGTCTCCCTAAATCTCTAAACAATTAATACAGCCTGTAACACACACGCTAGATTATTAAATAATCTTTTGACTGGCTGCTTCAGATGACCTTATGTAAGATGTATCGAGGCCTCCCCTAGCCATAGATATCAAATTTAATTAACTACAGGATGACCTTTTCCTGGCCCTTTCATTAGTCCTTCAAGGATCTCCCCCATTTTCCTGAAGTAGTTTTTTTCCCCCGTTGGTGTGACACCTTTTTGCTGTTGCTAAAGTCTCATCAAACTGCACATGATCTTTTTCAGCCCAATTCTTGTTTGTTAATGGACAAATGAAATAAGCAAGCGGGGAGTATCTCTAAAGAAATCGACTATAGCATCAGACAGCAAGATTCCCAACCAATAAGGGATTCAGGCTGGGGATACAGATTTAGTTAAATATTTATCAATCAATTTTCATCTACTTCTCTGCTCTCCCCTGCAAGGAAAGCGGTAATGATCCGATTCCAATCGCAGACAATAGAACTCTCTTACTTAAATATTGCTAATTGTTATTTACCGGCCCCCAGGATCATTTAACATGGTATACTAGTCAACCAGACAGCCATAGGGGGAAACGGCGACACAAGACTGTGGCCAAAGGAATAGAGCGACAGGGGAATATCAGACTGCATTGTGGAAATTCGAAACAGACCAGACATACAGGGGAATGATACCTACAAGGGGAAATGACGATTGACATCCAGGGGAATAGTGACATGGGGAAATAGAAGGCGACATACATGGGAAATAGACGACAGACATCCAGGGGAATAGACAATAGACAGACAGGGGAATGACAGATCTACAGATAATAGAAACAGACGGGCATACAGGTAATAGACAACAGATATACAGGGGAAATAGAGACAGAAGACAGGCCGGGAATATAGACAGACAGAACTTAACATACGGGGTAAAATAGCAGACATACATACAGGGAAAATAGGCAGAACAGACATCAGGGGAAATAGACAGCTACAAGCCATACAGGGGAAATAGACAGACATCCAATGGGAAATAGACAGGAAGAGACATACGGGAAATAGGCAAGACAGACTACAATGGGAAATAACAGACAGACAACATACCTACAGGGGGAAAAGACAGACATAGAATGGGAAATAGACAGACGAAGCTATACAGGTAAATAGACCGACTGACATACAGGGGGAAATAACAGACAGACAGACAGAGAAATAGACAGATAGATGATACAGGGGAAATAGAGACGGACAGACATACAGGACATAGACAGACCCCCCCCCCCCAAAGGGGTACAATATAGACAGACCGACTGACATGCAGGGGAAATAGACAGACAGAACATACAGGGTAAATAGACAGACCGACATAGAGGAATAGACAGACAGACCTACAATGGGAATGAGACAGACTGACATGCAGGGAAATAGACAGACATGCAGGGGCAATAGGCAGATAGACTATAATGGGAAATAAACAGACAGCCATACAGGGGAAATGAGACAGCAAGACAGACAATACCATGGGAAGAACCAGACATACATACAGTGGAAAATAGAGACAGACAGACGACATACAGGTGAAATATAACGACAGACTGACATATGGGTTGACAATGGTACAGACCGCTCTTATTTGTATGTATAATTTATTTATTTTAGCTCCATTGGGTCACACTTCTGTTACACATGTTACAATAGACAACAAGTACATGTGAAATAAATATAAAATATAAACATCAAGTACGGGTATTAACTACCGTTCAGATATTGTACGTAAGAGATAAAGAGAGGGCCCCTTTTGGCTGACCCGAGAGCTTACAATCTAAGATTTAAATCATCGCCTCACCCCCTATACCCTTCTCAACATTTAATGACAATCCCACAGTCCTATAAGTTCCTTATAACCATAGAGCAGCCCCACATTGAGCCCCGAGCATCTGTACTTTATATGACAGGCCATACTCTCGATTTCCCCAGTGCTGGGAACTATGCCAGGACCTGTTGTAAATCAAGTGGTTTGGTTTCTTCTTCGTCCCGTACAGTAACTTTGGGTCTAAAAACTGTGAAATAAAATCTCCACCCTGAAGGTCTGTGCCTCTTGTCCCCATACTCCCTTGCACAGTAAACGGCACGCCCGTCTTTTCATTACTTGCCGCCTCTGGCTCGGATGAAGGATTGCTGGGGGGGGGAAAGGAAATCGATAGAAGCTAATCGCGATACTGACAGGAGCAGTGCTTGCTCGCCTGTGCTCTAGTGCGAGTCCTGGTGATAATTCCAGGACGGGCCTCAGTAAATTGTATTCCATCTCTCAAGTTTGGGATCATTAATGTTGGATGGAGCCACTAAGCCTAAGGAGGGTCCACCTTTAGTATTTATCTTGTAACCCAGAATAGATTCCAAAGCTCCTCCAACCACTTAACTTTCGCATTGGCTGTTCTTTTTGCAGGGATGCGAAATGCGTAGCGATGCTTAGGATCCGTGTTCCTAATAGACATCACCAACAGCAATTCAGAATAATCAATCTTCAAGGACCACTCCACCTCATCATACCATATTTTAAGAAAGAATGTTGCCTCTTTATAATATGGTTGATATCTAGTTTTTGTCCTATGAATTCATTATTATGTATCCTGCTCTGCTTCTGGCTGCCTCATGAAACTGATTACATTTATAAACCTGTACGGAGCCTGGTACTGAGGCCTGGGCATGCTCAAAGAGGCATACAGGGGATTAACTTCAGTCTTGGCTGTGATTCCACTGTCCAATCCATAACTCACAGTTTTCTTAACTATAAAACCAGGAATGCAGAAACAGGGGAAACGGACATTGTGCAGGATTTCAGGTTAGACGTAATATTTCACATTTCAAACTATCCCCGTTTAGGTTTGGGGGGTGATTTACCTGTTATGTAAGTTTTCATTTGGGGCTGGACCTTGCTCCTTTAAGAACATCTTACATTTAGAATATTTTGTTATTCCGAAACTGTGATTTAAAGGCATTGTCACCCTTAATTATTGTTCTTAGTCCTGCCATACTAACCAGATATTTAAAAGGGAGGGAAACAACTCTAACTGAAAAATTAACTTTTTAAATACAAAAACACCTGGAGAAAGAGACAGGATTGATTGTTCCTACCGTCCCATGTTGGTTTTGTTTTGAGAGCTACAGCACTACATTTTTCTTCTGGCCAGGTTATGGCCCTGGGACATTACTATATTAAAGATATGATGAAGCATCAGGCAGACTGGCCAGCAGTTTTCTTACATCCTGCTGCTTCCACTTATAGAAATTATATGGGAGGTAAAAAGCACCAATCCTACTTCCTTCCTCGGGTGAATACTTTTTTATTTGAACTGTTTTTAAAAAAATGTTAGAAACGCACATAGTTTCCTTTAAGAATGATTATGTCCCCATTCTGGTCCCCTCCCTACATGCAGTCAATCAAGGCTGTAACTGCTGCATCACAACAATGATTGACTGCTGTTCCCTCTGCCTCCTCTGCACATGCTCAAAGCTTAATAAAAAGTCATTGAGGCAAGAAGGAGCAGATACCTTTGCCAGAAAGGAATAGAACTTTAAATTTAATATCTGTTTACAAATAATTGTAATAAACTGCTGGGACTCATAGCATTTGAGGTTGTGGGCAGAAAACTCACAGTTTTTTATAAGGGTGACTGCAATAGTGAACTTTCCCTTTAACTACAGTAAATGAAGACTGGGAGCTTAAGGAGCTATGCCTTACCTCCCGTCCTCAAGCATTGTTGGAGAGCCATGTCACTTCACCAAAACTTTTAAACACATTTAAACACGGTGGGCAATTGTCGGGTTTTGGCTCAGCTACATTCCCGGGTTGACGGCCAATTAGAGGGTTACTGAACGCGACTTTCATTTCAAAAGTTAGCATAAAGAACCATAAATTAACGCTAACTCGAGGATTAGAGAACATATATTCCAGGGTTACCGAAAACGAATCATACTTTACAGGTTTACCGCAATCGAAGCTACATTCTAGGTTACGAACGATACATTCTAGTGTTAGCGACGGTAACAGACATCTAGGTTAGCGACCGATCATCTAGGTTTCGAAGTCTTCTACGGGTAGTCGAACGATACATTCTATGGTTAGCGAACGATTACATTCTAGGGTTAGTGAACGTACATTCTATGGTTAGCGAATGGTACCTTCTAGGGTTAGCGAACGATACATTCTAGGGTAGCTGACGATACATTCTATGGTTAGGACGATACATTCTAGGTTAGCGAACGATACATTCTAGGGGTAACGAAAAATCTGTACCTTCGAGGGTTACCGAAAACGATGATCCTTTCGAGTTATCGCACGATCATTCTAGGGTTAGCGAACGATTACATTCTAGGGTTTAGGAACGATACATTCTAGGGTTAGCGACGATAACATTCTAGGGTAGCGAACGTACAATTCTAGGTTTAGCGAACGATACATTCTAGGGTTATCGAACGTACTTCTAGGTTAGCGAACGTACATTCTAGGGTTAATCGAACGTACCTTCTAGGGTTAGCGAACGATACATTCTAGTTTTCGCGAACGAATACACTTCTAGTGTTAGCGACAATACATCTAGGGTTAGCGAACGATACATTCTGGGTAGCGAACGATACATTCAGGTTAGGGAACGATACCTTCCTAGGTTCGCGAACGAATACATTTTAGGTTATCGAATGATACATTCCTAGGTTAGCGAATGATACATTCTAGGGTAGCGAACGATACATTCTAGGGTTAGCACATACATCTAAGGGTTCAGCGAAACGATACATTCTAGGTTAGCGACCGAACATTCTAGGTGCGGAAACAATCTGTACATTCGAGGTTTCCGAAACGTGATACTTTCGAGGGTTAAGTCGAACGATACATAATTCTAGGGTAGCGAACGTACATTCTAAGTGTTAGCGAACGATACATTCTAGCGGTTAGCGAACGATACATTCAGGGTTAGCGAACAAAATTTAACAAGATACATTCAGGTTAGAGACGATACTTCTAGGTTAGCGAACGATACAATTCTAGGGTTTCGAGAACGATCATTCTAGGGTTAGAGACCGATACATCTAGGTTAGCGAACGATACATTCCTAGGGTTAGCGAAACAATCTGTACATTTCAAAGGGTTCCCGAAAAACGATGATCTTTCGAGGTTTATCGAACGTACATTCTAGGGTTAGCGAACGATATACAACATTCTAGGGTTAGCGACGGTACATCTAGGGTTAGCGAACGATACCTCTAGGTTAGCGAACGCTACATCTAGGTTCCGAACGATACATTCTAGGGTTGAGCGAACGATACATCTGTTAGCGACCGATACAGTCCTAGGGATTAGCGAATGATACATTCTAGGCTTTAGCGAACGATACATTCTAGGGTTAGCGAACGATACATTCTAGGTTTTGCGAACGATACTTCTAGGTTATCACGATAACATTCTGGGTTAGCGAACGATACATTCTAGGTTAGCGAACGGTACATTCTAGGGTTTAGCGAACGGTCCTTCTAGGGTGAGCGAACGATACATTCTAGGGTTAGGGAACATACATTCTAGGTTAGCGAACGCTACATTCTAGGGTGGGGAAGGATACATCTAGGGTTAAGCGAACGACATTCTAGGGTTAGGGAACGATCCATTCTAGGGTAGCGCAAACAATCTGTACATTCGAGTGTTACCGAAAACGATGATACTTTCGAGTTTACTAGCACGATACATCGAGGGTAGTGACGTACATCTAGGGTTTAGCGACGATACATTCTAGGTTAAAGCGAACGATACATTCAGGGTTAGCGAACGATAACATTCTAGGGTTAAGTCGAAAACATCTGTAACATGCAAGGGTTTACCGAAAAACGAATGATACCTTTCGAGGTTTATCGAACTTACATTCAGGTTTAGGGAACGATACATTCTATGGTTACGAACGATACTCTAGGGTTAGCGAACGATACATTCTAGATTAGGAAACGATACATTCTAGGGTAGCGAACAATACATTCTAGGGTTAGCGAACGATACTTCTAGGTTAGGCGAACGGCTTGTAAATTTGATAATTAATCGATTTTTTTCGAAAACTACATCATTCGAACCCGAACTAGTTGAAATATTTTCGAGTTTCGTCCGCACTCATAAAGTTCGTCTTCAAAACTCGGTTGGGGAGTCGGTTTTGTGTCCATCACTACATGAAAAAGACTGCTCAGAATAGAGAATCGAGATGTTTATCGAACGATACATTCGAGGGTTAGGGAACGATATCATATCTATGTTTTAGCGAAAACGATACATTCTAGGGTTAGCCGAAAAAACGAATTTTTCATTTAGGATTTAGGGACGATACATTCTAGGGTTAGCGAACATACATTCTAGGGTTAGCGAACGATACATTCTAAGGGTTACGACGGCTGTAAATTTGATATTATCGATTTTTTCGAAAACATATTTTCCAACCCCGAACTAGTTTTGATAGTTTTTTCGAGTTCGCTCGACTCATAAAGTTCGTCTCACTCGGGTTGGAGTTCGGTTTTGTGTCCATCCTACTAGTGGAATAAAGACTGCTAGAGGATAGAGAATAGAGAGGGTTTTATCGAACGATACATTATAGGGTAGGGAAGACTTGCGTTAATTCGTATAGCGAACTAACATTCTAGGTTAGCGAACGTACATTCTAGATTAGGGAACGATACATTCTAGGGTTAGGCGAACAATACATCTAGGTAGCGACACGATACATTCAGGTACGAACAATACATTCTAGGGTTCATGCGAAACGATACATTCTAGGTTAGCGAAAACCGGCTTGTAAATTTGATTTAATTATCGGATTTTTTCGAAAAAACTAACTATTGAACCCGAACATTTTTGAATAGTTTTCGAGTTCGTCGAATCATAAAGTTCCGTCTCAACTCCGGGTTGTGAGTTCGGTTTGTGTCCATCACTACTAGTGAAAAAGACTGCTAGAGATAGAGAAATTGCTAGAGAAGAGACGCTCTAGAGGATAGATACTGCTAAGAGAATAGAGGATGCTAGAGAATTAGATACTAGCCTAGAGATAGACAGAATTAAGACATGCTAGAAAATAGTAGCAGCTACATTATAGAGACTGCAAGATAATAGAGACTGCAAGAGAATAGAGACTGCAAGAGATTGAGATTGCTAGAGAATAGAGACTGCTGGAAAATAGAGACTGCAAGAGAATAGAGCTTCTGAAGAATAAAGACTTGTTAAAAACGCTAGAGAATAGAGATTTTCTAGGTCAGAGACTGCCAGAAACCTCTGTGGGAGCATGAGACTTGCTAGGATTATAAACTGACTAGCAGAGAAGAAACTGCTAGAGATATTCTGCTAAAGAATAGAGGACTTTATAGAGTGAGAGACTGCTAGAGTAATGAATTATAGATGATAGCATAGACAGCGACTTCTGGAAAATAGAGACTGCTAGAGAATAGAGACTGTTAGAGAATAGAGACTGCTAGAGAATAGGGACTGTTAGAGAATAGAGACTGCTAGAGAATAGAGACTGTTAGGTATGTGTGCGCACTAATGTAACCTGTGTGCCATGGTCTGCAAGGTCGTGTGTGCGTGCTAAGAGTGAACACGTGTACTGCCCGTGCACTGCTCACGCATGCACAAATTTACACACACGTGCTAGAAAATCTGGTTACATATAGTGACTGCAGTACACAGTGCACAGAATTTCCTTTTGTACCCACACAGATGACATGTTGTCCTTTGCCAACAGAACTAAACTGCGGAATGATATTTAGTGAGTCTCATTCAATCTCCTGTCTTGCTGCCAATCTCCCCTCTCTTACTGTCCCATTCCCATCCACAAGCCCTGTCACTGACAGTCCATTTCTCATTGTGTCACACACAGTGACGTACACACAATCAGACCTTCTGTGCAGGGTGCCCAGTGCCGCTAATAATAGAATAAACCGGACAGTAATGCGGATCTATTTCAGTTTTGTATATGTCCAGTGCCCTGCTGGTAATTTACTTGGATTGCAACACAGGGGACAAGTCTCTGTGCATCAGAATAAACAGTGAGCAAGGGGCAAAGGCCTGTACTGTGGGGATTAGATTATTAATCATCAATGGGCGGGCAGAGTATTGATCGTTTATGGGCTGGTAGAGCATTGATCATTAATAGGAGGGCAGAATATTGATCGTCATTGGGCTGGTAGAGAATTGATCATTTATAGGAGGGCAGAATATTGATCGTTTATGGGCTGGTAGAGAATTGATCATTAATAGGAGGCAGAGTATTGATCGTTTATGGCGGGTAGAGAATTGATCATTATAGGAGGCAGAATATTGATCGTTATGGGCTGGTAGAGAATTGATCATTAATAGGAGGGCAGAATATTGATCGTTTATGGGCTGGTAGAGAATTGATCATTAATAGGAGGGCAGAGTATTATCGTTTTATGGGCTGGTAGAGAATTGATCATTAATAGGAGGGCAGAATATTATCGTCATTGGGCTGGTAGAGAAATTTTCATAATAGGAGGGCAGAAGATTGATCGTCATTGGGCTGGTAGAGAATTGATCATTAATAGGAGGCAGAATATTGATCGTCATTGGGCTGGTAGAGAATTGATCATTAATAGGAGGGCAGAATATTGATCGTTTATGGGCTGGTAGAAGATTGATCATTAATAGGAGGGCAGAATATTGATCGTCATTGGGCTGGTAGAGAATTGATCAGTAATGGAGGGCAGAATATTGATCGTCATTGGGCTGGTAGAGAATTGATCATTAATAGGAGGGCAGAATATTGATCGTCATTGGCTGGTAGAGATGTGAATCATTAATAGAGGGCAGAATATTGATCGTTTATGGGCTGGTAAGAATTGATCATTATAGGAGGGCAGAATATTGATCGTCATTGGGCTGGTAGAGAATGATCAGTATAGGAGGCAGAATATTGAATCGTCATTGGGCTGTAGAGAATTGATCATTAATAGGAGGGCAGATATTGATCGTTTATGGGCTGGTAGAGAATTGATCATTAATAGGAGGGCAGAATATTGATCGTCATTGGCTGGCAGGCAGAATATTAATTGTTAATGGGCGGGCACAGTATTAATCATTATGGGCGGTAGGAGTATTAAATCTTTATGGGGCGGGCGAGTATTAATCATTAATGGCTGGTAAGAGATTAATCAGTTTAGGTGGGTAGTATTATCGTTAATGTTCTGGTAGAGTATAAATCTTAATGGGTGGGTAGAGTATTAATCATCACGGTGTCTCACCACTGCAAGGACTACCTTGCAGTGATGAAGTCCTGAGATCGAATCCACCCTGCGACACATCTGCAAGGAGTTTGTATGTTCTCCCCGTGCTTGCTTGGGTTTCCTCCAGGCACTCTGGTTTCCCACACATAAAAACATACTGATAGGTTGTATGTGTCAAATAAATGTGATTAGATTGTAAGCTCTCGGGGCATGGCCTGATGTGATTTGTGTAATATTTGTAAAGCTGCTGCAGAATATGTAGCGCTATATAAGAAATAAATACATACATACATACATACATTAATGGGAGACCAGATGTATATCAATATGGGCAGGCAGAGTATTAATCAGTAACGGGCGGACATAGTATTATACTTAAGGGTGGAGAGAGTGTAATAATTAATGGGCGGACAGAGTAAGAGGATTAAGGCTGTGATATATATTAAATTAATGGCGGGGCAGAGTAATAATAATTAATGGGCAGGCAGAGTAAATCATTATTGGGTGGACAGAGAAATAATCATTAATGGGTGGACATAGTACTATTAATAGGGCGGCAACTTAATATCATTATTGGTGCGGACATAGTTTTAGATTGTAATGGGCGGACGAGGTAATAATCATTAATGGGTGACATATATTAATAATTAATGGGCGACAGAGTAATAAATCATTAATTGGGTGACATAGTATAAATACTTAATGGGCGGACCGAGTAATAATCTTAATGGGTGACATAGTATAAATAATTAATGGCGACAAGTAATAATCATTATGGTGGACATAGTATTATAATTAATGGGTTGTAGCAAGAATATACTCATTATTGGGTGTACATATTATATAATTAATGGGCATACAGAGGTAATAATCATTATGTGGAACATAGTATAAATATTATGGGCCGGACCGAGTAATAATCATCAATGGGCGGACATAGAATAATAATTAATTGGGCGGACAGATCGGTAATAATCATTAATGTAGTGGGCACATAGTATAAATATTCATGGTATAGTATAAATAATTAATGGGCGGACAGAGTAATAATCATTAATGGGCGGGCAGGAGGCCGGTCAATGTTCCTGTGCCCATTCACAGGGTGGAAACAGACATTTGTGACTCACAAAGGAAAAGTGAAAATCTGCTGCAGTTTTGGCTGCTCTCCATGGTGCTGGATACAGTAAAGTGATTGCCATACATATTTAATGTGCACTAAATGGAGCCCCACAAGGGAGACAGGAATGTGCGGATCCCCCTCCAACCATCATTGTGTTACCACTGTGTAACTGCCCTAGAGAACTGGTCTATTGATTGTAGGAAACGGAGCAGCCATAACATTACATCCTCTGCATTATAATTAACAGTCATGTGACAGAGACTGACCACTGACTCCACTCTTGCAGTGAAAGGGTTAAAAAGCGGAGCGACCCCACTGCAGGATGAGTGGTTCCATCTTATTTTAACATTTTCCCTGCTAGTGCATAAACTTGTTCAAAGGGTATATTGCCATAGTTTCCAGGAAGGGTTCTGGGAGTTGTAGTCCTATTGCCTGACTACAAGAAAAAATGTGCATGAGAAACACTGCCCACCAATCTGATGAATTGTATAATGTAATTCTTATTTACAGCAGGATTCTGGGCTATAATATCAGTATATAGCCTGCACAGATGAGGAACCTGGCAAAGCAGTAGGCAGTGTTGCCCTTTAACCTTGCAGGGGCTGGTTACCATGGATTGTGGGTTTTGCTTATTCCACACACTGACACATTTAGAACACAGACGGTGCTGTTCTCACATTCGTGTCCATGACTCACAATCGTGTTTCACCTAGACACACTATGAGATTTTTATAAACAAATCCCTTAAAGGGACATTTACCCTTAAATATTAATAACTCAGAAACTGCTAATTAACTGTATGTAGCATTTGTCTTTCTAAGTAATCCCTTATCTAAGATACACAGTGAAATCTTTTAGAAAAGAAATCCCTGCAATTTCCACCCCTCCTTCTGTTCAGTGACCTCACACATGCTCAGTGCCATTCGCCCAGGGATAGAAATTCTCCCATAAGATACATTGTATTTCCTTGTATTACTAAGGCTGCAAAATTCATTGTGGGGCTTTTTTTTTATTGATTTGAAACTGGTATATCTTTATTTAGACATTACAAGATAATAATAAACTTTATCATTAGAATTTAGGTTTCAGTTTAACGACCCAGTTAAACTATATTTAGCTAGTAGATCAAACTACTGAAATATGTATGGCTGCATTAAAAGCGGTGCAGTCTACGGAGTGTATCTAATGAAGGGATGTCAAACTTTCAGCCCTCCAGATATCTAAAAAAACTACACCTCCCAGCATTCCCAGGCTGCAATCGATGGGAGTTGTAGTTTCAAGTTTTGGACGTATATGTAAGATTATTGTGTACACTGACCAATCCATTGAACCCAAGGTATTTACCTTGAACCCAAGGTATTTACTAAAAATAATTTAAATATCTCGAGAATTGCAGCTCCCAAAGCATTCTGGGAGTTGTAGTTCTAGGGCAGATGGCAAGCCAGTTTGTAACAGCAAATTAACCATCGTCACCTCAAACGCTTCCCCCAGCTTCTCGCTGTGTCCTGACCCAGTTTATTTACGGTTCTATAAGGAGCCACGTTCCATTGCCTTTAATTGAATTTAATCAGCATTTCCTTTGCAGCTGTGAATACACATTAAAGGGACGTGGTACAATATACGGTTGTGTACAGAGGATCTATTCACCAAGCCTCTCCATTGAACAAAACACAGGAAGCGTTCTCCCTAGAAAGTCTTCCAAACCTTCTCTGTATGAATAAGGTTTCAGTAAAGCCATTCTCCTTTATATACATATTTATCAGTGCAGACGGGGAATGCTGGGAGTTGTAGTTTAGAAACATATGACTGGTTTGACATCTTTTGATTTGTGCCTAATCTTTTTCTACTGTTCCAGAATTTACAAAGACTGTCCTAATCTCTGGGGTTTTCTTTAAAAAAGACTTAGAAGCCGGGGAAGGGAAAAAGCATTCAGTCATTGGCTGTGATGTCATCTGTTTCATCCATGACTGACAGCTGCTAACTTGAAAATACAGGAAAGAGAGGTAACGGAACATTGGAAAGCATTTCAGGTTAGACTTACATCTCTCAGATTCCTAAGCATTGCAGTTTGGGGGTCTGGGTGGTGATTAACTTGTATACAAATACCGTATTTGTGGGGTGACCATGTCTGTGTATGTTTATTTATATTATAATACCAAAAGCCATGCTAGGGCAACACAGTATACAAGTGCTTGAACTATGTAACACGAGGAAAGAGGTCCCAACTAGACATGGCCGAAACTACATAGTTTTCTTCTGTTTACGGAAAATCCCGAAGATCCGAAAATGGAATGAATTTTCGAAGATTCTCGAATGTACAGAGCTATTTTCACTAGTTTTCGAAAATATGGAACGTTCAAAAATACTTGAAAATACGATCAGAGACCACTTTCGAGGTTCCGAACATATTTTCGAGGATTTTCGAATGTTCGAAGGGGCATATTTATAAAGGATTGTCTTTTTCGCCAAATAATTAGCGCAGCACATCGCAGCGAAAATAGCGCCATTTGGGGCTTCGTAAAAGCGAAAAAAACAAACTTCGCGGCTGAAAAAGGGCGAACGGGCGCGATAAAGAGCGAAAAGTATCGCAGCGAAAACTTAACGCATCTAAGAAGACTGCATTGCGAAAACCATTCAAAACCAGAAAAGCCCACTAGAAAATGATGTCAAGTTCAAAATGGCCACCTCACATTTACCAAGAAGTCAGCCATGTCTTATTTAGTCAATCTTCTTAGAATTTCTCAATTGGAATACAATTTTCTTTTGCACTGCACATTCGCCTTTCTAATGCGCGATCGCTTTTCCAAGGCATATTCCATTATAATGCGCAGTCGCCTTTCTAATGTGCGTTCGCTTTTCCAAGGCATATTCCATTATAATGCGCGATCGCCTTTCTAATGTGAGTTCGCCTTTCTAATGCGCGTTCGCCTTTCTAATGTGCGTTCGCCTTTCTAATGTCGCTTTTCCAAGGCATATTTCATTCTAATGCGCGATCGCCCTTCTAATGCGCGTTCGCTTTTTCAAGGCATATTACCCATTAGAATGCCTTTTCGCTCAAACAATGACTTTTCACCACCTTCAGGGTCGCGCTAATCTTTCGCTCTTTTTAACGCAAAAACCACCTTTCGCACTAAACGGTTTTGCCATTCCATTTTACCTTTATAAATAGCGTTAACTGTCTTTTTGGCGAAAACCCATGCGAAAAGTGAATGCGAAAACATTTCGCTACTTTTCGCTCTTTTATAAATATGCCCCGAAGATATTTTTGAAAATAGCTTCGTACATTTGAAAATCTTCGAAGTCCCAAGATCCGTAGATCTTTCGGATTTCGGAACCGAGGGGTTCCGTGTCAGATCCGGGTTTGTGTCGGACCTGGATCCATCTCTAATTCCTATGCCGTAGAGCTTACAATCTAGTTAGGTGGCCCATTTAGATTCCCTTTAAACTCGTCTAAGAGACTCTCCATTTAGCACCAAACATTAACTCCCAGCATTCCCCTTGGCCAGTTGGAATTTTGAAATATCTGGAAGGTCCCTGATCTGACTATACAAAAATGATTTCATTCATATGAGATGAATAGGTTTTAACTGACATTAAAATGAACATGTGACACATTAAATATCCACTTAGCATCTGAATAGGAGATTCTTGACATTTATTACAAATAAAATTGTGATAGGTGTAAAAATATTCTCCCAGACAAGGTTTCCCAGTCGTCATAAAGCTGACAGATTCATTGTGAGTAGAATAGCTACTTTTATATATATATATATATATATATATATAGGAGGATCTTTAAATATACATTGGTACCTGCAGGAAGGAAGAATATTCCTATTATATATCTGAAGTTATAACTTGGTGATGGTGGGAGCTGTTATATATAATTCCATATGAGGTCATAGCTTACTGTGTGTATATCTTTTATATATATATTAATAAATGCTAGTTGAGGGTGACATATTACTGACACTGTATGCAGACCACAGAACATTTCTTTTCCATATATTTCTATTTATACATATAGGTGTATACATGGGTGGAAGCTGCCATATTGTTTCCTTTAGACAGTACAGTATGAGGGTATAGCTTATTGTGTGTACAGAACATTCCTTCTCTGTATATTTATACACATGGGTGGAAGCTGCCATATTGTTTCCCTTAGACAGTACAGTATGAGGGTATAGCTTATTGTGTGTACAGAACATTCCTTCTCTGTATATTTATATTTATAAATATGGGTGGGAGCTGCCATATTGTTTCCCTTAGACAGTACAGTATGAGGGTATAGCTTATTGTATGTACAGAACATTCTTTCTCTGTATATTTATATTTATAAATATGGGTGGGAGCTGCCATATTGTTTCCCTTACACAGTACAGTATGAGGGTATAGCTTATTGTATGTACAGAACATTCTTTCTCTGTATATTTATATTTATAAATATGGGTGGGAGCTGCCATATTGTTTCCCTTAGACAGTACAGTATGAGGGTATATCTTATTGTGTGTACAGAACATTCCTTCTCTGTATATTTATATTTATACATATGGGTGGGAGCTGCCATAGTGCTTCCCTTACACAGTACAGTATGAGAGTATAGCTTATTGTGTGTACAGAACATTCCTTCTCTGTATATTTATATTTATACAAATGGGTGGAAGCTGCCATAGTGTTTCCCCTAGGCAATACAGTATGAGGGTATAGCTTATTGTGTGTACAGAACATTCCTTCTCTGTGTATTATATTTATACATATGGATGAGAGCTGCCATATTGTTTACCTTAGACAGTACAGTATGAGGGTATAGTTTATTGTATGTACAGAACATTCCTTCTCTGTAAATTTATACATATGGGTGGGAGCTGCCATATTGTTTACCTTAGACAGTACAGTATTAGGGTTTAGCTTATTGTGTGTACAGAACATTCCTTCTCTGTATATTTATACATATGGGTGGGAGCTGCCATATTGTTTCCCTTAGACAGTACAGTATTAGGGTTTAGCTTATTGTGTGTACAGAACATTCCTTCTCTGTATATTTATATTTATACATATGGATGGGAGCTGCCATAGTGTTTCCCTTAGACAGTACAGTATGAGGCTAAAGCTTATTGTGTGTACAGAACATTCCTTCTCTGTATATTTATACATATGGGTGAGAGCTGCCATATTGTTTCCCTTAGACAGTACAGTATGAGGCTATAGCTTATTGTATGTACAGAACATTCCTTCTCTGTATATTTATACATATGGGTGGGAGCTGCCATATTGTTTCCCTTAGACAGTACAGTATAAGGGTATAGCTTATTGTGTGTACAGAACATTCCTTCTCTGTATATTTATACATATGGGTGGGAGCTGACATATTGTTTCCCTTAGACAGCACAGTATGAGGGTATAGCTTATTGTGTGTACAGAACATTCCTTCTCTGTGTATTATATTTATACATATGGATGAGAGCTGCCATATTGTTTCCCTTAGACAGTACAGTATGAGGGTATAGCTTATTGTGTGTACAGAACATTCCTTCTCGCTATATTTATACATATGGGTGGGAGCTGCCATAGTGTTTCCCTTAGACAGTACAGTATGAGGGAATAGCTTATTGTATGTACAGAACATTCCTTCTCTGTATATTTATACATATGGGTGGGAGCTGCCATATTGTTTCCCTTAGACAGTACAGTATGAGGGTATAGCTTATTGTATGTACAGAACATTCCTTCTCTGTATATTTATACATATGGGTGGGAGCTGCCATATTGTTTCCCTTAGACAGTACAGTATGAGGGTATAGCTTATTGTATGTACAGAACATTCCTTCTCTGTATATTTATACATATGGGTGGGAGCTGCCATAGTGTTTCCCTTAGACAGTACAGTATGAGGGTATAGATTATTGTATGTACAGAACATTCCTTCTCTGTATATTTATACATATGGGTGGGGGCTGCCATATTGTTTCCCTTAGACAGTACAGTATGAGGGTATAGCTTATTATGTGTACAGAAAATTCCTTCTCTGTATATTTATATATATGGGTGGGAGCTGCCATATTGTTTTCCTTAGACAGTACAGTATGAGGGTATAGATTATTGTGTGTACAGAACATTCCTTCTCTGTATATTTATACACAGATGCACCGGTATGTGACTGCCAGGCTCCGCGTACAGTTGTGTCTGTTGTGTTCTATCAGGTTGTGTTCTCTCTCTGTGTGTGTTGTCAGGCTGTGGTTGATGTTATTTCTCAGTTCTTCGCAGAGCTGAATGGAATAAACGAATTTAGAGCTGATTTGCATTTTCTCTGCTGGTACAAATATAGCTCGGTATTTGCATGTAATCGTTGTAATGCCTTACAGCTAAATACATTCTGTGTGATGTGTAGCTTTGTGATTGAAGCGCTGCGCAGTTTGTTGCTATCTACAGCAGTCCCCCGTGGAAAATAAACGACTGGGATTTATTTAAAGCAACAGCGCACAATAGATGATGGGAATGATAGTTAGTTAATGTCTGTACACATGTCCGATGCACGACCCCCGAGCACAAGATACACGTGTAACGACCGGCCCATGTGTATACATTCGCTTGGGCGTCATTCGTTGACCTGCTGCGCTCGGCCATTGTACCACGTCCGTCCTATTAGATGTGTGTACGAGGCTTAAGTCTTGGTGGCATGGAACTCTATTTATATAACAGAACAGTGAGTTTTCCTACATGTTTAACATAAGGATATTATAGCTAAACACTGATTATAACTGATTATCTAAACACTGAATATATCTGATGACATAGCAAAACACTGATTATAACTGACGACATAGCTAAACACTGATTATAACTGATGACATAGCTAAACACTGATTATAACTGATGACATAGCTAAACACTGATTATAACTGATGACATAGCTAAACACTGATTATAACCGATGACATAGCTAAACACTGATCGTTTAGTGTCATTTATAAGGATATAATTTACATATGTATATCACATTTTTGTTGGTGAATAATATAATAATTATATGTGTGTGGGAAGATTTATTTAATTCACTTGGTAAATCAAAGCAAGAATTATGCCCCTTTTACCTGCAGGATGTTACTGTTTCACTGAAGTCTGAATCATTCACTGAATGATTTTTAAAGGGCTACCAAACCCCAACATTAATACCCCAACACACACCCCAACCCCCAAAGGTAGGAGCAAATATTTCTATCTCTAATTGGGCTGTCATTAAAGAGTCAGCCTCATTGTTAAAATATAATTACTCATCTGAATTTCCTATGACAACAATATTTGTAACTCATTTTTCCCTTTGAAGTCAGGCAGGCAATGTAAGAGTTAAGCACTGAGCTGTTTACTCTTCTTTAATGACAGCAAACCAGGAGGTAGGAAGATTTGCTCCTACCTGCAATACAAATATAGATTTAGGGGGGAAATAGAGAATTGTGGGGTTTACTGGTCCTTTAATTGGGTTACTAAGACATTAAATTGAAATAGCAATAAAAAAAAAAAGAAAAACAAAAGCTTCTGTTTGTAGCCTTCTAGATCCAGCGTCACTTTCACACCGGGCAGGTAAGGGGTTAAACAGCGCTGTCGTTTGAATTTGAACAAATACTTAGCCGCCTCCTTTACGTGACATTATTAAAGTCGCCCTCCTGCCTTCCTCTCAATCAGGGTCAGTAAAAAACAGTCAATAACCAGGCGCCTGAATTTACTGGCCCCAAACTCACAGATTGCGTAGGTGTTGGGAGATTAATCTCATTACTGCAGGTCATGGTGGTAGATTGATAGTAAAGATTAGACTGAGTGGGTGGCAGGAAGGCAGCAGTGGTGACAAATGGTAACATGTAGGTGACACTCTCTCTGTTTGAACATAACAAGGTTTCTTGGTCACTGTCCCACCTACCAAGGGTGACAGATCTCTCCTCTTTAACCTCCAGAAATAGACTGATAAGATGAACAGACCCCCTCCTAATGTGACAACCTTTGGTTGTGACGCAACTGTGAATCGATCTTGTTTTTTGGTGGCATTTTAATGTACGTTATTTTAGAAACCCTCTCTGGGTGTGGGGTCTAAGGCTGGTTGATATTTTGACTTGATTGACCAGTTTGGTGGATTGGGTTGAAATATCGTCAGTCAAAAGAAATAAGACCATTGGGTAAACTTTAGTGTTTAATAGAGACTTTCACTCAATTTGGACGGACGTTTGTCCTGTAACTGTTCATTGCACAGAAAATTACCACTAATATTTTGTCCCCGTCTACATTTTTGTTGCTTACCAAAATATTGGACCATGTATAGAGATGTCCGAACTTCGCAAAATCCGGTCCGCTCGATTTTCGAAAATACGTGAAATCCTCGGAAAAGTTCGGAAGGCGGAAATCCGGAAAATCCGCAATATCCGCCATTCGCAAATGAGGGAAACCCGCCGCGGATTGGGGTTCGGATCCGCGAACCAGGCCATCACTAACCATGTATAGCTGACTATACACTAGCCAGTCATTAGATAGATTAGACAAACTTCTATAGACAAACATCTCCACAAGCAGCGGTTTTTATCTTGTCCCCGTCTGGCCCGAGTCGGTGGAAATTTTCCGCCTGTCCTGATCTTTGTTTTTCCGATAAACCTCTCGACATTGCCAAGCAGAAGAAAACGGGTTTTCCATATTTGAACAATTTAATAGAATTTGCCGAATCGCTCAAAATATCGCCCCCGTGTATGGGGGGTTTTAGATAGATCAGCAATTTGTCTATAGGCGAAGGTCTAATGTATCTAATATCTAGTGAATGGGCACCATTAGTATATGCCTGGTCTTCTCCTGATGGTGGGAATTTGGTGCTGCTGGTCCCAGAGAAAAGTAACTGTCTCCATCAAGGAGAGGGGAGAGGTAGATGAAGCACTAGATGAAGGCAGGTGGCACAGAAAGAGAAAAGAGCGCAGGTATAACCCAGGAAGCTGATGGGATATACAGTAGCCTCTTCGACACGTACAGGTGAACTAGCAGTGACCATAACAAACCAAGGTTCGCTTCCCCTTTAAAAAGCAGAAATAGGCAGCAGTCACCTGTTGTGTGTTACCTGCCAGCTCAGGGCGAGGCTGTGAATATTTGTTTTGGGTGATTAATGGGATTGACAGTTCTCGGTCTCTCAATAGTGTCTTGATGATGCACCGAGGTAATCTAATGGCATTCTGTGAGATACATTTCATTTAATAGGCCAATTTCCTAGCATTTGTGAACTGGGCACTTACCCTGACCATCTGGAAGGCAGGTGCCTATAATGTGTGTAATGGGGGTGGAAGGGACATTGCAATAAGATTTATTAGGACACCGACAGGTGCACGGGTAGAGATTTCGGTAGATTGAACACCCAATCACCGCAACGTTCCTATAAATGATTCACAATCACATTCATGCTTTAGATAAGGGGCAGGTCACGTGGAGCCCACCAGCTTTCTATAACTAGCCCCTCGCTGCTCAGATTAAAGGTTAATATAAGCAGATAATGTCTGGATCTTTGGATCAAATATTCTGACAGGATCTTTGCAAATTATACAATACAGACTATGTAATACCGGACTATATAATACATACAATATAATACATACTATATAATACAGCCAGGCTATATAATACCAGACAATATAATACATACTATATAATACCAGACAATATAATACATACTATATAATACATACTATATAATACATACTATATAATACATACTATATAATACATACTATATAATACATACTATATAATACATACTATATAATACCGGACTATATAATACATACTATATAATACATACTATATAATTACATTACTATATAATACAGCCATGCGGGTAAAGCATATATGACATATTATCAACATATATAATACATACTATTAATACATACTATATTAATACAGACGTAAAGACATACTAGATAATCATTACTATATAATACAGACTAATAATACATACTATATAATACCGGACTATATAATACATACTATAAAACAACTATATATACAACTATATAATTACACCATAATAATACCATATATAATACATACATATATACATACTATATACATTACACTATATAATACTACTATATAATACATACTATATAATACCACTATATAAACAGACTATATAATACATACTATATAAGATACATTAATACATACTAAATAATACCACTATAATACATACTATATAATACAACTATATAATACATACCTATAATAATACATACTATATATACCGGACATATAATACATTAGTATAATACATACTATATACTACACACTATATAATACTAACTATATAATACATACTATAAATACATACTTATATAATACATACTATATAATACATTTAAATAACATATATATAATACATACTATATAATACATTACTTATAATACACGGACTAGATAATACATACTATATAATACGACTATATAATACATACTATAATACATACTATATAATTACATACTATTAATAATACTATTAATATTATACATACTATATAATACATACTATAGATAAGCCAGCTATATATACCAAACAATATAATAATACAATATAATACTAATATTAAACATACTAAAATACCGGACTATATAATACATACTTAATAGAATACATTGGACTATATAATACAACTATATAATACCGGACTATATAATACATACGATATAATACTATAAGACATACTATATACCGAGACTATATAATACATTAATATATAATACATACTATACAATACATACTATATAATACAGCCAGGTATATAATACCATACTATATAATACATACTATATAACACCGGACTATATAATACAATACTAATATAAACCGGATATATATAGATACTATATAATACATTTACTATCTAATACATACTATATAATACCGGACATATTAATACGACTATATATATAAACGACTAATAATAATAATAATACTAATATATATACTGGTAACTACATATATATACATACATACTTAATAACATACTATAATACTTGTATTACATACTATATAATACCGGACTATATAATACATACTATTAATACATATATATAAATACATACTATTATAATTACCGGCTATATTAATACATATACTATATATACCGGACGATATAATACATTACCATTATATACATACATTTACAAATATATAATACATACTATATAATACCGGACTATATAATACATACATATAATACCGGACTATATAATACATACTATATAATACATACTATATAATACCGGACTATATATAATACTATATAATACGACTATATAATACATATATAATATACAAATCTATAATACATTACCCATAATACCTATATAATACATACTATATAATACATATAATAATAAATATATTTATAATAACGGGACTATATAATACAATATACTATATCATACCTACTATATAATTAACATACTATATATACACACTATATAATCACGACAATATAATACATACTATATAACCGGACTATATATACATTTACATATAATACCGGACTATATAATACACTCTATTAATACATACTATATAAGACTACTATACGACTATTAATACATACTATATATACCGGAGACTATTATAATACATACATATAATACAGCCACTATATAAACCAGAATAACTACATACTAATAATACAACTATTATACAGCCACTATATAATACCGGACTAAGTTAATTACATACTATATAATACATACTATATAATCAGCAGATATAATACAGACAATATAATACCGGACTATATAATACATACTATATAATACCGGACAATATAATACATACTATATAATACTGGCTATATAATACCGGACAATATAATAAATAATACTATAGAATACAGCCAGGCATATAATACCGGACTAAATATAATACATACTTATAATAACAACTATATAATACCGGTACCTATATAATACAATATCAGACATATATAATAGACTAATATATAATACACACTAATAATACATAATATATAAATACCAATACTATAAATACATATAATACTATATATAATACAGCCAGGCTATATAATACCGGACAACACACCTCACAGCATTATTTAATACAGACGAGGATAATACCAGACTATAATACTACTATAATACACCTATATAAATACACACTATATAATACACACTATATAATACATACTATATAATACTACATGCCGCCCCGTATATAAATACCGAATAAATCACAGACCTATATAATACCGGAACAATCTATATAATAACTATATCAATGGCTATATATACCAGACATATAATACATACTATATAATACTACAGGCTATATAATTACCGGACAAATAATACATACTATATAATACAGCGGCTATATAATACCGGACAATAATTACATACTAATAAACAGCCCGATAATACCGACTATTAATCATACTAATACTACAGCAGCTATATAATACCGGACAATATATACATATATATAATACAGCCAGGCTATATAATACGGACTATATCATACCACTATATAATACAAGCCTATATAATTACCAGACAATATAATAAAACTATATAATACAGCCAGGCTATATAATACCAGACAATATAATACATACTATATAATACAGCCAGGCTATATAATACCGGACTATATAATACATACGATAATAATACTGGCTATATAATACCAGACAATATAATACTACTATATAATACAGCCAGGCTATATAATACCGGACATATATAATACATACTATATAATACTGGCTATATAATACCGGACATTATAATACATTACTATATAATTACTGGCTATATAATACCGGACAATATAATACATACTTATAATACAGCCAGGCTATACTAATACCGGACATTATAATACATACTATATACAGCCAGGCTATATAATACCGGACAATATAATACATACTATATAATACAGCCAGGCTATATAATACCGGACAATATAATACATACAATATATAATACTGGCTATATAATACCGGACAATATAATACATACTATATAATACAGCCAGGATATAATACGGACATATAATACCTACTATATAATAGCTATTATAATACCGGACAATATAATACCACTTATACATACCAGCCAGGCTATATAATAACGGACATTATAATACATCGGTATGACTAGAGAAACGTCTTCAAGAACTACATTTCATGTCCAGTTGACTAATTTGAATAATACACACAGATATACAATGACCTGGATGCCATGGAACTTCACAAGCATTATAACATACTATATATACAGCCAGGACTATATAATACCGGACAATATAATACATACATATATACAGCCAGGCTATATATACGGACAATATAATACATACTAATATACTGGCTATAATACCGGACAATATAATACATACTATATAATACTGGCTATATAATACCGGACATTATAATACATACTATATAATACAGCCAGGCTATATATACCGACAATATAATACATACTATATAAACATACTATATAACACAGCCAGGCTATATAATACGCAAATAATACATACTATATAATACTGGCTATATAATACCGGACATTATAATACATACTATATAATACAGCCAGGCTCTATAAACCAGACAATATAATACATAATATATAATACATACATATATAATACAGCCAGGCTATATAATACCGGACAATATAAAACATACTATATAATACGGCTAATAATACCGGACATTATAATACATACTATATAATACAGCCAGGCTATATATACCGGACAATATAATACATACTATATAATACAGCCAGGCTATATAATACCGGACAATATAATAATACTATATAATACTGGCTATATAATACCGGGACATTATAATACATATATCATAATACTGGCTATATAATACCGGACATTTATAATACATACTATATAATACAGCCAGGCTATATTAATACCAGACAATATAAATACATACTATATAATACATACTATATAATACAGCCAGGCTATATAATACCGGAAAATATTACTACTATATAATACGGCTATATAATACCGGACATTATAATACATACTATATAATACAGCCAGGCATATAACCAGACAATATAATACATACTATATAATACATATATATATATACAGCCAGGCTTATAATACCGGACAATATAATACATACTATATAATACTGGCTATATAATACCGGACAATATAATACATTATATTATAATAAGCCAGGTTATATAATACCAGACAATATAATACATACTATATAATACATACTATATAATACAGCAGGCTATATAATACCGGACAATAATACTGGCTGTATAATGGCCACCACTATATAATACATACTATATAATACAGCCAGGCTATATAATACCGAAGTATATAATACCGGACTATAATACATACTATAAATACAGCCAGGCTATATAATACCGGACAATATAATACTGGCTGTATAATGCCACACTATATAATACATACTATATAATACAGCCAGGCTATATAATACCAGAGTATATAATACAGACTAATAATCCGCTATATAATAGCCAGATAAATAGCTTATTAATATAGCGCGATTGATAATACCGGACAATATAATACTGGCTGTATAATGCCACACTATATAATAATACTATAATATAGCCAGGCTATATAATACCAGAAATATAATATGGCTGTATAATGCCACACTATGAATACATACTATATAATAGAGCCAGGCATTAAATACCGGGACTATATAATACTGGCTGTTATAATGCACACTATATAATACATACTATATAATATAGCCAGGCTATATAATACCAGACTATATAATACTGGCTGTATAATGCCACACTATGTAATACATACTATATAATATAGCCAGGCTATATAATACCGGACTATATAATACTGGCTATATAATGCCACACTATATAGTACATACTATATAATACAGCCAGGCTATATAATACCAGACTATATAATACAGGCTATATAATGCCCCACACTATATATACATATATATAATATAGGCAGGTGCATTTAAATATAGCCAGGCTATATAATACCAGACTATATAATATGGCGTAATGCCACACTATGTATACATACTATATAATATAGCCAGGCTATATAATACCGGACTATATAATACTGGCTATATAATGCCACACTATATAGTACATACTATATAATACAGCCAGGCTATATAATACCGGACAATATAATACTGGCTGTATAATGCCACACCTATATATACATACTATATAATATAGCCAGGCTATATAACTACCGGGCAATATAATACTGGCTGTATAATGCCACACTTTATAATACATACTATATAATATAGCCAGGCTATATAATACCGGACAATATAATACTGGAGGCTGTATATGCCACACTATAAATACATACTATATAATATAGCCAGGCTATATAATACCGGACTATATAATACTAGCTAATATGCCACACTATATAGTACATACTATATAATACAGCCAGGCTATATAATACCAGACTATATACTACAGGCTATATAATGCCACACTATATAATACATACTATATAATACAACCAGGCTATATAATACCAGACTATATAATACTGGCTATATAATTCCACACTATATAATACATACTATGTAATACAGCCAGTCTATATAATACCAGACTATATAATACAGGCTATATAATGCCACACTGTAATACATACTATATAATACAGCAGGCTATATAATACCAGACTATATAATACTGGCTTATAATGCCACACTGTATAATACATACTATATAATACAGCCAGGCTATATAATACCAGAATATATAATACTGGCTATATAATGCCACACTGTATAGTACATACTATATAATACAGCCAGGCTATATAATACCAGACTATATAATACTGGCTATATAATGCCACACTGTATAATACATACATATATAATCACAGCCAGGCTATATAATACCAGACTATTAATACTGGCTATATAATGCCACACATATAATACATACTATATAATACACGCAGGCTAATATACCAGACTATATAATAATGGCTATATAATGCCACACTGATAATAAAACAATAATACAGCCCAGGCTATATAATACCAGACTAATAATATGGCTATATAATGCCACCTTATATATACATATAAAATACAGCGGCTATATAATCCAGACTATATCATACTGGCTATATAATGCCAAATATAATACTACTATATAATACAGCCAGGCTATATAATACCAGACTATATAATACTGGCTATATAATGCCACACTGTATAATACTATACTATATAATACAGCCAGGCTATATAATACCAGACTATATAATACGGGCTATATAATGCCACACTGTATAATACATACTATATAATACAGCCAGGCTATATAATACCAGAATATATAATACTGGCTATATAATGCCACACTGTATAATGCATACTATATATATACAGCCAGGCTATTATAATACCAGAATATAATACTGGCTATAAATGCCACACTGATAATACATACATATAATACAGCCAGGCTATATATAATACCAGAATATATAATTACTGGCTATAATGCCACACTGTATAATACATACTATATAATACAGCCAGGGCTATATAATACCAGAATATATAATACTGGCTATATAATGCCACACTGTATAATACATACTATATAATACAGCCAGGCTATATAATACCAGACTATATAATACTGGCTATATAATGCCACACTATATAATACATACTATATAATACAGCCAGGCTATATAATACCAGACTATATAATACTGGATTATAATGCCACACTATATAATACATACTATATAATACAGCCAGGCTATATAATACCAGAAATATAATACTGGCTATATAATGCCACACTGTATAATACTATATATATACAGCCAGGCTATTTAATACCAGTATATAAATACTGGCTATATAATGCCACACTATATAATAACATACTATATAATCAGCCAGGCTATATAATACCAGAATATTAATACTGGCTATATAATGCACACTGTATAATACATACTATATAATACAGCCAGGCTATTTAATACCAGAATATATAATAACTGGCTATATAATGCCACACTGTATAATACATAATATTATAATACAGCCAGGCCTATTAATACCAGACTATATAATACTGGCTATATAATGCCACACTGTATAAACATACTATATAATACAGCCAGGCTATATATACCAGAATATATAATACGGCTATATAATGCCACACTGTATAATACCATACTAAAATACAGCCCGGCTATATAATACCAGAATATATAATACTGGATATATATGCCACACTGTATAATACATACTATATAATACAGCCAGGCTATATAATACCAGAATATATAATATTGGCTATATAATGCCCACTGTATAAACATACTATATAATACAGCAGGCTATTAATACCAGACTATATAATACTGCTTATAATGCCACACTATATAATACAACTATATAATACAGCCAGGCTTATAATACCAGACTATATAATACTGGCTATATAATGCCACACTGTATAATACATACTATAAATACAGCCAGGCTATATAATACCAGAATATATAATATTGGCTATATAATGCCACACTATATAATAACATACTATATAATACAGCCAGGCTATATAATACCAGACTATATAATACTGGCTATATAATGCCACACTGTATAATACATACTCTATAATACAGCCAGGCTATATAATACCAGACTATATAATACGGGCTATATAATGCCACACTGTATAATACATACTCATAATACAGCAGGCTATATAATACCAGACTATATAATACTGGCTATATAATGCCACACTATATAATACATACTATATAATACAGCCAGGCTATATAATACCAGACTATATAATACTGGCTATATATGCCACACTATATAATACATACTATATAATACAGCCAGGCTATAATACCAGACTATATAATACTGGCTGTATAATGCCACACTATATAATACATAATATATAATACAGCCAGGCTATATAATACCAGAATATATAATACTGGCTGTATAATGCCACACTATATAATACATACTATATAATACAGCCAGGCTATTATAATACCAGAATATATAATACTGGCTATATAATGCCACACTATATAATAAACTATTAATACAGCCAGGTATATAAATACCGACTATATAAACTGGCTATATAATGCACACTGTAATACATACTATATAATACAGCCAGGCTATATAATACCAGGACTATTATAATCAGGCTATATAATGCCACACTATATAATACATTTACTATATAATACAGCCAGGCTATATAATAACAGAATATATAATATGGCTATATAATGCCACAATATATAATATACTATATAATACAGCCAGGCTATATAATACCAGAAATATAATACTGGTATATAATGCCACATATAATACATACATAATACAGCCAGCTATAAATACCAGAATATAATACTGGCTATATAATGCCACACTATATAATACATACTATATAATACAGCCAGGTATATAATACCAGACTATATAATACTGGCTATATAATGCACCCCCCCACTGATATAATACATATATAATACAGCCAGGCTATATAATGACCAGACTATATAATACTGGCTATTATATGCACACACTGTATCAATACATACTAGAATAATACGCCCGGCTATTAATACCAGAATATATAATACTGGCTATATAATGCCACACTATATAATACTAGAGTAACAGACTATATAATCGAGAGTGAACTCCATGGAGTTTTAGTACATTCTGGTAATTGAACTTGTTCTAATACTTTGAATGATCCTGTACTCATTCCACTGGGAACCTTTATTCCAGTCACTGACACACACCGTCACTATATGAATCACTGCATTAAACACACCATCAGACCCAGTTTATCATTGTGTTAATCTGCAGGTTCCAAGGGGATTTGTGTTGAAGTAAAGGGTATATAAGCTAATAATATCTACTTTATATTATGTCAAATAAAAGAACGTGTTCTATTCAATTGTAACTGTTTAACACTGTGTTCTTTCCTAACAACTTTACCGTTTATCTCAAAAACATGAAATAATGTTTCTAAAGGGGAAATTGCAATTCTTACCGGCCACACACCTTACAATCTGATTGTATTCACACGTTCTGCTCCTTGGTTAGATGGTACCAGCCTGATATAGATATATTTTGGCGCTTAACTGGTAACGTGGAAATCTGGCAATCTGCCCTCTACCGGACAAGGTCCACTTACCGGAAGAACCTGTATGAAGCAATTGGCGATATTTATTAGTGAATGTTCTACACAAAGCTGGTTCTGCCCCAAAGAGCTTACAATCGAATAATTTACACATACAGCCTATCAGTTTGTCTTTATGATTATGGGGGGAATGCACCCAAGTACAGAGAGAACATACAAACTCCTTGCAGATGGATTTGAACCCAGGGCTTTAGTGCTACAAGGCATCAGTGCTAACCACTGGGCCACCGTACACCTCGATAGTATCACCCAATATCTAATTATATATAGCAGAAGTGAAATGACAATGTCCCATGAATGCAGGAACAGCTTAAACCACTAATCGCAGTGCTGGACGGCGGATCTGTGCCACCCTATGTTCACAGGGGCGATAGTCACACCAATAATATAGAGAGATGCAAAGTTGGCTGGCAGGCTAGCTGATGGACTGGGTGGCAGTCTGGCTATTGGAATTCACACACAAGAGCAATAAACATCACTGCCTGTTTCATCCTTTTCCAGGTGCTTTTTATATTCAGGGGGACTGGCAGGAATCCAAATACCCATTATCTCACATACATCACAGGGCAGCGCACTGCCCAAATTTCATGAATTTCCGACCCACAATTCACAGGGCGAATTCATGTGAAACCCGTACTAAGCAATGTATTATCGGAGGATTATTACCCGGGGATTACACTAATTTTGCAGTAGCAGCAACATTTCCAAACATTTTAGGCTAAGTTACGGTAAGTTATCTCCCGCCTATTGAATGATGAAGCCAAACACGAGTATTACCGGTATCCCACAATGCGGTTAGTCTTGCAAAGGGGTTTACTGCATTGTGGGATCGCGGTCAGATATGAAACGTTGAAAATGTATAACATCACCCCTCAGTTCCATAATGTTCAGTACACATAGTCTAACCTACTCTCCAACGGGGCTATTAAGCCAATTAACTGGAACACATATCCCGGCGCTTTGCTGGTTTTCTAGATTATTGCAGTAGACCTGCTTGCTTGGGTGTCCTCTCTTTCTAACTCCCGGCATTTATAACCTCCCCGCAAGTCGACATTATCCTGTAAAGAAATGCCATTATATTGTTCGTTCTCTGCGCTGGTGCTAATATATATTATTACACCCAATTCTTCCGCTGCCTTAAAAGCGTGTGGGTTAGTGACAATGGATTTCTTTTTATAGCTTTTCTGTTTGCTGGAGATATTTCCATTTCTGATAGATCATTTGAAATGAATGAATGGGGGTACGATATCGTTTTTTGTTATTTATTGACTGCGTTTTTGTGTCTTTCCTTTGAATCGAAACACAGAGACGCAATATACTATATCTAGGGCTTGTGTCAGAGAGCTGCCCTGGTTTGTAGTTTTACAACAGATGTAGTTGGCTGTTAAACTATAACTCCCAGCATTCTGTGACATTCTGTCTGTATTTTATAAACTGTAGATAATTTGATATTAAAATCCAAACAAGCGGTTAATTGCAAAATAAATCACCTGTGTCAATAAACGAATTATTGTGATTGGCTAGTTCTTTGGTTAAGGAAAATGAGCTCCTTGTACCAAAGAGCTTACAATTAGAGATGTTCGAAACTGTTTTCGTTTTCAAATTGTCTACTTTCGATTTTCGGAAATCGTCTACTTTCGATTTTCGATTTTCAAAAATCATCTACATTCGATTTTTGATTTTCGATAATCGTCTACTTTCGACTTTCGATTTTTGAAAATCGTCTACTTTCAATTTTCGATTTTCAAAAATCATCTACATTCGATTTTTGATTTTCGATAATCGTCTACTTTCGACTTTCGATTTTTGAAAATCGTCTACTTTCAATTTTTGATTTTCAAAAATCATCTACATTCGATTTTTGATTTTTGATAATCGTCTACTTTCGACTTTCGATTTTTGAAAATCGTCTACTTTCAATTTTCGATTTTCAAAAATCATCTACATTCGATTTTTGATTTTCGATAATCGTCTACTTTCGATTTTCGAAAATCATCTACTTTTGACTTCCGATTTTTGAAAATCGTCTACTTTCAATTTTCGAAAATCATCTACTTTCGATTTTCGATTTTTGAAAATCGTCTACTTTCAATTTTCGATTTTCGAAAATCGTCTACTTTCAATTTTCGATAATCATCTACTTTCGATTTTCGATTTTTGAAAATCGTCTACTATCAATTTTTGATAATCATCTACTTTCGATTTTCGATTTTTGAAAATCGTCTACTTTCGATTTTCAATAATCATCTACTTTTGATTTTCAAAAATCGTCTACTTTCGATTTTCGATAATCAACTACTTTCAATTTTCGATAATCATCTACTTTCGATTTTCGATAATCATCTACTTTCGATTTTCGAAAATCGTCTACTTTCGATTTTCGATAATCAACTACTTTCTATTTTCGATAATCATCTACTTTCGATTTTCAAAAATCGGCTACTTTTGATTTTCGATAATTATCTACTTTCTATTTTCGATAATAAATTCGGGTTCCGTGAAATTCTGGAGTTCCGAATGTTTCGTCGTGACTTCGAAACCCTCAGATTCAAAATGAAACTGGCTTCTAATCGAACCGACATTACGCAGAGCAGGTGCACTGGAAAACAGCCATAAGTCATTGGTCATGATGAAGTCACCATCATGGCCATTGGTGATTAGAGATTTCGGAACTCACTCAAATCCTTTCTGCTTTCCCATTAAAGTCAATGGGATTTAAAAAATCCCAAAGTTCTGCCTTTTAAAAATCTTTAAAAAAAATAAACCGGAAACTTCACACGCTTCCTGTTTTGGCATTCCGCATAATATTTCTAAAATTGTTCGAAAATCGTTCCGCAATTCCAAAAAATTCAGAAATCTGCAAAGTCCGGCGAATCCGTGTAATCAGCTCCCATAGTACAGACATAGTATTGACATAGTATTGTTAGGGTATTTAGCATTCCCCTAACAATACTGCGTTTTTACAGCCTTTACTACAGATAATAACAGATCTTCATTAAAATGACTTGCGCCTAATAAAATGCAAGCACGCTTTCATTAAATGTAATGTCAGTGGCAGACGCCGGAATGAAATTCTGTCTGTAGACGTACCAGAGAATGTTTTTGTAAAGAAAAAAAATCTTAGGTACGTTAGCAGGAAAAGAAATAAACAAATTAACCCTTTCAATTCAGAACGCACCTGAAATCATAATGGAATAGTTTCCAAAAACTGAATCAGAAGTCAGAGCAGCACCTTGACATTGAAAGCAGTAACCTGTGTCTCAACTTTACTGCGTATAGGTATAATAGACATTTTACTGGCGGATTCGATACTCGCGTATAGGTATAATAGACATTTTACTGGCGGATTAGATACTCGCGTATAGGTATAATAGACATTTTACTGGCGGATTAGATACTCGCGTACAGGTATAATAGACATTTTACTGGCGGAATAGATACTCGCGTATAGGTATAATAGACATTTTACTCGCAGATTAGATACTCGCGTATAGGTATAACAGACGTTTTACTGGCGGATTCGATACTCGCGTATAGGTATAATAGACATTTTACTGGCGGATTAGATACTCGCGTATAGGTATAATAGACATTTTACTGGCGGATTCGATACTCGCGTATAGGTATAATAGACATTTTGCTAGCGGATTCGATACTCGCGTATAGGTATAATAGACATTTTACTGGCGGATTCGATACTCGCGGTATATGGTATACTAGACATTTAAACTGGCGGTACTCAGAGATACTCTCGTTATAGGTTCTAACCATGACTATTTAATGGCTGATATAGATACTCCGCTTATAGGTATAATAAGACATTTTACTGGCGGAATACGATACTACTCGCGTATGGTATATCACATTTTATACTGGCGATTAGATACTCGCGTATAGGTATAACGAAACATTGTACTGGCGATTCGACTACTCGCGTATAGGTATAACAACATTTTACTGGCATTCGATACTCGCGTATATGGGATTATAGACATTTTACTGGCGATTTCGATACTTCGCCGCGTATAGGTTATCTTCCAGACATTTGAACAATACTGAGGTGGCAATTATTACTTCGCGTATAGGTATTATAAGACATTTACTTGGCAGATTAATACTCGCGTATAGGTATAATAGACATTTTACTGGCGATTAATACTCGCGTATAAAGTATAACATACATTTTTACTACTGACATGATTCTCGATAAACTCGCGTATAGTATAATAGACATTTACTGGCGATTAGATACTCGCGTATAGGTATAATAACATTTTACGTGCAGATTTACTCGCGTATAGTATAATAGACATTTTACTGCGGATTAGATACTCGCGTAGGTAAAAGACTTTTACTGGCTAGATACTATCCTGTATAGGTATATACATTTTACTGGCAGATTCGATACTCGCGTATAGGTAATATAGACATTTTACTGGCGGATTAGATACTCGCGTATAGGTATAGACATTTTACTGGCAGATTCGATACTCGCGTATAGGTATAATAGACATTTTACTGGCGGATTAGATACTCGCGTATAGGTATAACAGACATTTTACTGGCAGATTTATCTCTCGCGTATAGTATAAAGACGATTTACTGGCGAGATAGATACTCGCGTATAGGTATAAATAGACATTTTACTGGCAGATTCGTACTACGCGCGTATAGGTATAATAGACATTTTACTGGCGATGCTAGATTACTCGTCGTATAGGTATAATAGACATTTTAACTGGCAGATTCGATACTACTCGCTATGGTATAATAGACACTTTTACGTGGCAGATTAGATACTCGCGTATAGGTATAATAGACATTTTACTGCGTATTCTACTCGCGTATAGTATTATAGACATTTTACTGTGGATTCGATACTCGCTATAGGTATAAGACATTTTAACTGGCGTTGATAACCTCGCGTATAGGTATAATAGGCATTTTACTGGATTAGATACTCGCGTATAGGTATAATAGACATTTTACTGGCAGCTTCGATACTCTGCGTATAGGTAATAAGACATTTTACTGGCAGATTAATATCGCGTATAGTATAATAGCCATTTTTCGTGGATTCGATACTCGCGTATAGGTATAATAGACATTTTTACTGCGGATTCGATACTCTCGCGTATAGGTATTATAGAATTTTACTGGCATATTCAGATACTCGCGTATAGTTAAAATAGACCTTTTACTGCGATTAGATACTCGTCGTATAGGTATAAGACTTTTAACTCGTGAATTCGATACTCTCGGTATAGGTATTATAGACATTTTACTGGCAATTCGATACTCGCGTATAGGTATAATAGGCCATTTTACTCGTGGATTCGATACTCGCGTATAGGTATAATAGCATTTTAACTGTGGTTCGATACTCGCGTATATTTATAATGCATTTTTACTGGATCGATACTCGCGTATAGGTATTATAGAACATTTTACTGGCAGATTCGATACTCGCGTATAGGTATAATAGGCCATTTTACTACTCGTGGATTCGATACTCGCGTATAGGTATAATAGTAGACATTTTACTTATTCGTGGATTCGATCTCTCGCGTATAGGTATTATAGACATTTTACTGGCAGATTCGATACTCGCGTATAGGATAATAGCATTTTACTCGTGGATTTTCGATACTCGCGTTATAGTATTATAGACATTTTACTGGCAGATTCGATACTCGCGTATAGGTAAATAGGCATTTATACTCGGGATTCGATACTCTCGTATAGGTATAATAGGCATTTTACTCGTGGATGTTCGATACTCGCGTATAGTGTATATAGGCATTTTACTCGTGGATTCGTGACTCGCGTATAGGTTTATAAGACATTTTACTGGCAGAGATTCGATACCTCGCGTATAGGTATAATAGACTTTTACTCGCGTGATAGATACTCGCGTATATGTATATAGACATTTTACGTACTCTCGTTGATTCGGATACTCGCGTATAGTATAAGACATTTTACGGGCATATTCAGATACTCGCGTATAGGTAAAATAGGCATTTTACTCGTGGATTCTATACTCGCGTATAGGGTATAATATAGGCATTTTACTCGTGATTCGATACTATACTTCATCGCGTATAGGTATTATAGACAATTTTACTGCGTGCGATCCTCGCGTAAGGTTATAATAGCATTTTACATCTCGCGTATTAATACTCCGGCGTATAGGATATCTAGAGCATTTTTAGACAGTTTTCACTCACTTGCTGGCCAGCCATTTTAGCTAGGCTCCGCGTATAGGTCACGTATATGAGCTTCTATTTCCTTTACTCTGTATTCTAGGTAAGGTATTCGATACTCAATTGTTGACGTTTTACCTGCGGTGGCTGTCGGACGTGAAGATACTCTCTTTGTATAGGTTACAGACGACATTTCTTCATCGGGTCCGGCACTTAGATTACCCCCGGCACGCCCTCCGCGGAGAGGTATAACAGACACATTGTGGCTACACCTTCTGTGCGCGTAGAGATCAACCTGCGCCGTATAGGGTATACGAACTTGTAGTCACAGGACGTTTTGGGTACTTGTCGCGAATGAAGGTATATCCCAACCTCCCCACTCTCCCTTGTCTTAATAGGGCATACCCCTGATAGCCCTATGCACTGTATTTGACTGCCGCTCGCGGTGGTATTGTAATACACACACAGGTATAGGATAGCACGCAACATTTTACTTGTCGGATGAATACGGGGGTCGTCGTAAGTGCCTAGTGATCGCGAGGCACATTTTGTATTAGCACGGCAGATTCATACACCCTCCGCCGTTGTATAGGTGTATTATAGCAGTGTCCTTGGCAGATCGAGACTCGCCGTTAGACGTGGGGGGTGGAATGTAACCGAATAAATGTACTGGCATGAATGAGGGCGATACTCGCCCACTACAAATAACGCAAAACAAGTGTCTGGTGGGACAGTTAAAAAAATAACAAGAGGACACACAGAGCGATGGTAAAATTAAGTAACGGGGGGCAGATTCATTACTCTGTCTCGGTATAATAGACATTTTACTGGCCGGATTAGTACTCGCGTATAGGTATAATAGACATTTTACTGGCGGATTCGATACTCGCGTATAGGTATAACGACATTTTTGACGCGCGGATTCAGATCACTCGCGTATGGTATAATAGCCATTTTACGGCAGATTCGATCTCTCGCGTATAGGTATTATAGACATTTACTGGCATTCGCAATACTTGCGTATCAGGTATAATAACAGCATTTGTTACTGGCGGGAATCAATACTCGCGTATAGGTATAATAGACATTTTACTCGCATGATTAGATACTCGCGTATAGGTCTAACAGACGTTTTACTGGCGGAATTCGATACTCTCGTATAGGTATAATAGACATTTACGCAGGATTAGATACTCGCGTATAGGTATAATAGACATTTTACTCGGCGATTGATACTCGCGTATAGAGGTATATAGAACGTTTACTGGCGGATTGATACTCGCGTGAGAGTATAAATAGACATTTTTACGGCGGATTCGAGACCGCGTATAGGTTAAAGACATTTTAACTGTTGGCGGTTCGATCTCGCGTCAAGGTATATAGACCTTTTCCTACTGGCGTATTAAGATACCGCGTATAGGTATAATAGCATTTACGGCGGATTCGTACTCCTCCGCGTATAGGTTATAATTGACGTTTTACTGCGGATTTCGATACTCGCGTATAGGTATAATAGACATTTTACTGGCGGATTCGATACTCGCGTATAGGTATAATAGACATTTTACTGGCAGATTAGATACTCGCGTATAGGTATAATAGACATTTTACTCGCGGATTAGATACTCGCGTATAGGTATTATAGACATTTTACTGGCGGATTCGATACTCGCGTATAGGTATAATAGACATTCTACTCGTGTATCAAACATTCGATAATTATCAAAAGTCCTGAAAATATCGAAAGTCAGAGAAATCCAGGTCTCGGATAGTTCGAGAAGTCTGAGTCTGTTTGAACTTGAATAGTTCAGCTTGAACTTGGGTTTGAGTTCGAGTTCTTATCTGTCTCTAGTCCTATATAGTGGCGGTTCAAACGGGCGAACTCAACTTAAGGGTATGAAGTCCTTTGGGGTCCTATTAGGGTCACTGTGGAGCCCAGTATCCACCCAGCTTGGGTATTTTAATTTGCTATTCTGGCAGCGTGATCCTTGTTCCCCGTGTGTATATATATCATAGAAATAAAGATAAAATAATGTAGTGTAAGTAATTATCTGGTACCCCATATAAAATGTAAATAAATGCAATAAGCACTAACATTTCATATTTATTTCTTCAATCCACGATTCAAAAAGGGCACCCTCAACTATCTATGTTAGTGTGGTCTGTAGCTCTACGAGGATGCTGGGAGTTGTAGTGAAACTAGAAGTTTCTCCATACACCTGCTGGATTAATTCTTATTAACCCCCCCCCGCACACTCACACACACGCACACACACTCTGAGATTCTTTGCCACCACTACTGTTTTTACTAAGCAGAAGCCATTAGCTGGAAATGAAGAAAACACATCAGGGACATTTGTTCCATATCTACTGATAGCCCCGAGCATCTGTATCCAAGGGCCCCCCCCCCCCTGGAGGATCTGACAGAGAGTAGGAAGAAAAGTCAGATATTACAAATCTGGGAAGAGAGGGGAGAGTAGAGAGGACCAGGGGAGAGAATAGGAGGATAGAGGGGAGAGTAAAGAAGCAGAGAGGAGGGGACAGGAGGACAGGAGGGCAGAGACAGGAGGAGATAGGGGAGAGTAGAGAGGACAAGGATAGGGCAGTAGGAGAGGGGAGAGAAGAGGGGACGGGATGAGAGTGGACAGGAGAGAGAGAGGGGGAATAGTAAGAGAGAGGGGAATAGTAAGACGAGAGGGGGAATAGTAAGAGAGAGGGGGAGAGTAAGAGAGAGGGGAGAAGAGTAGAGAGAAAAAGAGGTGAGAGAAGAGACGAAAAGGTGGAGAGTAGAGAGAAAAGGGGGAGGGAGTAGAGAGAAACAGGGGAGAGAGAGAGTGAGAAAGGGGAGAGTAGAGAGAAAAGGGGGAGAGTAGAGAGAAAAGGGGGAGTGAGAGAGGAGAGAAAAGGGGGAGAGAAGAGAGAAAAGGGGGGAGAGAGAGAGAAAGGGGGAGAGTAGAGAGAAAAGGGGGAGAGTAGAGAGAAAAGGGGGAGAGTAGAGAGAAAAGGGGGGAGAGAAGAGAGAAACGCGGAGAGAGAGAAGAGAGAAAAGGGGGAGGAGTAGTAGAGAGAAAAGGGGGAGAGTAGAGAGAAAAGGGGGAGAGTAGAGAGAAAAGAGGGGGAGAGTAGAGGAAGAAAGGGGGAGAGAAGAGAGAAAAGGGGAAGCGTAGAGAGAAAAGGGGGAGAGAGAGAGAAAAGGGGGAGAGTAGAGAGAAAAGGGGAGGTAGAGAGAAAAGGGGGAGAGTAGAGAGAAAAGGGGGAGGAGTAGAACACAATAAGTGAATAGAGAATTGAGAGGACAGGAGGAGAGAGTGAAGTGTATAGACAAGACAGGGGTAGAGTGTAGAGTGGACAGGACAGGGGTAGAGTAGACAGGGACATAGGGTAGAGTAGACAGGACAGGGTAGAGTAGACAGGACAGGGTAGAGTTAGGACAGGACAGGGTAGAGTAGACAGGACAGGGTAGAGTAGACAGGACAGGGTAGAGTGGACAGGACAGGGTAGAGTAGACAGGACAGGGTAGAGTAGAACTAGACAGGACAGGGTAGAGTGGACAGGACAGGGGAGAGTAGACAGGACAGGGTTAGAGTAGACAGGACAGGGTAGAGTAGACAGGACAGGGTAGAGTGGAGAGGACAAGGGGCAAGTAGATAGGAAAGGAGGAGAGTAGCGAGAACACGAGTATAGAGTGGAGAGAACAAGGGTAGAGGTTCCTAGGAGAGAGGTCAGGGGGAGAAGGTAGAGAAACGTTGGTGAGAGTGGAGAGAAGAAAGGAGGATGGGAGAGTAGAGAGTAAAGGAGGAAATAGAGGAGAGGAGAGAGACATGACAGCGTAGAGTGGATAGGACAGGGGCAAGTAGAGAGGAAAGGAGGAGAGAGAACAGGAGGAAGGAGTGGAGAGGAGAAGGGAGAGGAAAGGAGGGAAGAGTGGAGAGAAGAGAGTAAAGGAGGAAATAGAGGAGAGTTATGAGGACAAGAGAAGAGAGTGAAGGGGAGAAAGGGTAGAGGATGGGAGGATAAAGGGGAGAGTAAAGAATGAGAGAGACAGGAGGACAGAGGGGAGAGTACAGTAGAAAAGAAGGGGAGTATAGTGGGGGCAGGTAATTGTCAGTTACCTGCCCCCAACCCCAACTGATATATCAGCACATTATTACCTGTATTACTGACCAGATATTTAAGGATAATTATTGTCCCAATTCTGGCAGAGTAAGCTGGCTCCTCCCTCTATGCAGTCAATCAAGGCTGTGACTGCTGACATCAAAACCAATGACTGACTGCTGTTTTATCTCTTGCCTCCTCTGCACATGCTCAAGCTTATAAAAAGCTCATTGAGTAGAGGGAGGAGGCAGAAACCGTTACCAGAATGGAATAGAACTTTTATTAAATTAATAAAAGTTTATTAATACATGTAATAAACTGGGAAAATAGCAATTGGGGTTACATGCAGATAACTGACAAGTCCCCAGTTTTTTTGTTTTAAAGGGGAACTAAAGTATTAAGATGTAGCCCATACATTTCTTGCCTGTGTAATTGATTTCTGCACAGAGGTTTAGACCCTCCAGTGCTTAGAATAATTTCATCCCCTGAGATACACAAGGTCAAATCTTGCACAACACAAAAGAATAAAATATTTTTGCAATGCGATTTCATGCGTCTGTGTTAGCGTTTCTGTGCGTTTTTTAATGCGTTTTTCTGCAGCGCCTTTTTGGGTTCAATTACAAACCACCCCCCAATAAAACTGTCAATTTTTGTGCGTTTTTTTCCCCTTTTCCTCATAGTCTTTCATTGAGTCCGCTATCGCAATAAACCGCAGCAAGCAGTGCGTTAAAAAATGCAACGCATAAAAATGCTTTTCTCCCCACCGCATGTGTTATGGCAAATGCAATAAACCGTGTGAACGAAGTCTAAATTGTTCACAGATAATGTGGCAATTGTGTTTGATGGAGCGTGTGTGTACCACCGATCAAGAGTGTAAATAGAACACAACTATAATGGGCCCCGCCCCCCTCGCGGCTATGTATAAAGTGGTTTCACCTATAGACATTTTTGTAAATAGCTAAACAGCTTGGTGGGAAACTTGTTTGAAGCAATTCAACCTGTTATAACAAGACAAAATCCTAACAGAAATGACAGTAACGTCTCCGTTATGCTAAAAAGGATCCCATTGAATGCTGGGAAATCTCAAGGGACCATTTTGCAGCAAGACGCTGACAGGGTGATTTAAAGCTACGTCGTCTTTTTCTGGATCAGTAAGATTTGCCTGAAGTGTTTAATCATGGCCAAGCGGAAAGGTTAATTTGTGATTGTTTCGGGTTTATAACGGGGGGGGGGGGGAATTCTCCTTTAAGAACGACTCTCTCTCAGCGAAATTGTTCAAGATAATATCTGGCGGCATCGAAGACATTTTTAATCTTAGCAGAACAATAAACCTGCAATAAAAATTTAGTTTGTATGAAAAGCGCTGCTGGTAAAATTCACGGATAATTATGTGCGAAGGAGGTTTTTTCGGAAATAAAATTGATCTGCTGACTTCCTGTTATTAAAACCTGATGATAGATTCTCTCTAGGGTTGCAAGGGAGGAGAACTAGTAGGTAACAAGCAACTCTACTTCCCTTTCCAGAGACATTAGCAGCTCTGTATATTAACATTGATCATTTGTACAGCCCCTGCTAACCATTGGTTTTCTCGTGGCTCAGTCTTGATGACAGAGAGGACACAGGCAGGTCACCCAGTAGTTACATGACAGCTCTGGCAGGGGGGAGAGGGAGGGGCAAGAGAATTCACTGACCATGTGTAACTATGTGTCTTGGTCAGCCATCGGCTCAATACAGAATCCTGCAGATTTCCCACAATGTTGCTGATTTAGGAAGCGGGCAAATAACTTGTCACTTGTAACCCCAACTGCTATTTTAACAGTTTATTACATGGATTTGTAACCAGATATTTAATAATAAGTTCTATTCTTTTCTGACAAAGGTATCTGCCTCCCCCCTCTGCTCAATGAGCTTTTTATGAGCATGTGCAAAAGAGGCAACAGGTTAAAACAGCAGTCAATCATTGGCTGTGATATCAGTTGTCACAGACTTGATTGACTGAATGATGGGAGGAGCCAGTTTACTCTGCCAGAATGGGGACGATAATTATCCTTAAATATCTGGTTAGTAATACAGTTAATAATGTAATATATTAGTGTGGATTGGGGGCAGGTAACTGACAAGTGACCAGTTTATTTGTTTTAACAGTGGACTGCCCTTTAACATGTTATTAAAGGGGTCTATAGACCTGCTTTATATTCATAATAGAGGTGCCCATCTAGTGTCCCAAGGTCCCAAAGACAATAAAGCACCCTTAAAGTATGTAGGTCTCCTTAACCACAGGAAGAGGAATCAGAGCCCAAGAGACCAGACAATAAATAGTTAAAACAATATTATAATATTATAAGATGCATATAGGGAGGCGATTCTGTTTCTGTTGAAAAAGCTCAGGGCAAATCTTCAAATTAAACTAATTAAACATTCTGGCGGCTCCTCGGAGGATCCAAATTTCACACTTCATTTGTCTATCTTTTCCTTGTCTTTTTCTTGTTTATCCAACACTATGAAACTGTTTGTGTATATTACGGGGTTAATTAACTGATAAAGAAACATCTGACCTTCTGAAATAGCCCAGAGCCTTTAAGTTAACAGTATTAACACACCTTAAAGGGAGACTGTACTCATGCAATAATTGACTGCTCTCTGGCCCCTCCCTCAGCCAGTGTCATTGACACTCCTACTATACCTGTCCAATGCTAGCATATGTTAATGAAGAGGAGGCCAGACAGGGGAGGAGTTCTGTTTTCTAAAGGACAATAAGACTACAGTCAGACAACACACCTAAAGGTTCGTAGTGGATAGTGGGAGGTTAGAGTCACCAGGCGAAGGATAGTGGGAGGTGAGAGTCACCAGGCAGAGGATAGTGGGAGGCTAAAGTAACCAGACGAAGGATAGTGGGAGGTTAGAGTCACCAAGCAAAGGATAGTGGGAGGCTAGAGTCACCAGACGAAGGATAGTGGGAGGTTAGAGTCACCAGGCAAAGGATAGTGGGTGGCTAGAGTCACAAGACGAAGGATAGTGGGAGGTTAGAGTCACCATGCGAAGGATAGTGGGAGGCTAGAGTCACCAGATGAAGGATAGTGGGAGGTTAGAGTCACCAGGCAAAGAATAATGGGAGGTTAGAGTCTCCAGGTGAAGAATAATTGGTAGTTAGAGTCACCAGGTGAAGGATAGTGGGAGGTTAGAGTCACCAGGCGAAGGATAGTGGGAGGTTAGAGTCACCAGGCGAAGGATAGTGGGAGGTTAGAGTCACCAGGCGAAGGATAGTGGAGGTTAGAGTCACCAGGCGAAGGATAGTGGGAGGTTAGAGTCACCAGGCGAAGGATAGTGGGAGGTTAGAGTCACCAGGCGAAGAATAGTGGGAGGTTAGAGTCACCAGGCGAAGGATAGTGGGAGGTTAGAGTCATCAGGCGAAGGATAGTGGGAGGTTAGAGTCACCAGGCAAAGGATAGTGGGAGGTTAGAGTCACCAAGCGAAGGGTAGTGGGAGGTTAGAGTCACCAGGCGAAGGATAGTGGGAGGTTAGAGTCACCAGGCGAAGGATAGTGGGAGGTTAGAGTCACCAGGCGAAGGATAGTGGGAGGTTAGAGTCACCAGGCGAAGGATAGTGGGAGGTTAGAGTCACCAGGCGAGGATAGTGGGAGGTTAGAGTCCCAGGTAAGGATAGGGAGGTTAGAGTCACCAGGCGAAGGATAGTGGGAGGTTAGAGTCACCAGGCAAAGGATAGTGGGAGGTTAGAGTCACCAGGCGAAAAATAGTGGGAGGTTAGAGTCACCACTATACAACCTCTTCTCCTGACCGACTGTTCGATGCTTTCGACCGGTCGGCCAGGAGGAAGGACTGTCGGGCGCGTCAAAAGCAGCCGTGTCTGACAGGCGCAACCGATCGTGTGCAAAAAAGGTGTTTATTCGGACATTACGCCCAACACCAATTGTGACGTTTCGGTGCTGTATGCACCTTCATGAGACATGAACCGAAACGTCACATTTGGTGTTGGGCGTAATGTCTGAATAAACACCTTCTTTGCAAGACTGGTGTGCACAGTTTTTTCATCGTTTTCCTATTTTTGCAGTTTGCCGCTGAACTGGAGCACCCAGCACAGAATTCTTCTATGAAGTATGAACGAGTGTGCAGGATCCCTCTTTTTTTGTTTGATCCATAGAGGAGCGCACAATCGGTTGTGATTTTCCAACCTGTCCGATCGTTCGTTCGTCCGATTTGGATGAACGAACGGTCGGCGGTCAGTCGCGGCCACAAAAAGGTGCCATACAATAATTTGGCCCGACCGACCAAAACAGCCCGGCCCGTCTCGGGTGCCACTACTGTAGCCCCCATCCTGGGCCATATTGGTTTATTATGATGAGTTCCCGGTGGAACTTACGGCTATTTTCCGGCCATTTTCCGGCTATAAATTACCAAGGGGTGTCGGTAGTTTACAGCTGGGTTGTGTGGTAAACTCATTATATAACGCGGTTGTAAAATACCAACATAGTTATAAACTACAGATGCCTCTCTATATTTTACAATGGCTTTAATAGTGCGGTAACTCAATTTTGTGATACTGTGCCTTTAAAAATCTGCCCTGGAAACACGTTCATGCACTTCAAGGGGGGTTTAGGCACTAAAGAGAGTAAAACGAGTAACACCAGAAATACTTATTTCGATGGCCGTGTCCCTTTAATAACGCGCGGCCCCTTGACTGATGATGATTACAAGTTATTACTAGTAATGTCTTTCCCTTCCAAGTGCCCAATGTGAGAGGCTACGAGACCCGTTATTGTGTTAAGTATTCACCAACGCCCATTCTCCGTAGGGCTGCTGATTGCTTCCTCCCGCTCAGCCTTATCTCTGTCAACAGCTTCCTGCTAATGAACATCCTGTGCCGGGTAACCATGGATACCGCCAGCCGGGGCATTGAGCTCTGCTTGCGTTTCCCTCATCTTCATAATCACCTACAGACACTTGGCTCGTTGATTGCTTCCTTATCAGCAACATTGTGTCACCTCTATCCAACGTGATGTACAGCGCTGACCCTCTTTCAATAGGCATCGAGGGGGGGCGTTGGCACTGCTGCAAGGAGAGACGTTCTATAAACAGCTGAAAGGGAAATTGTGATAAAACAAATGGCAGGTTGTTTTTCTACTTTAATACTGTCACATGCAAATACAAGATGAAATCGATTATTTTAAGAACTTTAAGGACCATTACAAAACCCGTTAAAACAAACCACCGCCGAATCTCTGTTTCTACGGGAGTTGGGAGCAAGTTTCCCTACTTCCCATTTTGCTTCCGTTTAAAAGTTATTGGCTTTAGACGTTTTGCCAAAAAGGGCTTCCTGCTTTCAGTCTCCCTGCCTGACTTTAGTGAAAAAAAATTTAAAATTGTAACAGATATTGTCAGGAAGGGAAGTGACTTCTCCCACTTGTAACAATGTTTGTAACAATATTATTCAGGGAAATTAAGAGCGACGAGCACTCGAGGCAAAAACGATGAAACAAATTATTGGTAATTAGTGTCCTTTCCCTCATTTGTTTCTACAGATAAAGGGAAGGAAGATAGCAGGAAAAGCTTTAACAAAAAGGTGCCCACCCCTGTATGATTCCGTGCACGGTTGCACTTATGGTGCCCATACATTAGAACTTACCTGCCAACCGATCCCGTGACATTCAATTAATTCTTTCCGGTTCTTTGTGACTGACACACAATCGCATCAGTCCCACCTGGCCCATTCATTTTGCGATCATATGTCGGTCACGAAAAAGAACCGGAAATGTGGTTCCCGAATTATAAATTTGGCTAAAAAAAGCCAAATTACTGTTCTTTCCATTTCTTCTTCTTCTTCTTTTTCTTCTTCCGTTTTCTTCTTCCGCTTTTTTGGACCGTATCTCCTCCCACAGTTTTTGAGCTAGAGACATGAAATTCGGTACAGACGTGCGGGACATATAGGAGAAGTGTGCTATCTTCTAGCTAAGAAATCCACGGAAGCGTTACGGCGTTATCAGTGAATTTCCGGACATTTTTTCCCATAGACTATAATGGTAACAATCCTCAAATGTGGATATGTCAAAACAGTTTTTATCATGGTCATAAATACAAATGGTGATACCCCCAACCCCCCACACAGACCCAGGTACACCCACCTACTGACCTACCTTTCCATTCCCATGGAAGCCATATTTAAAGGGTAACTAAACTCAAAAAAAAATATTTAGATTTATCCTCAAAAAAAGATAGTTTTATGGTTATTAACACAAAAAAGACCCACCCCCTCAACCAGACCCAGATACACACACCTACTGATCTACTTATCCATTACGGTGGCAGCCATACTTAAAGGGTAACTAAAGTCAAAAAAACAAATTTAGATTTATCCTCAATAAAAGATAGTTTTATGGTTATAAACACAAAAAGACATACCCCCTCAACCAGACCCAGGTACACACACCTACTGATCTACTTATCCATTACAGTGGCAGCCATACTTAAAGGGTAACTAAAGTCAAAAAAACAAATTTAGATTTATCCTCAATAAAAAATAGTTTTATGGTTGTAAACACAAAAAAGACATACCCCCTCAACCAGACCCAGGTACACACACCTACTGATTTACTTCCATCCATTACTGTGGAAGCCATCATTTTGATCAATAATCAAAAAACTTTGTTTTTTTTAACCCCCAAAGTGATACAGGTATACACAGTTACTGACCTACCCCTCCATTACTGTTGCAGCCATACTTAAAGGGTAACTAAAGTCAAAAAAACTAATTTTGACCAATCATCAAAAAAGTGCAGTCTTTCAAGCCAAATTCAAAGTTTATACTTAAACTTTCCCTTTCTAGTTAATTGAATGTCGCAAGATCAGTTGGACAGTGAGTTCTCATGTAAGGGAACCTTAAGACTAGAGATGTTCGAAACTGTTGAGTTTCATTCCGTTTTCGAATTTTCAACGAAAACAAACCCATAGAAGTCTATGGGAGAAATTTTTTTTTAAATTTCTGTCCATTTTGAGGGACCAATAGTAATAGTCGGTTACTGTAAATGACACAGAGACCTGGGGGATGGTCTGGGGAACCCGTAAATAGAACCAAAACTTATTTTAAAACTATCTTTCCTCACGACCGGCCTGTTTTCGAGCTTCCACATTCTATTTTTCAGTTACCGAAATCGATCATTACTTTTGAGGGTTATTTTTGCAGTTTTGATTTCGATTACAATAATCGTCGATTTTCGATAAAAATCGAAAATTCGGAAAATCCGGGTTCCATGAAATCTAGGAGTTCTGAAAGTTTTGTTGGGACTTCGAAACTCTCAGATTCGATTTGAAACCAGTTTCTATTCGAACCCACGTTACATCTCCGCTCCGCGAACAATCTGACTTTCTTCTCCACATGACATGTGCATCTAAGGAACCAGAAGGTGTGATCAGCTGATTATTACTGGCCAGTTGTGTCCAACATAACTGAGCGCTGAAAAACAGAGTAAAGGTTCGTACATACGTGGGATTGTGGGTCCCGACCCGTGACGCACGATGTGTACGAACGTTCATTTCGGCCGATAATTGGCCCGAGTATGGGCCCTTTATTGGCTGAAACGGCCGTTCAGTCGGTGATCGTTGACAGACTGGCCGTTTTGGCCGATAAAGGGCCCATACACGGCCGATTATTGTGCAGAACGAACATTCGTACATATTGTGCGTCGGGGGTCGGGACCCACAATCCCACGTGTGTACGAATCTTAAGAGTGTAGAATTGGTCCATTTGTTCACCTCCTAGACAGGGAGATTTTTCTACTGAGTAGCTGAAATGGAGATAGATATAAGCTGATATATTTGCGTCAGTTGAAGTGGTAGAGCGGGTCAAGGAAAAGCTACAAATCCTATGATAACCTCCATTTAATTGTGTGGTCTCAAGTTATTTATTTATCCTGACATGAGTTCTCCATTTGGTACCTAATTGCACAATGACGTCATTCACCGTAGGACATTCTGTTTCAGTTTTTGTGGAAAATCACAAAACTCATCTGGAAGTTTGGATTTTCTATGTATTTGTTGCACTTTTACAGATAAGTGAAGCCACCAGCCACCAAAGGTATTAAAGGCCAAGTCCACCCTTAAAACAAAAAACTGGTGACTTGTCAGTTATCTGCCCGCAACCCCAACTGCTATTTTGCCAGTTTATTACGTGTTTTTGTAACCAGATATTTAATGATAAGTTCTATTCTGGTCTGGAAAAGGCAGCAGGGGAAACAGCAGTCAATCATTGGTTGTGATGTCAGTAGTCACAGCCTTGATTGAATGCATGGAGGGAGGTTTATCGACTATAAATATTCTAGCCTTCCATTTTTGTGTTAAAAGACCGCAGAACCAAATATTTAAATTGAAACCGGGACGAGCCATCAATTAAAACTGCAACATCTACCTGGCAATTCCTCATCTGGGCATGTGCAAAGCTCTTTGAGTTCTCCTCAGGAGAGGAGAAGGACAAACACAAACACCGTAAATAATAAATTTCTTACTCGGATGGGTGAGGATTGCTTGGGGTTTGGGGGGTGTTTTACATACAGGAAAAGTGTAGGTTGGTCATGGAAATATATTAATAAAATCTACAGTAAACACAATGAAAATAACAAAAGCAAACTTGATGTCACCTAATAGCTGCAGAGCGGCCCCTCAGCCATTTGTAAATTCTCTTTAATTGCACAATTATAATAATTTGCTCTCATTAATTTAGTTTTATCGCTACCGCCTGGTTATATCTTCCCTCCTGCTATTCCTTTCTATTCAATCACAGAAACTATTCGGCTGTTTACGTTCCTCTACAGCCAGTGCCCCATTAGTAATGCAGGTAATAATGTGCTAAATATATCAGTTTTCATTGGGGGCAAGTAACTGACAATTGATCAGTCTTTTGTTTTAAGGGTGAACATGACCTTTAACAGAATCCAGATTACGGTTCCTTCTTTAAAGTCAACGCCTTTCTCCACGTCCATGGAACGGATTTTCTCCTGGGATAACTGACTTGGCGCTGTTATTTCTGATGATTTTCTTTATCTCGGTCGTTTCATCGGTTTCCGTTTTGCCGCCGTGTAGTGAAATATAAGATATAAAAATATTAACTCTGGGGGGATTATTTTCTGCATTTACATTTTATCTGAGCTGTTGTGATCTGGAGGATTTGTTACAAAAGTTTCCAGAAAGGAATTTGGTTTAACCGCTTGTTCTAGATTGTAGAAACCCATAAGGCTATGGCCCCACTACAACGCACTAAATCGCGCATGCAATCGTGAGCGGTATTGCACGCGGTTGTGTGCGTCATTCTTGTGCGTTTTCCATTTGCGCGTGCGTTTTGCGCATGCGATTTTGTCGTTTTCCGTTATGGCAATGCATGCGTTAACGCCCCAAAAATGGTGAGCGCATGCATTACCAAAACGGAAACGGATGCGCAATCGCATGCGCATGTGAAATCGCAGGGATTTTTGTGTTCCCGCGATTTCCATTATAACCAAATCGCATGCGCAAATCGTGAACGCAAAACACGTGCGTAAACACTTAAAAAACACGTAAGTGTGGCCTAGCCCTTACTTTTAAGGTTTGTACACACGTGTGATCTCGGGTGCCACGCACGATGTGTATAAACGGCCTTTTCAGATGATAATCGTCCAGTGTATGGGCACTTTATCATCCAAAACGTGCACTCGTCCGGAGATCTGCAACAATCCCGTCTGATAAAGTGCCCATACACGGCATGATTATTGTCCGAAACGTCCATTCGTACACATCGTGCGCCGACCCGCGATCGCACGTGTGTACGAACCTTTAGAGATAGAACATAACTCCATTGGGTGAGCTGTACGTTGTGATTCATTAGTCTTTTTGTTTGCACACAATGGCCATAGAACTGTTAGCAGTTAAAGACTTCCACGTTGGACCCCCACTAGATAATCCCACAATCCTAACACTAATGAGAATCTCAGACATATTAGGGTCCCAACAGAAGGGCCATTTGTGGTTTTCTGAGTATAAAACTACATCTAGTTGTTAAAGGGCATGTCTGCCATTGAAACAAAAACCTGGTGACCCAACTGATATTTTTCCCCCAGTTTATTACATGTATTTGTAACCAGATATTTAATGATAAGTTCTATTCCTTTCTGGTAAAGGTATCTGCCTCCTCTCTCTGCTCAATGAGCTTTTTATAAGCTTGAGCATGTGCAGTGGAGGCAGCAGTTTAAACAGCAGTCAATCATTGGTTGTGATGTCAGCAGTCACAGCCTTGATTGACAGCATGGATGGAGGGGCCATCTTATCCTTAAATATCTGGTTAATAATGCAGGTAATAAAGTGCTAAATATATCAGTTGGGGTTGGGACAGGTAACTGACCAGTTTTTGGCTTTAAGAGGGTACTTTAAGGGTCATTAAGTCTGACCCTTACCCAGTTACTTCTGTTCTGGTAAGTTCCAACAAGGAAAAGTAGTTAAATCGCTAACCAAGAGAGATGGGACTGCGACATTTGGTTAGCTAGCCTAATGTCACCTGTCTAGGTCTAGGTAAACTGTCTGGGGGGTCCAACATGTGCTAGAGCGTCATAGTGGTAATCTAATGTTGTAGAAAGGGATCAGTTAAAAGGCAGCCGTGTTCCTCAACTAACTAGTAATTTCCCGGTCCGTCCGTGGGCTATTTGTACCGCTAGGCCTAGACGCCATCTATGTCATAATGGTGCGCGACTGAATGCACCCGTGCAAAACTACACCCATATGTCATTACATCATCATATCATGAAGTGATCGGCACACAGGGTAATAAGTACATGTTAGCGTGTGTTGCCTAGGTAACCTTAAGTCCGTATTGTTACAATACATACACATATAAAAACATATAATACCTTTCTAATGGAATTTGGTATGTAGTATACGGTATATAGTATAAGGTATATAGTATATGGAATATGGTATGTAGTATACGGTATATGGTATATGGAATATGGTATACAGTATATGGTATGCGGTATATAGTTTATGGTATACGGTATATATTATATATACGATATATAGTATATGAAATATAGTACATGGTATATAGTATATGATATACGTTATAAAAATAATTGGTCTATTGACTGTAGCTTATAGAATAGCTATGCAGCGCCCCCTGGCTGTTGAAGGTGGCATTGGCATGACCACATATCACTATTCTGCAAACCATGTCTGTTTATTTCTAATAAATCAATGAAAATGAATCTGCCAGATAACAGCTTGAGAAGCATGGATCAGATTAAAGGGGAAGTTCACAGTCAGAGAGAAATATGTTGCATTATGCAAACAAATAAAACTTAACTGACAGCATTGGCGTAAACGGAAAATAAAAATGAAGGAAAGACACAATCAATTAAAATACAAACAATTACAATGTCACCTCAATGACAAATGTCATTGCTGCAGATAAACAGCGTTTGTAAATAGCACTTGATATTATTACAAAGTGTTTATTAAACCTCCCAATCGATGCAGCCTGGGGATTGTCCTCACCTCTGCGTCTGCCTTGGGAGTGTTTTAATATATCTAGAGAGCTTCGCATGGCTGAGCGCTCTCAGTTTCTTGTGCGTCAGTTTGCAGTGATGAAGCAACAACAACAAAAAAGATTTAATACAATAAATCGCTTTCGGCAAAGCTAAGCTGCTGCTGAGCTTGGGTATTCTGGGTAATATGCTAATGAGGGAGCACATGAATAAAGAGGTATTCCAAAAACATAAGGACTATGCTAGTCTCTCATAGTGTACTCTCTCTTTAAAGGGCAACTATACGGAAACAATTACTCATATTAATCTATATTGATCTATAATTAAATACATATATGCAGCCCTTACTCTGAAGTGTTTATGTTGCCTTCAATACAATACTTTTTTTACTCAGTAAAAATACTCAGCCTCAGTATTTCCCTCCCACTCCTCCTTCCATCTGACCTGACTTTCTGTGAGGGCAAGCATGCTCAGTAATTACTGTGAGTCAGTTTCGGAAGAGGGAATTTCCCACCATGCAATTCACACATATCAACTGTCACCATTACAGTTACAGCAAAGCTGCGCACAGCAGAAAAGTTTATGATAATAAGGCACTTGATTGACAGCTGAAATGTGAGATGGTTCTGATATCTAAAGAAATAGGGGACATATCAACAAAAAATGTTCTTGGTGGCAAATTACTTTATTGCTTACATAGTATTTTGATGCTTGTGCAGTTCATTAATATTTATTAATTTTGCATTTGTATTTTGTTTGCCCTTTAAATAGGTGGATAATCTTGTATTCTATGGTATCTGAAATTATTGCTTGGGTGGGATTTGTGAATCTGACTGACTAAATACATCAGAAAGGACTTAATCTCAGTCTTTAAACTATAACTCCTAGAATCCTTTTAGTCTAATCAATAGTTCTTGGCATACTTTCCCCTTTAATACAAAATCTGGCTTGGTGCAATTTGTGTGTATCTGAAATGTTAACAAGGAAACAAATATATAATATAAAACCAACTATATATCTGGTTAAAAAGAAAAAGTCCTGTCCTCTAAGATTATCCCTTTTATCCGTGCCCTACAAATCACCCACGTATTTGTACAAGGGATTCTGGGTGCCAGTTGATTTTTGCATGAGCATCAAATAATGTAACTTGCAGCAACCAGTCAGAACTCCTCTTTTATTTATCTGAATGCAGTTGACTAATAAGAGCCAGTCACTGATTGGCTGCAATGCATTACTGCTCTAGAGGAAGATTTCCCCTGTTTTTATTAAGACAATGGAGGTTTTCTATACACATTGGGTCGTATTTACCAAGAGCTCTGGGAAAATAGCGAATAACTATTAGCTGGCGTTAAAATCGGTAGAAAAAATGCAGACGCAACGAAGTTAAGCTGGGTATACATCTTCCAATCCATCCTCATGACTGGTCAGCCAGGAGGAAGGATTGTCAACCGCGGCAAAAATATGGGCGAACAAATGAGCCGTGGTTGGTTGTGGGCGCAATAAGAACCCATACTAAATTAGCCCGACCGTCGAAATGCTGAAACATCGGATGGTCAGTCCGAATTATTGTATGGTGTGTACCCAGCTAATCGATATTAAACCGGTTGGCATGACTTTAGCGCCTAGATTTTGCGTAGCGGCTGCCCATAAATGAGCCCGATTGTTTTTGTTTGCGCTATACCCCCAAGAATATAGCAAGTAATGGGGAGATTTTCCGTAAGTAAAGCAGGTGAAGTCAGGCTTGAATTTCCTGATATTGACAGCTCAGCGGGTGAAGAGGATAGAAGGTTATCACTGCGGGGTTCCAAATAGGGATCGGATCACGGCTTGGGGTCCTGGGTAACTTTCAGGCCCATATATAGCCCAGAAATGGAACGTCTATCGCCCTTGTATACAAAGATGAATTGATTGACATTTCCAGGTTCCCACCTTCTCAGCTGTGCAGATTGAATGGACAATTTGACTTCATCCGTCTCGGCCCATGTAAATCTGATTGTTTTCTCCACCCCCTGCCCCATCTCTCTGCTGTTTTAAGTTATGCCAAGGGGCAAGCATCCAGAGGTACCATCTGCACCATCTTGGCATTACAGCGCCTGGGCTGCTCTCAGGGGTTGGTACTGATTAATCAGATGGCAACGCTGCCCAGTGAGCCGGAAAGATTTCTTTTTGAAACGGCATCCTAGTTTCAGTAACCCCTTCCTATCGGGTTAGATCCAGATGGCGCTCGTAGCTAAAGGGTGGGGAAGAGCAGTACAACGTCTTACCCCCAAGAAACACAAAATAAAACCCCCTTCATTTGCATCGACGTACCAGCTGTTGTTGTAGAAATGTTTTTCTTGATACCAGAGCCCTGTATATTTCCTTCTCTGCCTTCTGTTTGTAGACACTTGCCTGCCAAATACACAAACCAAAAAAAAACCCTTTAATTATTAGAGCCAAGAGACTTAAAAGAACCCACTGTGTACCATAGACAGGCAGAGGGAGCACCGTGTCCGTAGGCCAAATTACAATGAAATAAGTGCTACTGATACAAACCAAGAAAAGCTAATCAATGTACATTCCCAGGCTCCATGCATGATCACACTATGGACCATAAAAATAAAGGCGTGGTATTACTGGACTGCGCCTTTAACAATCCTATTGTGAAGAAGATTCTTCGCGGGTTAGTGAATATGGCCCCATCTGTCCACTTGCATTCGTTATGAACAAGGGGAGGTTATTTAAATTAATATGATCGTGAGAATAAAAAGCCTTCCAGGAATTAGATTTAAAAGGCATATCCACGATTAAAAAATAAAACGGCTGACTTGTCAGTTATCTGCCTACAATCCTAACTGTTATTTTTCCCAGTTTATTACATGTATTTGTAACCAGATATTAAATAAGTGCTATTCCTTTCTGATAAAGGTGTCTGCCTCCTCTCTCTGCTCAATGAGCTTTTTATAAGCTTGAGCACGTGCAGAGTAGAGATGTTCGAAACTGTTGAGTTTTGAAATTTCTAAAGTTCGAAAATTCAAGTTTCAATTTTTAAAAATCGGCTACTTTCGATTTTCAAAAATTGTCTACTTTCAATTTTCGTTAAAAATTTAAAATTCGAAAAACCCAGGTTCCGTAAAATTCGGGAGTTCCGAAAGTTTCATCGGGACTTCGAAACCCTCAGATTCAATTCTAAACTGGGTTCTATTAGAAACCACATTACATCTCTAGTGCAGAGTCGGTATTGTCTGTCGGTAACAATGTAATTTATTAGATTAAAACAATCTTTTCTCTTTATCTATTACAGAGATGAAATAGTAACGTAATCTAGACCCGCAATTATTTTAATTTCCCCAGGAATCCCCTGGATTCTAAACCTTCCTTTGTCTTTTATTCAAATTTGTGAAAGTATTAAAATACCTTTCTATGTCTTCGTATAATGATATTTCTTCTGCCTGACTTTCCTTAAGCTTCGTACACACGTGAGATTTTACCACTGCCGCGATTGTACTGACGCATCGGCAGTAAAATCATATGTGTGTACGAGGGTTAACCCTTTACAAGGGTGTCACCCTCAGACTTCCAACAGAAATATATCGATAATTAATATTAATTAATAAATATTAATTCCAATATTGTCAATATAAGGGCACAGCCACACTGCAACGCAAACGCAATCGCACACGGAATCACATGTGATTTTATGTGCGATTTTGTTGTGTTTGCGCATGCGTTTTCTTCATTAGGTATAGGAAAACGCATGCGATTGCGATTAAAAATGCGGAACACAAATCGTAATCGTAACACGCATTTTCGGTGCGTTGCCACGTTTTCAATGATTTGACATGTATGACCCATCCAACAGCCAATCAGTAGAAATTACTGTTAGGAACATTCCAAGGTAGTGGTGCATTCTGGGAAGACGAAGGACCGTTACAGAACCTGAAATGTCAGCTCACTAATGTGAACAGCAGGGAATAGCAAGGGGAATGAAATCAACTGATTTTTCAAAATGGGAGAGAATATGTAGAATAACTAAGTATGTGTAATATAAACCAATATTTTTTAGAAAATGTATGTTTTACATTGAACTTTCCCTTTAAGCTGCGTACACACCACGCAATTTTTCGGCCCTATCGACTGATCAGTGTATTGGTCGATTGAGGCTCCAGAATTGCACGTTTTTTTCGCACGCACGGTTGCGGCAAACTGTTGGGACGCAGAATCTCTATGTGTGCTTTCAATGCGGAATATTTCCATGGTCTGTATCTAGTTATATATCAGATTCCATATACAAACTGTAACGTATTTCAGATACAAGATAATCAGATATTTCGTACTTCCCCTTTAAGGCTGTTTATTCATTTATTATTCTCTGCATGATATTGTTCTTCAGACAATGAAACCTACCAAGGCAGCAAATATTATGGCACATTAGATTTCCCTCCAGATCCGAAGACACGTGGTGCAATTTAGGCTCCCAGTGTTCCGGCCTATCACGGCCTTCCCTAAGGATATAGTCAGGGAACAGGAAATGTAGTCATTGTGCATTCATTATTTCATAATAGCAAAGGCTTTTGGGATTTGTAGTCTTACAGGAGGTTTAAAGACCAAGGTACTGAATCCTTCCATTCGGTGACTGCTCTGTTCCTTACAAACGTTATCGGAGAATATTCAATATTCATAAATACCAACAAGGTTCCTTATCTTTGCCTTCAAATCCACGTTGGGAATTTTTCAAATTGATGGAGGATTTTGAGCTTGTGCTTAAAGCCTGAATACACATTAGCTCCTTATAGGAAAGAACGTGGCATTAACAGATTGGAAATCTCCCGTAACTCATGCGTCACGCCATTAAATACGGTTCGCATCGCTTTATCGGAAAAGAAAAATAACCCCATCGGGGTTTGCCTGGAATTATTTTTTTTCCAGGGGAACTGTCAGAACGAGAGACACAAACGGATAGCATAAGGGGGGGGGCGATAAAACGCGTTCGCTATGCAAGATTCACGTTTTCAAACGCAGCATTTCTGCCCCTAGCGCTAATGAGCCGAACTTTGCAAAATCCGGTCCGCTCGAGGAAAATCTGCGAGCGGACCCATTAAAATGAAAAAAATGAAAATTTTCGAAAATGCGTATTTTCGAAAATACGAGAAATCATCGCAATTTCAAAAATTTTCGAAAATACAAGAAATCTGCGGTTCGGAAGGCGGAAAAATCCGCCGTTCACGAACGGGAAAAATCCGTGGATCCGCGAACCGGCCATCCCTAGCCTTGAGTGGGAATCGCAATGTACGGACCATGCGTAACTACGCGTTTGCGCTGCAATTCTGCTAAAATTCTGTTATCGGAGACCATGCCCTCTCCGTAAATGGATTGTAGAGCAAATCAGGGCTATTCAATAAAAGTTCTTATCGTTAAAAATGGTGCTAGGTTTGCCCCAACCAATCAGATGTTAGCTTTCAAATGTTAAATAAGTTCTGATTGGTTGGGGCAAAATTAGCACCATTTTTAACATTAAAAACTTTAATTGGCTCATTTGACTGGGCAGTTATATGGAGTTACCAATTTGCTATCAATTAGCGCAACTTTAATTCCATCCTAGTTTTTCAAAAGACACATCTGGTGCTCATGATTTAATATCACGTTCGCTCTACTTTTATCACAGGGTTTTAACGCCGGCGAATATCGTCTGCAAACGCAAATTAAATCGTAAAGGGAAGATTTTCCCAGAGCGATATCGGCTTTGGTGAATCTCCCCCATAGTGTGGCCACCCTCATTGTGCTAGCCTGTATGTGTTTGTCATGTGCTAACAGATTGCAACACACTACTGTGCAGCCAAGCCTTATAATAGGGAATTCCAGATGACAGGCCTCCCTCCAGATCTGGATATCCACACGCAGGCCTCCCTCCAGATCTGGATATCCACACGGCAGGCCTCCCCTCCCAGATCTGGATATCCACACGGCAGGCCTCCCTCCAGATCTGGATATCCACATGGCAGGCCCCCTCCAGATGCTGATATTCCACATGGAGGCAGCCTCCCTCCAGATCTGGATATCCACACGGCAGGCCTCCCTCCAGATCTGGATATCCACATGGCAGGCCTCCCTCCCAGATCTGGAATACCACATGGCAGGCCTCCCTCCAGATCTGCATATCCACATGGCAGGCCTCCCTCCAGATCTGGATATCCACATGGCAGGCCTCCCTCCAGATCTGGATATCCACATGGCAGGCCTCCCCCAGATCTGGATATCCACATGGCAGGCCTCCCTCCGATATCTGAGATATCCACTGGCAGGCCTCCCTCCAGATCTGGATATACATGGCAGGCCTCCCTCCAGATCTGGATCCACACTGGCAGGCCTCCCTCCAATCTGGATATCCACACAGGCCTCCCTCCGATCTGGATATCCACAGGCAGGCCTCCCTCCGATCTGGATTCCACATGGCAGGCCTCCCTCCAGATCTGGATACCACATGGCAGGCCCTCCCTCCAATCTGGATATCCACATGGCAGGCCTCCCTCCAGATCTGGATATCCACAGGCAG
>CM033471.1:15058649-15296149 GCA_019447015.1 Hymenochirus boettgeri | reverse complement strand
ACAGGAAGGGGGTCTATGCATTTCACACCAGTGTCCGCTCAGTGAGATGGAAGGATATTTATTTAGATCTATTACACAGTGAGTCTGATTTCTTGTGTTGTGAATGTTGTGTGGGCTGTAAAATACAACAAAGCGTTTGGCCACCTTAACATCTATATACTAGTGACCTTTAACTGACAGTTGAAACTAATGTTTGGCATTGACAAATTTTGTCATTTCTGGGCATGAGCAGACCATGGACATTCCAGTGGGGCGTGGCCAGTGGCTTATGGACAGGCTTTCTGTTTGGGAGGTCATTTAATTCTCCAGACACACTACCAGTCAGGTTTACCATTCGGGATTCTGTCTTTATAAAGATCTAAACTAATTGATATGTTTATAGATGTTTAGAAATGTTACAGTATGTTTCTTCCTTTCACAGAATTTTCACATTAACATACATAAAAAACATACATTAATATAAAATATAATGCTTGCTATTCTAATATATACAAAGTATAAGTTTAATGTAACACATTTGCAGACATTTGCCCCTATACCCCTATTACAACACAAACTAGAGGGGGTATCAGGTGAATATAGGATACAAGATCAAGATAGAGGGACAAAAGATGAAATATGATGAATAATTTGGTCCAGGATGAACAGGAAGATAACGGAAATTGCTCATTTAAAGTGACATGTTGACAGGCAAAAGTAACACAGGATTAATATCACCTCCCCAGACAGAGTCTCTTGGGGCAAACAGGAAACCTCACTGTTTCACAGATCTGTGTCTTGCACACCTGGTTGTGTTTTTTTTTATCTTCTGCTGCTTTGCACAGGGAGATTATGGCCGTAACCTTTCAAATAGCAGCTAATCAGCACAGCTACCTGGTTATTTGACCTAACCTAGGGACCAGTCGCCTCTGAAGCATCCACAGGGCCTATCCTATTGGTTCTGTTTCTCGTTGTGATCTAACTATATACTAAGGTATTGAGATCATGTGATCCCTAATTATTCCCTACACAACCAATCATTAGAATAGGAATGTTTCTGATTAATGTAACCAATAGGAATCTTTATAGGACTAATTAAATCATCCATATGGCCACCTGCCTTACACGGAATTCTAATGATTAAATACGATTTATGGCTCAGTACTCAAACGTCTGATCAGAATGACATATCATTTGCCTTCTAGTAATTCCTAACCAAAGGAAATTAAAATTCTATATTATCTCTCTCAGTGAGAGTGGGCATGCTCTGTGTGGTTCACATAGAGAGAGATGGATGTCAAAGCTCTGTATCATTATTTCTCAATACCGTACCTTAAATGATTGCTATTTGGTTGTACAATTACAATCGCGGACATAAAATTACAATTTCGGTCGTGATTGTAGGATCGCCAAAACAATACCAAAGCAGTACTCTGCTAACGCTTGGTATTTTAGGGCCGAACGGTATAAATTGCATTGTGTGTACCCAGCCTTAGAAAAGCAAGTGATGCATTGTTTTAATCAGCAATTTCTGGGCTGTAAGACAGGATAAAATGTGTTGTAGACCATATATCTCCTTTAATGTATTTATTGTCTAATTCGCCTTGCTTGCTGGGTCGCCAGATGCCATCAAATCTGGGGGTTTTTATCCAGATCATAACACTTTCAATCAGCGTCACAAATAGCGTTGCTGCCATTAGAGTTGAGCCATTCATCCTGGGCTGATTGAGAGATCAATCACTTATAAATATTTACCAAGCGCGCTGTCATTTCACAAAGATGTGATTAGAATTGACAGTCGCCACAAATGGAGATTACGGAGCAAAAATAATGAAGATTATTAACTTGTCATTTGTAGATAGAGTTGGAGAGCAGAGTCTCGGGGATAGAGGGGGCTGAGGGGTTTATAGAGTGGGACGGAGGGGAGCGCACAGAGAGATCAGAATAGGAGGACGAGATTAATGACTGTTATTCAGGTGATCTGGGAACTTGTTACAAAGTAACTTTAATAAACCAAATTAAAGGAGAATTACACTTAAGCAGTTACTGGCTGCTTTCTGACTTCTCCTCCTCCTTCATTAACATATGCTCTCCAATGTTAGAGCTGGGAGAATTGTCAGTGACAATGACTGTGGGAGGAGCTGTAAAGTAGTCTATAATTGCATGAGTTTAATCCTCCTTTAAATAAATGGGAATACAGAGAGATGACAAGGAATGACCTATACACCATTCTCCTGCGAATTTTTGGGGAGAAAATGTGTAGTCTGGCAACAGGAAACCATTGGCACCCCTCTGCTTCTCTTCTATAACATTCTAGAAAGAAAGACGCTGTAAAGAGACAACCACATTGTTTTCTCTTACAGTGTTAAGTGTTTATATCGGATTGGGGGAAGCACCAAGGCAGCTCCCTCTCCTACAAAACAAAGCAAGTTGCAACAGTTGATTATCCTGTGTAGAGGACACTGTCACCCATTCCCTGTGCTAAATGGAAGATAATTGCTACTGCTGGGAAGGGGATATTTTCCATTTCATGTCAAGGACTAAAGTCATCTACTTTATAATGACAGAGCAAGAAAGGGAATGGGAGACCCCCATATTAAAGGGTCTCCCATTCATATTCTAAATATTCCTATATCCCAGATTCACCCCAGCTGTTAGCAGAATATCCTTTTAAGGAAAAAGTTTACATCAAATATTCTTAAAGTACCAGCACCTGTGTTTTTAAATGTGTATGGTAATTTGTCATTTTACAAAAAGCCTGTGAAGCTGCCATAGTGCTTATTACTGTAGAAGGAAAACCATCCATCCACGTGTTTATATACAAATATATGTAGAAGGTTTGTAATGTACACACAATAAGCTATACCCTCATACTGTACTGTCTAAGGGAAACAATATGGCAGCTCCCACCCATATGTATAAATATACAGAGCAGGAATGTTCTGTACATAAAATAAGCTATACCCTCATACTGTACTGTCTAAGGGAAACAATATGGCAGCTCCCACCCACATGTATAAATATAAATATACAGAGAAGGAATGTTCTGTACATACAATAAGCTATACCCTCATACTGTACTGTCTAAGGGAAACAATATGGCAGCTCTCACCCATATGTATAAATATAAATATACAGAGAAGGAATGTTCTGTACATACAATAAGCTATACCCTCATACTGTACTGTCTAAGGGAAAGAATATGGCAGCTCCCACCCACATGTATAAATATAAATATACAGAGAAGGAATGTTCTGTACATACAATAAGCTATACCCTCATACTGTACTGTCTAAGGGAAACAATATGGCAGCTCCCACCCACATGTATAAATATAAATACACAGAGAAGCAATCCAATCCATATATATAATATAAGAAATATAAAGATAAGAAGTTTTTCCAATCGCATCCAATGAAATTGCCTTTTTCATTCATTCTGCTCTGACCAATCATAGTGTGAACCCAGCAGATTAATGCTTTTTACAGCTCAGCTGCTGTTACAAGTTTTCCAGATGTTTGAAAACTACAACTCCCAGCATTCCCTGTTTGCAGTATGCAGTATGTTGAACCATTGAAAATAAATCTCGGAATATTTTATAATGGCATAAGAAAAAAAACACAGAGGAATATGCAGATTCCTTGTTGGTCTTTAACCGCTATTTATTATATTGTCTATGTCAATCATTCCGTCGTTACAAAGGATTCTGGGAGTTACTGTTCTAAAGCTCCATCACGTATCCTACACCGTTCCGTTGCTTTATCTCCCCCCCTAGCTGTTTCCATTTAGAAGCCCCTCAATCCAAGCTTTGCTTCATCTAATTCTATCTGCAGCCTGCAGTGTACTTATCTATAAATAGGCAGGAATTGTGAGGGTTTTTATAAGCAGCTGTTAGTCCCTTCCCTCTAAGGAGAACGATTATCTTGCCACTCTCCGCAGTCGCGGTGAGATCCCAAACTCCTCAATTTTCTCTTATTTTAGAACACTTCACTTTGTGTCTTCACCAACAGCCCCATCCACCAATCTAAATGCCTTTCCATTTGCAGCCATTTTAATCCTTTTCGCTTTAACCCCCGCTACACCAAATACCACAACATGCCCAAACTTTAGAAAGGACCGGGGTTCAGCTATTGTGCTTGTTTATATATGTTGACTATTTAAAGGGGAACTGTGGTCTCCAAACCATTTAGTGTTCTATAAAAATCCTTCCATTGTACCATTGAAATGAACCCAAAATCACATCTCTAGGTGATATTTGTGAGAAGTTATGGCAGGGAAAGTTTAAGCTTCCTGACAATTTCTGCTTGGACACTTCCTGTTTTTAGTAGCTTGTAGCATGTGACCAGCTTGTAGTCAGGCAAACAGACTATGTCTTAATAGAAACCCCTCTATTTTTTGTTTTGTGTCCGTGCAGGTACTGTACTTCTTGTCTTTCCCAGCATTAAAGGTGGGACTATAACGATCGTAATTACGATATTAAACTGACCGATACTTTGATAGACAATGTTAATTGTACTAAGATGTACCATAAATATTGTTCGACATTTAATTTGTTTTGAGATTAATGTCGTCTATTGTGAGGTTACATTACATTAACATTGAATCAGGAAACACTATGATCATTTTACCAAACGACTTTCCTGATCGTAATTACAATTGATGTTACAATCTAATGTCGCATGATAAGAACGGGAAAATGTACAATTTTTTCGGCCAATCGAGGGAAATGTCGGATTGTATGTCGAATTGTACATAAAAGTGGCATAATGTATGGTCACCTTAAGTCTTAAGTGAGCATGCTCTGTCCTTGGGGACAGGGGAGGAGAAGAAGGTCAGGTGATGTCACTCAAACTACTTGAAGCAGGAAATGTAAACAGTCGTCACAATGTATTTTCTCACAAGCTGCAGTCAGTGCTCAGGAAAAGAATGCACAGACGCCTTTGAGCATTTCTGAAAGAATATGTTTAGTTCACCATGAAGTCCACCCTCTTCTATCTCCGCTGCTCTTCCAGGTGTTAAGGGGGCAGTTCGTCTGCATCCTTGTCATCAGTCATTGGCCCCCAAATTCGCCAAATCCCGTTTGATTGATTTGTTGGGTATCTACAATTAAGGGCATGTCCAGCCTTAAAATAAGTAATGTTAACCCCACTTTCGCATTATCTATATGTTTCAAAGATGCCCCTGAAGTTCCTTACCCGACCCGGTCCCTCGCCTCCTCCTCTGCTCTGCGGCTGAAAGCTGCTCCACTTCCTGGTTGCGGCTGTGACCAGGAAGTAGAGTGGCTGTCATCACAGATGCCCTCTGCTCTATTTTTGGCTGGAAACAGGAGTAGGGGGCAGCGCCCAGGTGGTGAGGGACCCGGTCAGGTAAGTGCCTTCAGGTGAATCTTTGAAACATATAGATAATGTTAAAGTGTGAGATTTGGGGGATGATTAACTTTTCTAAAGTTACTTTTTTTAGGCTGGACATGCCCTTTAAGTCCAGTAATTGCTAAATTAAATGAAATATCAATTATCTTCCTAAGTAATTCCTAATCTAATATACAAGCTAAAATCTTACAGTACAGAAATCCCTGCAGTTACCGCCCCTCCAAAACATCAGTGATCTCAGACATGCTCAGTGAGATTTACCTAGGGAGATGAAGGAATTTCCCAATTAGATAATTTCTGTCTCCCTGTGCTAAAGGGGAAGGGTAATGAACAAATTTACTTTATGCATTTACATTATAAACAAATATCACTAATACCATAGCATGTTACACTGTTACCTTTGCTTTATGCACTGCAGACGAAGTGTCAGTTGCTGGCTGACAAGGCAGAATATTCAGGAGTTAAAGAGCCTTTCTATTGACCAGTTATTGATCTGTAAAACAATAAATGTTTATTAATGGTTAAATCAATTGAACACTGTTCAGATTGGGTCAGAGAGTCACTTAGTACAACATTATCCAATAGTAAAGCCAATTGGTGGTTCTGCAGTCCTCATGACAACCTAGTCCCTAGGGGCACAATTGCATTTAATGTACATGTAATGTATGTGTAGTTTTAATGTATGTGTGCATAGTATTTAGTATATTAACAGCAGTGAAAGCAACCACACATATGTAAATCTCCCCGCTCTGGAATACTGCAAACGCGTTTCCTTTAATCTGATGTGTTAGAGATGTAATGTGGGTTAGAATAGAACCAAGTTTCGAATCAAATCAAAGTCCCGATGAAACTTTCGGAACTCCCGAATTTCACGGAACCCGGATTTTTAGAATTTTCGATTTTTTATCAAAAATTGATAGTAGATAACTATCGAAAACCGAAATTAGCCGATTTTCAAAAGTAGACAATTTTCGAAAATCGAAACTCGAACTTTCCGAAAATTTTGAAATTTTAAAACGTAACGAAACTCAACAGTTTCGAACATCTTTACATTTGTGCAGGTGAGAATGTGTGTTACATTTCAAGGACGCCCAGGTTAATTTTCCCTTAATTGCTTGGAAATTGTAAGCAGCTAAATACAGATCACTGCAATAATATTACACATGGACATAATAGAAGAATAGTGTCTCTAGGATAACACAGATGTGTCAGGGGGATTTAACCATTCACATCTTTTAAACAGAGTCATGTCACCTCCTCTATCCTCTGCATAGAAGGAAATACACAGATTGCTCCTATTAATTCATTGCTGTATTGCACTTGATGTGATGATTGTTTTTAAAGGACAACTCCACTGTAGAATAAACTCCTGATGCACGGAGGTAGATTTGATTATTCCCAATATCCTTTTGTTCAAGAGCCCCAATGTGTAATTTTCATCCGCCAGGTTAGTGTCCAGGACTCTCCTATATTATAGATAGAGCTGAAGCACTGATGAAGCCTGGCAGAAAGTTTTAATCATGTTGGTGCTCCCCACAACGATTTTGGGGGGGGTAGGAATTTCCACCCCTACCTGCCTGTCCCAGGTACTTTTTATTTTAAAAACAACCTTTTTATGCGCTATAGTTCTCCTTTAACGTTTTTTAAACAAGCTACAACTTGCAATTCAGCTTGTCCATATTGTGCCGGATCCTTTCAGCCCTTCTTTTGCATTATTATTTTTTCACCTTCCCCGTCTGTCTGTCCTTTACTCTTACCCCTACCTTCCTTCTTGTTTTCGCCGTCCTTGTTGTCTCCGCCGACTTTGTTCTTTCTCTTTGGCTCTTTCCATTACAGGCCTCATTCCCCTTCACAAAAACAAAATGTAATTTCATGCCTCGTGCATTTTAAGATTTTCATCAGGAAGTTTGGTCTTTGATCAGTGGGACAGACGTCCCGCTGAGCGGTTTTTCTTTTTTTTTACCGGCGAAACGCGGCCCTTTTAATTAACACAGCGTGTCTGTTTATCGCTAAACGGAATCAAGCTGAGCCCTATTCACTGTATGGCCACATCCCCTACGTTAGCACAGTTCCATCTATGCCAAACTCCACCTGCAGTATTGACGCGGTCGCCTGCTTTCTATGGAGCGTTCTAAAGGCCGGTTTTTGGTCCATTTAAGCACTGCAGAGTTTTGTCCCTTAACAGTTCACTGCTCCCTCTCTAGTCTGTCGTGTCTGCGCCTAAAGATTGATTGCACAGTCCCAGAGCTGTTCCTGCACCCTGAAGGACACAGAACAGGGAATAAAATGGTTTGGCTGCATTCAGAAAGAGTTGTAAACTCTTCGGAGAACAGATATTTAGCAATGAGCTACCATTACATTTAACTCCTACAACAGAAGGCGTTGTGTAATACGGGGCTGATGCGATAAGATGTGCAAAATGTTGCCCGTTGCTATTAATTTGCAGCAACCAATTAGATGTTAGCTTTCTACTGGGCTACTGCATTTTAATAACATCTCATTGGTTGCTTAAGAAACAACCTATACAATTAGAAAACAGTTAAGTGGATATCAACCTAAAGCACATTTTCCCCTGAACAATATGTAAATCCTAACCAAATATACGAAGTAAATTAAGTACCGCCCCTCACTTGTTTCAGTGACCTCAGACATGCTCAGTTTGATTTACCCAGTTAGAGAGACATTGAAATCTTTAGTTAGATACTTTGTTTCTCCCTGTGCTAAAGGAAGAGAATCAAAGAAATATCAGAGCTTTCCATAGTGAAACATTTTAATGATTTCAAAGAGGTAAATCTTTAGATCGCAGTTTCCAGCCTATGTCCATCCCTAATTCTAAAAACTGGTCTCTTGTCAGTTACCTGCCCCCAATTTCACCTGATATATTCAGCACATTATTACCTGCATTACTAACCGGACATTTAGGGATAATTATTGTCCCCATTCTGGCAGGGTAAGCTGGCTCCTCCCTCTATGCAGTCAACATGCCAACATCCCAACCAATGATTGATTGCTGTTTCCCTGCTGCCTCCTCTGCACATGCTCAAGCTCATAAAAAGCTCATTGAGCAGAGGGAGGAGGCAGATACCTTAGACAGAATGTAATAGAACTTATCATTAAATGTCTGTTTACAAATACATGTAATAAACTGGTAAAGATAGCATTTAAGGTTGCAGGCAGATACCTGGTAAGTCACCAGTTAAGCTAGGAACACACGATGCAATAATTCGTCCAGATCGACCATCGAACGAACGAACGATCGGACAGGAAAATCACAACCGATGGTGCGGTCCTCTATGGCCGACCGGTCGAGAGCCTTGAACGGTTGGTCAGGAGGAAAGATTGTATAGTGTGTATCTAGCTTTAGGGAAGTCAATTCTCATTGGGCTACAAAGGGGGGCAATACAATTATCTTCTATCCACTCCACCATTGCCCCCTTATTGAACATGCCTGGTTGTCATTAGAAGGGAACTACTACATAAACAGGTTTCTGCTTCATCCCGGGAAACTGTAAAAAGCGAATGAAAGTCTCACTCCTTTCTTCCTTTTATATGCAGATGTCTCTCGCTATCTTCTCCTTCCGAGCAGGGCAATGGAAGAGGCATCTTCTATTTAAATGTTAATACAAGGCTGAAGTTGAAAATCAGGCTATTGCTGGGGAACGGGTGTGTGACAGCTTTTAATATCTTTCCATACCCTTTGCCTCCTGTTAAAATGTCATTTTTATTCGAACCATAACACAAAGCTGCATCAAAGCTCAAAGCTGATCATTATGGTTCTAGGGACGGCAGGATCGTTGGGCTTACAGACGCGGGCACACATGACAGGTTTTATTTACCCTTCGGTTACCAATCAAAGTCGTTTTATAAACACTAGATAAAGGATTTACATTGATGGTATATAAATTATCAGGGTTATTCAATAAAAGTTCTTATCGTTTAAAATGGTGCTAATTTTGCCCCAACCAATCAGATGTTAACTTTCAAATGTTAAATAAGATCTGATTGGTTGGGGCAAAATTAGCACCATTTTAAACGATAAGCAGGGTTATTCAATAAAAGTTCTAATCTAAAATTTAAAATGGTGCTAATTTTGCCCCAACCAGTCAGATCTTATTTAACATTTGTAAGCTAACATCTGATTGGTTGGGGGAAAATTAGCACCATTTTAAATGATTAGAACTTTTATTGAATAACCCTGTATATTTTATATATAAAGGAAACAAGGTAAGGATTGTGTCATTAGTTAGCGTGTGAGAATGGAATTGTATGCACCATCTTTTCGTGGATAGCATGTGCACCAATTGTGGAATATTCCGTGGATCGCAGCCCCGATGTGCGCACACGCTTTTCACACTTGTTGCGTCCGGCATAGCGTGGCCTTTGCTTTAGAAAGGTTTGATGTGCTAGCATTGCCTTAGGCTGGGTACACACCAAAAGATATTTTTGACCGACCGATTCACGGCACTTTCGGCCGGTCGGCCAGGAAATATCTCCTGGTGTGGGGCTGCCCGAACGGACGTGTCATAAAATCCCGATCGATCGTATGGTTCCCTATGGGACTGCACGGTCGATCGTTTGCAAATTTGGCCACATAGCGAGTGCTTGGTTGAGACAAATATGTGTACCCAGCCTTAAATTAGAATTCAATTACATGGCTAATCTATCAGGAGTAAAGTGACATTTGCAGACAAAGGGGAACTAAAGCAAAAATAAATTCTCATTTAGCTGTCCCAATCTAGAGAAAGTGTGGCTGTAAGACCATTGGGGTGAGAGTGGGGTTATGGGTGAGTTAGGGTGAGTTAGGGCTGTAGTGTGGCACCAACCAGTTGTACGTTGCGCACTCCTGTTCAATATCATATAAACATGAATCAACTTCACTTAAAGGGGAAGTTAAGACTTAAAGGGGAAGTTAAGGCTGATGTTACAGTAAAAAACTGAATTTGAAAAAAAAAAGTGACACCAAATACATAAATGAAACCTCTGAACTGAGATAATCCCGGTTTTGAAAATTCAGAAAAACTCTGATTCAATTGGATTTTCATAACGTCAGTGGGTTTCGTGGATTGAAACCAGCCTGTTTGGTTCGTCTCCACCATAGAGGATGTTTTATTTAACATTTAAATCCGTTCTTCGCGTGTCTCCCTCTAATGATACAGATGAAAAAATAAATGATTTATTTTTGCTGGTTGCAGAAAATGTCACCAAAATGTGAAGATCTTTAACGAGAGAGTGGAACGAATGGTCGCAAATCTCAATATTTACGCGGAAAAAAGAAACAAACGTGTTTTTTATTCCTGCAAATATATTATTTACTCAAATTCTTTCAGGGCAAATAAATGGAAATTCTTTCACTTCTATAGGATTTCACCTATGGAGATATGATGTCACTTGTGCAGATGTGATGTCACCTATGCAGATATGATGTCACCAATGCAGATATGATGTCACCCACACAGATATGATGTCACCTATGCAGGATTCATAAAACTACAGTTTTATCAAACTGTTTGAAATTCATATCACTGTGCAGATTTAAAATTCTTCCATAAGGTCCTTTTTAACAGAATAAAACACTATGACGGCCGGCAACGTGATTAAAAAGTGTGCGCGCATCAGTGTGCGTTTCACATGCGTGACCATATGTTTGCGCTGATATCTGCACAGTGTTGTACTGACCCACAGCCCATTCACCCAAGAACACAAACACAAACCACTGCTAAAATGGAAATACAGAGCCAAAGGGATAGTAAGGCTGCTGCCCCACTAGCAGCACTTCCGGTAATTTAACACTATTGGAGCGCAAGCGATACGGAATAAAAATGGTGGTCGCGTGCGATTCCGAAACGCCCTAGTGGAGCATAGCCCTAAGAAATGCATTTTAATAAACAATATGAGTATAATAGAGATATGAAATATTAGGTGGGCTGCTAAACTCGTCTTGGTAGGCCCCTGGTCTCAGATTTGCTGGTGGGCCCCAACATTGACACTATATCCGCACAATAATGTGCAAGTGGAGTTCTGAAAAAGGATCACAGCGCAGTACACGCAACGTGGCCACTCATACGCGTTCGTTAGCGCGTGAGAAATCACGCTGGCGTGGCCTAGCCCGTACATCTGATAAAAATAAAACCCAGTAGTTCAATCACTGAACTAGAAGAAGATAATTAATTAAGGGGCGGTTAGCGTAGAACGTTTATTATTAACGTCTATTATGTGACAGGACTTTGAGGGGTTAAGTATTGTTTAACAGTTATTTCCCGATTGGAAAAGCATACGGTTGGTTCATATACGACGCCTCTGCAAATGTTATTTTAGCGTTTATAAGAGAGTGTGGCGGGCAGGATAAATTAGATGTTTAGGCCACAATAAGTTCTGTAAGGTTTCCATGGTTACATTTAACCGTGCAGGATTACAAAACCAAAAGGAAACTCGTTCTGCCGAGAAATAATAAATAAAAAGAGGATGAAATACTGAGGGATCAGAGCTATGAAGATCAGAGCAAAGGCCTATGGGTGATCTCAGGGTACAAAATGGCTGAAACAGGCCACATTTTAACAACAGGTCGGAGTTCATCACTCCTGCCCCCCCTGTAAATATCAAATCTTCCGTAAAATGAAAGGCCTCAGTCTCTGTTACAACCCAGGACGTGTCAGATCTCTTCTTATCCTTATCAGCAAGACGTCGGCCTGTAATGACATCAGAAATACACGTTGTCGTTCTATACAAAAGTCTATCGTATTTTTGCTGTTATGATGGGAACAAGAAGATTTATTGAGGTTTTAATTGTCCTGGCTATCATTGACTCTGCATTTAAAGGAGAACTAACCTTAGTCTAGCCGTTCCTCGCGTGACAAGGGGCCACAGATCGGGCCCTATATTTATCAGCTTCTCCTTTCGGAATAACTTACAAACAGTCTCACCAAAGCATCTACATAGCAGATAACTGGTTACGATTCGCCTGGGGGCCGACAGTTCCTATGATGTAGGGAGACAGGCAGCAGATTACACAGGCCACATTAGATGGGATGTTCACTGGGAATGTGTTGGGTCCTATCATATCACATACATAAAAATATTGGTGAGACTAAAGCTTAGATATTAGATACGTTAGATATTTGTTGCAACATGTGACTGACCAACGTTCTGTGAACGGGGCATTATACTGTAGTTCCACCAATGCTGCCTGTATTTCCTACATTTGTACATGAACGATAGTCGGTGTATTCAAACAAGACAAAGGATACGTTCGTAATGTCGCACATGCACATTTCTTCCCATTATTTGTCAGACTAACGATAATCGGCACAAAAAATCGACCAAGTTGGTCCTTTGGTCTTTCAAAAAACGCAGAGAACAGTCGTGGATCGCTGATAATCATGTGATAGGTCATTAGCCATCTATATCGTGCAACAACAAAGCTTAAGTCCCAAGAGCTAGCAATCTACACAACCAGAAGGAACAGGGGAATTAACCATAAGAACAAGAATTGATGTTTGATATTTCATTGTAAACATGTAGCACAATCGGACTGTAAGGCTGGGTACACACGGATGAATTTTTCGTCGTAAACGACCATACGATTGGCCATGATTTACGGATGCGTCTGATCGCCCAATCCAGATGAACAGGCGACAGACATCGATTATTCCACCCGATATACAGAAATATTGGTTGGTTTGTCCGAAAAAATCACCTTGTGTGTACCCAGCCTTAAAGGGCAAGTCTAGCCAGGCAGCAGTGATATGACTTTTACGTTTATTTGGTTTATCTTGAGGATCCTGCAGCCCTCGGGCGAGTGAAGGTCTGGCAGTGATTTGTGGGATTTATAGCACAAAGGATTGATAACCAAGAATATCAACTTGGGAGTCACATGTAACCGTCATTACGTAATTAGTACAGGATGTAATAGCATTTGTATCTATGTTTATAGCATCTAACTATGAACTACTGTGTATAAGATCTTCCAGGGCATTATGGGGCAATAATGTAATAAAATGTGCAATATTTTGTCTGTGCTATTGGTTTATTCATCTGCAGCGACCAATTAGATTTATCTAAACTCCGGAATCCAGTAAAGAGCTAACTTCTGATTGGTTGGTGCAAATTAGAGCACTTTTTTCTCTTACAGCATCAGGGAATGTCACCGATGAGTTTGCTGCAACAGAGAGATTTGCGTTAACAGATAAAGGACAAATTAAATGAACTCCCAACCTAATTAATGCCAACATCTTTCTTTTCTATGTAGATCTGCGCCGGATGACTGCTGGATTTATGGGTATGGCGGTAGCCATCATTCTGTTTGGATGGATTATCGGGGTGCTAGGATGCTGTTGGGATAGGGGACTCATGCAGTACGTAGCCGGTCTTCTCTTCTTGATGGGAGGTAAGTGAACTCTAGTGTTTCTCTTTCTGTGTAATTTATATCGAACAAACAGTGAACAAACAGTAATGCATACACATATCTAACAGGACTCTGTGCAGTAACTGACCGCTCGCTGTCACCTCTCCCAGTCTGCCCTCTCCTTCATTAACATGTGCTTGCCTATGCCATAAATGGGAGATGTGTCAGCGACACTGATTGGGGGAGGAGCCAGAAAGCAGTCAGTTCCTTTTAAATGTGTAAAACAAAGGTTTCTAGTGAATGGCATGGCAAGGAAAAACCAATTAGCTCTTCCGTCTTATTTCACTTTATTCCATTTTATGGTAAAATGTAAATGACCCTGAATGGATTCTATAATCCCTAACAAGCAGATAGCTGTACCAGTCACTCCTAAAATAAGCAGCATTGTGGGAAATAATCTGTAAGGCGAGGTACACACCTTATAACACCCAATTTTAGTTAAGCAAGGTATAATGTCAGTAGGAAATAAAGCCAAATCGCCAATATTTTGGTCTGATGGTCGACTATGCATATTTTAATACCAATGTGTCCAATAACTAATGAGCGTTTAGTTATGGCACCATAGACATCTATAGACAAAGAGCACTCACAGTCTAATTAGGTCATTCATTGTGGGACAAACTTCCCTTTGCCTGCAGTCCATGGTAGGTAGTACATACAGGGGCAGCATAGGGGTAACTTATTGTTTCTTCTTTGTCTCCCCACAGGTACTTTCTGTATCATTTCACTGTGCACGTGCGTGGCGGGAATCAACTTCGAATTGTCTCGTTATCCTCGCTTCATGTACGGGCTGCCGGACGACATCAGTCACGGTTATGGCTGGTCCATGTTCTGTGCCTGGGGGGGCTTGGGCCTGACTCTGATCTCAGGATTCTTCTGCACTTTGGCTCCTTCGGTGCAACCTGTCCTGAGGACCAACTGCCCTAAATCGAGGCCTGAGAATGGAACGGTGTGTTAAATTTCTCAACCCGATGGGCCCATCAGACCAGAGATGGAGAATATTCATCACCCATTTCATCCATTCCAACATGGCCACCTAAAAACACACCGCGCCGGGGAGGGTGGTCTCGATAACTGAGACTTAACGATCTTGGGGGGTGGGGGGAGAAATGACCTTCGACGGAATGTATATAACTAAACAATCAATGTTCTTATTTTTTATTTATTCTGTACATTGCGGATACAAGAGGACTCGCTCTATAAAAACATCATTTCCCACCCTACCACTTTAAGGGCCCCGATAACTGACTTTGGGTCCAAGTGTGTGTGTTGGGGGGACGTGGAACTCTGTATAATACAAAAAACTTGACAGCAAGAATTGTGTCCTTTAAACGGCCTTCACCAATCAAGAGACCTTTTTCTTTTTAAATATCCCCCTCTGCCCAATCATAGAAACAACCCCCACCGAACGGATGACAACGTTCTCCGCCTTTACTGGAATGTGAGAAAGGGGAGATTCTACCTGTACATATCGTGGGGTACCAGTTCCATCTCTGCCTTATCCAGGGCTCCTACACAGGGTGTTGGATGGAAACTGGAGATGGATTTCGGTCATTACAAAAAAAAATATCACCAAATAAACTGAGATCTGTGTGTGTAACGGTCAATCTGCGTTAATAGAACTCCGATTTACAGGAATAAAGAAACAATTCTAATGTAATGTTGGATTCCAAATATATATATGAATTGTATCATTTTGACCAATAAAGAGAACTTGATAAAGGTTTAAAAAAAAAACAGTCCGGACCAGAAAATGAAGAATAACGGATAAAAAAACATACGATCGCAGGCGTACATTTACGAATGGCTCATACAGTACCTTGTGGTAGTAGGACTATTGCAAATGGGTGATCAATAATTACAACCTTAGTCGCAAATCTAAGATCGTTATCATAATTGTACGGCTGCGTTTGGAAACGCAGCTAGTCAGAGACGTGGAAGCGTCTCTGACTGGCTGCCTCTCAGCTAATCAGAGACGCGGCGGCCGGTCCAGCCCTCTGCTTGCAGTTCCGGCCAGGGGGGTCAAAGAATTGTAAGTAGAGTTCTGCAGCCTTTTTTAATAAGTAACTTTAAGACAACGCTGCAGCTCTGGGTAAATTCCCAATAAAACGTGGGTATTGTGAGATATTCCTTAGCAAAGCTTCAAATTGGGTGCTGCAAATTCCATACACAGTGACCCCCTCGTCTGTTCAGCAGAGCTTACAGTCTAATTTTGCTGTGTGAGACTTTTGAGGGCTAGGCCACACTAGCATGTTTCTCGCGCGCTTCCGATCACGTTTTGCGATCTCTTTGTGCATGAGAAACGCAGAGCAGTACATGTAAACGTGGGTGTCCACATTGCATGTGCTGCAATCCGTTTTCAGAGCGCACGGGTTCACGGTTTTTCTGCAAATCGCATGCGCTTCGATTGCGAAGCGTGCATAGCCATCCGTACTAGCGTGACCTCAGCCTAAAGGAATATTAAAGGCAGGTTTTCCTGAATTAGAGTCCAGGGCTTGTTCAGCATCCAATGGATCTGGTAGCCTATATGCTACCAGATCACACAACTCCTACACAATCTACTGTCATTTTAATTCATTCATTTAAAGCCTCGCCATACTACAGTAGCATATACGGAATGTATATATCCTACTCTACTTCATCTCTATTTCCCTTATAAAGTGTTTATATAAACCTGACACTGCAATCCCCTTATACCAAAGGTTTGGTACTTACCCATCATAAGCCACAAAGAAGTAACTTTAGAGGGTGAAGCCACTAAGACATCCGAAATAAGTACAGTTGAGGGTCGCACTCCGAATCAAGAATTCTAATTATTTGGGACCACACATCATATCACACAACGTTTCAGGGGGAAAGACGCGCCCCCTTTTTCACCTGAAGAAGGGGGCGCGTCTTTTTTCGCCCAAAACTTTGTGTGATATGATGTGTGGTCCCAAATAAATAGGATCTTGATTCGGAGTGCGACCCTCAACAAGGGTTGGATTTAGAGGTGTGAGCACCCAGACTTGGATAGAGTGCAGAGTACTGTATACTAAAATACCCTAATAATAGCCCCCCGATCCAGTTGGTATAATCTAACACTAGTCCTTTCCTTGGGGAACAGACATTTCCAATAGTCGGGAAAACGACTCTATTTGTCTAATTGTCCATTTTCTAATTAATGAACCTTACACCCTGGTGCTGTACCATCTCCTGGGATTGGAGCGAGGGGTCTTAAATCTTCCCGGATTTCATTCCTACAGTGCCGACCCACAGGGTTTTCATTAATAGGTTATTCCTGTTAATTGACTTTAACAAATGGATTCTACGCTGCACTGTTAAGGTTTATGAGCTTGTTAAATATCATTAACATTAGGGGAGTTACTAAACAAACGGCAAAAAATAAAAAGTCTTTGTGTCATTTATCTGGGACAAGACAGTTTAATTATTCTAGTTGAACAGGGCTGCAGAACTAGAGTTGCCATCTTTGCCTTTAAGACCTGAACACGTATGAAATCTACAGCTGCTTTGCTAAGTGCCGTTGCTTTAAATACATGCTGTATGGCTAAACTGAAATCAATGCAGCCTGCATCAAGCTTCTTATAGAAATTATAACCAGCCATTTGTCTTGTAAATTTCATACATGTTTGTGCCTTAAAGGACAACTCCACCCTCATAAGAACATCTTTTAGAAAGAACGGCCTCTTTATAATATGTTGATATATCATAGTTTGTCCTATGAATTCATTACTGTATGCCTGCTATGCTTCTGGATGTCTCATGGAAACTGAGCAATTTAGAAACCTGTACTGAGCCTGTACTGAGCCTGGGCATGCTCAGAAGAGGCAGACAGGGGATTAACATTCAGTAATTGGCTGTGATGTCAACTGTCAAATCCATAACTGACAGTTACTAACTGGAAGAACCAGGAAGCAGAAACAGGGGAAACAGGACATTGTGCAGGATTTCAGGTTAGACTTATATATTTCACATTTCAAACTATTACCATTTAGGGTTTTGGGGGATGATTTACCTGTATGTAAGTTTTCATTTTGGGGCTGGACTTGCCCTTTAAAGGCAAATGTGACAACCCTATGCAGAACCAATAATAGATTACTGAAGTACTACAACTCCCAGCATTCCCTGAGAACCTTAGGCCTTTGGGGGTGGATTTGCAAGGCACACTTAATCTTTTTATAGTGAAACGCCTACCCACATTTCCTCTTAAAGGAACACTAAACTCATTTTTGTAAGTACATTCCATCTGTTTCTATTATTCACAGGGAGGTGAGAACGCTTATTCCCACCTCCCTGTGAATAATAGAATGCCCGGGGGACACTGGAACTTACCTTACCGCCGCTCCTCTCACAGCTGCTTCTGCACTGACAGCCGCTCTGTCCCGAACAGGCGCCTATCTTTTGTATTGGTGCACATGCGTCTAAGATAGGTGCTTTGTTGGGACAGCGCGGCTGTCAGTGCAGTAGCAGATGCGAGTAAAGCAGCGGTAAGGTAAGTTCCAGTGTCCCCCGGGCGTTCTATTATTCACAGGGAGGTGGGAATAAGCGTTCTCACCTTCCTGTGAATAATAGAAACGGATGGAATGTACTTACAAAAATGAGTTTAGTGTTCCTTTAAATAGTTACACTGCAGCAAAGCTGCAGGAGAAGCATAATGAAGTGAACCTGATCTTAGCACAGCTCTGTGTAATGTATTTTTCAATATCACAAACTTAATAGTTACACTTATAGAAATAACATAGTAAAGAGCTGTAGGGGGAGGATAATGAAGTGAACCTGATCTTAGCACAGCTCTGTACAATGTATTTCTCAATATCAAAACTTTAATAGTTACACTTATAGAAATAACATAGTACAGAGCTGCAGGGGAGGAGATATGAAGTGACCTGATCTTGCACAGCTCTGTACAATGTATTTCTCAATATCAAAACTTTAATAGTTACACTTTAAAAATACATAGTACGAGCTGCAGAGGGAGGATATGAAGTGAACCTGATCTTAGCACAGCCCTGTGTAATGTATTTCTCAATTCACAACCTTTAATAGTTACACTTATAGAAATAACAGTACAGAGGCAGGGGAGGATAACGAAGTGAACCTTATCTTAGCACATCTATTGTGTAATGTATTTCTCAATCACAACTTTAATAGTTACACTTATAGAAATAACATAAGAACAGAGCTGCAGGGGGAGGATTGAAGTGAACCTGATCTTAGCACAGCTTTGTGTAACGTATTTCTCAATATCACAACTTTAATAGTTACACTAAAGAAATAACATAGTACAATCTGCAGGGGGAGGATATGAATGACCGATCTTAGCACAGCTCTGTGTAATGTATTTCTCAATATCACAACATAGAAATGTGCAGAGCTTTTTCCCAGGGTTTTCAATAGAATTCACTGAATCTCTCATTATAGAACAGCAAACGCAGTGAAACACACAAGGTTTTCAATAATTCCTTTAATTAGCCTTCAAATTACCATAGGAAAACCTTTTATAGTAAACGGATTATTAACTATTTATAAACCCTGGTACTTAACCTACACTGATGCTGGGTACACACAGGACTGTTTGTCCCAATCGAGCGCTCGGCAGGGACAAATGACTGTCAGTTGCGGCAATAGTGGCTCGGCCGCCGACATTTCGCACAACCTATAGGGAACCACGTGGTGTGCCGTGATTTACAGACAGTTCCAATCACCCATTTGTCTGATCCGGATGAACTAGCGTCCCTATGGTCCCTACCAACACACATGTACAGTATATTTATATTTCTGTTTTCAGAATGGCCAGTGGATATTACACAATGTCCATGTGAAGAGATCAGTTAGTTTTATATACTCTATTGGGAATACCTTTCTCTACAAAAGAGCAAAGGACCCAGTGACAACAACTCTGGGGTCCCAGGTCGGGATAATTATGCTGCGTGATACATGAGGCCATCAACACTAAATATTATATGGGCTGTAAACATACAACTGCATCTGTAAAGGAACGACCGGCCACAAGTGTCGGTACTTAAAGGGTCACTACTCCCATCAAACACATTATCTGAAACTACAATTTGAGAAAGAAAAATGATGGTAATAACATATTAACCTGTGCTTGCTTTGTCATTAATTATTAATGTTTAGTGAGTGCTCCTAATTCCTCCACCCTCCCTTACTCCCTGCCTTCTTGTAGTGTCTGCGACACTTTAAGTTCTGCACAGACTCACCATGGACCCTGCTCTGATTACTCATCTCCCCCTCCCTCCCCCCTTCTTTGTTTTTCGTTGCTGGTTCTCTTAAAGGATACTTAAAGGAACATATTATAATTTCTACAGCTCGGATTTAAAATCCAAAAATCAGGGTGATCTTGCTGTATCTCAATGTATCATTTTCAGTATAGTATAGATACCCTTTAATGAGCAACAGACTGTGTTTGCTAATTCCCAAGGTGACCCTAAAGAAATAAAACATCATCACTTAATGAGACAGACAATGTGTTACAATGTTTAGATTTGTTTTTATCATATAAATAAACAGTGCACATTGTTATGTGTCTTTCATATACCTTGATACCCCGAAGTGTCTCCGTGTGAAGAGAGAGATTTTTGATTGGATCCCACAATTCCAGTCATTGAAATAAGTTTTGTGCAGAATTTACCATTCAAGTAGCAAGATTAAGACCATGCAATAGTTAGAGGACAATGCTTTTTACGATATTAATAAACAGATCGGCTGTGGGGGAAAGTTGATCGCACTTCTGTAAATACCCCAAAAACTTGCACATTAAACAGATGGAAAAAACTAATATAGAAGGAGGAAATTAACTTAACCTCCCCCTCTATAATAACGACAGCTACAGGATAAATCATTTCTCTAACCTGGTTTATTTTAATTTCAATAAATTAATATATTTAAAACTATTTGACTCTAGAGCTGGACTAGAACTCAAACTCGAACCCGAGTTCGAACGGAACCCGACTTCTCGAACTATCCCGGACCCGGATTTCTCGACTTTCGATAACTATAATAATATTATATAAATATCGAATTAACGAATATGCCAGGGATATATACGAAGGTTCATTCCATGATGCAGTCGATGAGAGTTTGATAGCCCTTGAATAGTTCAGAAACCCAAATCTGCAAATCGTTTATGGGATAATTATCGAATGTTCGAACGCGAGACCATAAAGTACGCGCGCGAGAGTAAAATCGATTTTTCGAAAGTCCTGGATATTGGAACGTGTTCCCCAGACCATTTCCCAGGTCCCACAGCCATTCACATTAAAGGCTATGTCCACCCCTAAAATAGACTTTTAATATTATGCTCCCCCATTTCCCCAGCCCCAACCGCATGGTTTGTTTTTTTTAAAAAGCTCCCCAAACTCTTACTTACCTCCCCTCGATCCTCCGCCGCACTGCCGGCCCTCTGCTTGCGAATGCAAGCAGAGGGCGGGACGGCAGTCGCGTCTGGTATTGGCTGAGCGGCAGCCAATCACGGACGCGGCTGCCGGCATCAGTGCAGCGGAGGAAAGCGGAGAGGTAAGTAAGAGTTTGGGGAGCTTTTTAAAAAAAAAACATGCGGTTGGGCTGGGGACTGGGGGAGCACAATATTAAGGGGATTGAGCTAGGGGGAGGGATAGTAGTAACGGAGGAGGGGAGGGAGGGGGGGAGAAGGGCTAGTCAGACGCATGCAAAAATCTACCTGATGCAGCTAGCAGGCAGTGTCCTATATGGACCTGCTAGCCTCCTGGTCAGTTTTTGGAACTTTGGGGGGGACTACAGGAGAACCAGATGGAGTTGGGATGTGAGGTAAGGATTAAACTACCTACATGGTGGGCGCAGTAGTTGTGGGGATTATAGTTTTGGGGGTGGACATGCCCTTTAAGTTACCATTTAATGTATTTCATTCAAAACTTTTCGAACTATTGACTCCCTTTGCTTTAATTGGTCCGTTTTCCATATAGTTCGAAGTTTGAAAATGGACCGAACTTTTGGAAGTTTGGCCATCTCTATTTGACCCTGATATTTATTTAGTTTGGTGGCAAAATCTCTTTTTCGATTGGACGTTCTTCATGCCTCTAAGCTCCTCCACAGAGTTGACTGAATCTGCACTTCATGGGCATCTATCTGTAGGGCATGGATCAGTCCTCCCATGGGCATTGCCACACCTCAGGGGTGTAACTACCAGGAAAGCAAGGGGAGCAACCGCAGGGGGCCCGGGAGCCAAGGGGGGCCTATCTTGATATTTTCTTTGACAGATAAGCCTCCTCACAGAAACCCACTGTGCATGAAGCACTGATAGGGGCCCCATCATAGTCTTGCTGGGGGGCCAGTGATCCTAGTTACGCCACTGATTAAATGTTCACAGTCCATTGAAAACTGATCTAGAAAAGAAAGGTACGTAATAAACGGTATAATGTGTTAGTTTTCTCTTCTTTATTTCTGGTGCTTGTGATGAAAAGTCAAAGAGACTGACCGGCTGATTGCGATACAGTGCATTATAATGTCCCATATAAGACTCCATAGTCAAGCCCCAAATTTTAAGGGACCCCCACACCATGGTCTTTGAACGTCAAGATTTGTTGGGGGCCACCACACAATAACCACTAATTCTCACCTAAGCCGCTAGGTCCTCACCTATGGGTTTGCTCTAGATCCTCCTTAAAAGTTGTGACCCAGCGGTTAGCACTGATCCCTTGCAGCGTTGAAGTCCTGAGTTCGATTCCACCCATGGACACATCTGCAAGGAGTTTGTTGTTCTCCCTGTGCATACTGATAGGTTGTATGTGTCAAATATGGATTAGATTGTAAGCTCTTCGGGCAGGGCCGGATGTGATGTATACATGGAATTGTAAACGCTACAGAAGATGTTGGCGCTATATAAATCCACAATAATAAGAAAAATAATATGGCCAGGACTGTTTACTTGCCATTGGAAGACACATTGGCCAGGCTGCACTGCAATCTGAACTTTGGAGGACTGGTATGAGGATCTAGAGCAAACCCAGTGAGGTCCCTCCCCCTGGGTAATATTGGAAGAGAGTATAAAGAATATTCTGTTAGTATAGTGATCAGTCCCTATAATAAATCATCACCTACTAATACCCAACACTGGTCTCTTTAAATGAAACATAAAAACCTGCCTGTCCAACTCAATGGCAGCAAAAATGTAAAAAGCAATGGGGATACAGAGACCTTTCTCTCTATTGCAGTCAGTAGATACAGCCCACCAAGTGGCTGTTTTATGTATAATCAGAAATTATTGTTTGACCTTTGTTTATGCAAACCGCCAACGAATAATTAACCTATAAGCTATTTAATATTATGTCTTCTGCAGAAGGAGAGGGGGGTGGAAAAAAAATTGCTTCGTGGGCACCGAGAAATCCGTGGCTTAAAACCTCAAATGGGAAGAGCATAAATCAAATATTCATTGATACTCATTATAAAACACAGAAAGAGGATCAGAGCCTGTCTGCATCCGGCAGAAAGCAGTTGTGTAGGATTTATGTTCCGGGAGACATTCTTTGCATGATATGTGAGAAGCTGCACGTGTCTGTCAGAAGGAAAATTATTCATGCACAATCTTCTTATTTGAATAAATTTGTCTTGTTTTCATTTAACGTTGTCAGCCTGACGTGCTTCTGCCCTAATCCTTTTCTTTTAGCCAATCGCAACGCTTTCGTCGGTAAGAAATTTCAAAAAAATAAAAATGTTTAGGTAGGTAGTCAATGGTTCCAAACAAATTATTTTTCATATAGGAGCCAATGGACAAATCTAGGAGCTAATCTCTTTTTTAAGGTAACTGTTTCCATACGCATCAATCAGGACAATAACAGCTCCTTAATGAAAAATACTGCTCGTTAAATAAGGATACTGCTCGTTAAATAAAGATAGACAAGGCAGCTAAAAGCCCTCCATGAGCATAAAATGGAGAAACATCATGCTATATGAATAGCATTCCACAAAATCTAATACAAGAAGTAATTTCTTACTCCCTTTCCCCAGAGTAAGGGCCGGAGATATGCAAAATACTCCTTATGTTCCTTAGCTAATACATGTGTCCCTAACCGCAGGCTAATAACATGCAATATAGCTTAATATATGAGCCAATTATCTGACCTGTGACACGACATGTTTCGATCTTGCTAGATCTCTCAGTGCAAGATACAGATTCATGGCTTTATGGTGTAGGACTTGGTGTACGTAGACAAGGCAGTAGAAAGCTTTCGAAAATCAGAAATCGAAAGTAGACGATTTTCAAAATCGAAACTCGAATTTCGAACTATCAAAATTTCCGAAAATTTGAAACGGAACAAAACTCAACAGTTTCGATCATCTCTAATTCTAATATGTCGTTACTTAATACTGATAATGATTATTCTTAAAGGGCATGTCCACCCCCAAACTAACTTTCTATATTTATTTGCCCAAATAATGCTCCAAACAAACTTTACAGCATGTAATCGGTCCAGTGGTTGAAAAGTTACAGACCTTTGTAGCTGGCTAAATCCTGCAGCATGACCAATACAGCGATGAACAGAGACAGGTTACATTACCTTGCCTCTGTTCTTTTCATGTTCTTGAGCATGTCTGTTAGCATCCAGCGTGAGAACAGAGAAGTTGCATCAGTAATGGTCTGACCCCTGGATCCCTGGATTTCTCTCTCTCAACCAATCACAGCTGTAAAGTTATGTGTACTGAAGAAATCCAGGATTACAGCTGCAGCCAGCAAGCCCAGAGAGAGATTAGAGAGAGAGACACACAAACACAGGCAAGAATTTTTTTTTTTTTCTAAGCTGCAGCTCGGGGTTCATCTAAAGTGGAGAGGAAGTGCAGCCTATATATATCTCAAAGGTCTGTAACTTTTGAACCACTGGACCGATTTACATGCTGTAAAGTTGTTTTGGAGCACTTATTTGGGCCAAATAAATATAAAAATTTAGTTTTGGGGGTGTGGACTGTGCCCTTTAATAAGAATATGATCCTTAATGGGATAAGGTTATTTATTTCCCTATTTCACAACAGAGGTTGAGGCTACTCCTTGCTTTCTAAATACGGCTCTAGATTGGTGGCATTGTAACATGATTGTAATGTCGACAATTATGTCACAGGATACAGATTGTAAGGTACAGTGCTCGTGCAGCAGCTAGAGCTTTCCTGTTTTTCCCTACCTCCCTTTAGTCCTGCATGTTCACTTGTTAGAGAGGAAGTAGGGACAGGACTGTTTGATGAATGATAGGGGTAGGCACACTGCTGCGTTTTTTTTTTGCATGTGCGTTTTTCATATCAAAACGCGCAACGCACCGCAGAAACGCACGTTTTCGGGTGCGTTGCAATTGCGATTTGCGCTCCGCTTTTTAATATCGCAATCCCATGTGTTTTTCCATAGTTAATAGAAAAAAACGCATGCCCAACGCGTTGCAGTGTGGCCGTCCCTATGTGGGAGCTTCAAAACCTGCACTAGTGGCTTTTAGACAGCTTGCGCTCGCTTTAGAAAACAAGTGGGAAGGAGGCACATGTGAAATGTAGGGGAAGTCGAAACCAAAAGGGGAATATATGCAAACAACAGAAAACGGTTGTAATATATAAGACGTTTTGGAAAATAGTGAATCGAGCAATAAATAAGTGCGCAGAAAAAACAGAGAAGCCTAGAAGGTTAAGAAAAAAGAGCTAAGAAAGTAAGGAGGAGAGAAAGCGGGAAGAAAAAGGCGAAGATGGCGGGGCACACATTACACAGATCCCACAGAAGGTGGCAAGTGAGTTCTGAAAAAGGATCACAGCGCAGTACCACCCAACGTGCCACTCATACGTCTTCGTTAGCGCTGAGAAATCACGCTGGGCGTGCCTAGCCCGTACATCTGATAAAAATAACCACCGTAGTTCAATCACTGAACTAGAAGAAGATAATAATTAAGGGCGGTTTAGTCGGAACGTTTATTATTAACGTCTATATGTGACAGGACTTTGATTGTTAAGTATTGTTTAAACAGTTATTTCCCGATTGGAAAAGCATACGGTTGGTTCATATCGACGCCTCTGCAAATGTATTTTAGCGTTTATAATGAGAGTGTGGCGGGCAGGATAAATTAGATGTTTAGGCCACAATAAGTTCTGTAAGGTTTCCATGGTTACATTTAACGTGCAGGATTACAAACCAAAAGGAATCGTTCTGCGAGAAAATAATAAAAAAAAGAGGATGAAATACTGAGGGATCCAGAGCTATGAGATCAGAGCAAAGGCCTATGGGTGATCTCAGGGTACAAAATTGGCTGAAAACAGGCCACATTTTAACAACAGGTCGGAGTTCATCACTCCTGCCCCCCCTGTAAATATCAAATCTTCCGTAAAATGAAAGGCCTCAGTCTCTGTATCCCCCAGGACGTGTCAGATCTCTTTTATCCTATCAGCAAGACGTCGGCCTGTAATGACATCAGAAATACACGTGTCGTTCTATCCAAAAGTCTATCGTATTTTTGCTGTTATGATGGGAACAGAAGATTTATGTAGAGGTTTTAAATTGTCCTGGCTATCATTGACTCTGCATTTAAAGGAGACTAACCTTAGTCTAGCCGTTCCTCGCTTGACAAGGGGCCACAGACGGGGCCCTAATATTATCAGCTTCTCCTTTCGGAATAACTTACAAACAGTCTCACCAAAGCATCTGCATCAGATAACTGGTTACGATTCGTCCTGGGGGGGCCGACAGTGTCCTATGATGTAGGAGACAGGCAGCAGATTACACAGGCCACATTAGATGGGATGTTCACTGGAATGTGTTGGGTCCTTCATATCACATACATAAAAATATTGGTGAGACTAAAGCTTAGATATTAGATACGTTAGATATTTGTTGCAAACATGACTGACCAACGTTCTGTGAAGGGCGGGGCATTATACTGTAGTTCCACCAATGCTGCCGTTATTTCCCACTTTGTACATGAACGATAGTCGGTGTATTCAAACAGACAAAGGATACGTTCGTAATGTCGCACATGCACATTTCTCTCCTATTTGTCAGACTAACGATAATCGGCACAAAAATCGACCAAGTGGTCCTTGGTCTTTCAAAAAACGGCAGAGAACAGTCGTGGATCGCTGATAATCAGTGTGATAGGTCATTAGCCATCTAATCGTAGCAACAACAAAGCTGTAAGTCCAAGAGCTGCAATCTACACAACCAGAAGGAACAGGGGAATAACCATAAGAACAAGAATGTATGTTTGATATTTCATTGAAACATGTAGCACAACTCGGACTGTAAGGCTGGGTCCACGGATGAATTTTTCGTCGTAACGACCATACAGATTGGCCTGATTTACGGATGCGTTCTGATCGCCCATCCAGATGAACAGGCGACAGACATCGCTTATTCCACCCCGATATACAGAAATATTGGTTGTTTGTCCGAAAAAATCACCTGTGTGTACCCAGCCTTAAAGGGCAAGTCTAGCCAGCAGCAGTGATATGACTTTACGTTTATTTGGTTTATTCTTGAGGATCCTGCAGCCCGCGGGCGGTGAAGGTCTGGCAGTGATTTGTGGGATTTATAGCACAAAGGATTGATACACAGAATATCAACTTGGGAGTCACATGTAACCGTTCATTACGTAATTAGTACAGGATTGTAATAGCATTTGTATCTATGTTTATAGCATCTAACTATGAACTACTGTGTATAAGATCTTCCAGGGCATTATGGGGCATAATGTAATAAAATGTGCAATATTTTGTCTGTGCTATTGGTTTATTCATCTGCAGCGACCAATTAGATTTATCTAAACTCCGGAATCCAGTAAAGAGCTACTTCTGATTGGTTGGTGCAAAATTAGAGCACTTTTTTCTTACAGCATCAGGGAATGTCACGATGAGTTTGCTGCAAACAAGGAGATTGGCGTTAAACAGATAAAGGACAAATTAAATGAACTCCCAACCTAATTAATGCCAACATCTTTTTCTTTTTTATGTGATCTGGCCGGATGACTGCTGGATATGGTATGGGATGGCGGAGCATCATTCTGTTTGGATGGATTATCGGGGTGCTAGGATGCTGTTGGGATAGGGGACTCATGCAGTACGTAGCCGGTCTTCTCTTCTTGATGGGAGTAAGTGAACTCTAGTGTTTCTCTTTGTGTAATTTATATCGAACAAACAGTGAACAAACAGTAATGCATACACATATCTAACAGGACTCTGTGCAGTAACTGACCGCTCGCTGTCACCTCTCCCAGTCTGCCCTCTCCTTCATTAACATGTCTTGCCTATGCCATAAATGGGAGATGTGTCAGCGACACTGATTGGGGAGGAGCCAGAAAGCAGTCAGTTCCTTTTAAATGTGTAAAACAAAGGTTTCTAGTGAATGCATGGCAAGGAAAAACCAATTAGCTCTTCCGTCTATTCACTTTATTCCATTTTATGGTAAAATGTAAATACCCTGAATGGATTCTATAATCCAACAAGCAGAAGCTGTACCAGGTCACTCCTAAAATAAGCAGCATTGTGGGAAATAATCTGTAAGGCGAGGTACACACCTTATAACACCCAATTTTAGTTAAGCAAGGTATTGTCAGTAGGAAATAAAGCCAAATCGCCAATATTTTGGTCTGATGGTCGATATGCATATTTTAATACCAATGGTGTCCATACTAATGAGCTTATAGTAGGCACCATAGACATCTATAGACAAAGAGCACTCACGTCTAATTAGGTCATTCATTGTGGGACAAACTTCCCTTTGCTGCAGTCCATGGTAGGTAGTACATACAGGGGCAGCATAGGGGTAACTTATTGTTTCTTCTTTGTCTCCCCACAGGTACTTCTGTATATTTCACTGTGCACGTGCGTGGCGGGAATCAACTTCGAATTGTCTCGTTATCCTCGCTTCATGTACGGGCTGCCGGACGACATCAGTCACGTTATGGGCTGTCATGTTCTGTGCCTGGGGGGGCTTGGGCCTGACTTCTGATCTCAGGGATTCTTTGCCACTTTGGCTCCTTCGGTGAACCTGTCCGAGGACCAACTGCCCTAAATCGAGGCCTGAGAATGGAACGGGTTGTGTTAAATTTCTCAACCCGATGGGCCCATCGACCAGAGATGGAGTAATATTCATCACCCATTTCATCCATTCCACACATGGCCACCTAAAAACACACCGCGCCGGGGAGGGTGGTCTCGATAACTGAGACTTAACGATCTGGGGGGTGGGGGGGAGAAATGACCTTCGACGGAATGTAATATAACTAAACAATCATGTTCTTATTTTTTATTTATTCTGTACATTGCGGATACAAGAGGACTCGCTCTATAAAACATCATTTCCCACCCTACCACTTTAAGGGCCCCGATAACTGACTTTGGGTCCAAGTGTGTGTGTGGGGGGACGTGGAACTCTGTAATAATACAAAAAACTTGACAGCAAGAATTGTGTCCTTTAAACGGCCTTCACCAATCAGAGACCTTTTTCTTTTAAATATCCCCCCTGCCCAATCATAGAAACAACCCCCACCGAACGGATGACAACGTTCTCCCCTTTACTGGAATGTGAGAAAGGGGAGATTCTACCTGTAATGATCGTGGGGTACCAGTTCCATCTCTGCCTTATCCAGGGCTCCTACACAGGGTGTTGGATGGAAATCGGAGATGGATTTCGGTCATTACAAAAAAAAATATCACCAATAAACTGAGATCTGTGTGTGTAACGGTCAATCGCGTTAATAGAACTCCGATTTAAAGGATAAAGAAACAATCTTCTAATGTAATGTTGGATTCCAAATATATATATGATTGTATCATTTTGACCAATAAAGAGAACTTGATAAAGGTTTAAAAAAAAAAAAGTCGGACCAGAAAATGAAGAAATACGGATAAAAAAACATACGATCGCAGGCGTACATTTACGAATGGCTCATACAGTACCTTGTGGTAGTAGGACTATTGCAAATGGGTGATCAATAATTACAACCTTAGGTCGCAATCTAAGATCGTTATCATAATTGTACGGCTGCGTTTGGAAACGCAGCTAGTCAGAGACGTGGAAGCGTCTCTGACTGGCTGCCTCTCAGCTAATCAGAGACGCGGCCGGTCCAGCCCTCTGTTTGCAGTTCGGCCAGGGGGTCAAGAATTGTAGTAGAGTTCTGCAGCCTTTTTAATAAGTAACTTTAAGACAACGCTGCAGCTCTGGGTAAATTCCCAATAAAACGTGGGTATTGTGAGATATTCCTTAGCAAAGCTTCAAATTGGGTGCTGCAAATTCCATACACAGTGACCCCCTCGTCTGTTCAGCAGAGCTACAGTCTAATTTTGCTGTTGTGAGACTTTTGAGGGCTAGGCCACACTAGCATTTCTCGCGCGCTTCCGATCACGTTTTGCGATCTCTTTGTGCATGAGAAACGCAGAGCAGTACATGTAAACGTGGGTCCACTTGCATGTGCTGCAATCCGTTTCAGAGGCACGGGTTCACGGTTTTTCTGCAAATCGCATGCGCTTCGATTGCGAAGCGTGCATAGCCATCCGTACTAGCGGACCTCGACGCTACAAGGAATATAAAGGCAGGTTTTCCTGATTAGTGGTAGAGCCAGGGCTTTGTCAGCATCCAATGGATCGGGAGCCTATATGCTACCAGATCACACAACTCCTACACAATTCACTGTCATTTTAATTCATTCATTAAAGCCTCGCCAACTACAGTAGCATATACGGAATGTTTATCCTATATCCTACTTATTCTCTCTTATTTCCCTTATAAAGTGTTTATATAAACCTGACACTGCAATCCCCTTATACCAAGTTTGGTACTTACCCATCATAAGCCACAAAGAAGTAACTTTAGAGGGTGAAGCCACTAAGACATCCGAAATAAGTACAGTTGAGGGTCGCACTCCGAATCAAGAATTCTAATTATTTGGGACCAACATCATATCACACAACGTTTCAGGGGAAAGACGCGCCCCCTTTTCACCTGAAGAAGGGGCGCGTCTTTTTTCGCCCAAAAACTTTGTGTGATATGATGTGTGGTCCCAAATAAATAGGATCTTGATTCGGAGTGCGACCCTCAACAAGGGTTGGATTTAGAGGTGTGAGCACCCCAGACTTGGATAGAGTGCAGAGTACTGTATACTAAAATACCCTAATATAGCCCCCCGATCCAGTTGTATACTAACACTAGTCCTTTCCTTGGGGAACAGACATTTCCAATAGTCGGGAAAACGACTCTATTTGTCTAATTGTCCATTTGCTAATTAATGAACCTTACCACACCTGGTGCTGTACATCTCCTGGATTGGAGCGAGGGGTCTTAAATCTTCCCGGATTTCATTCCTACAGTGCCGACCCACAGGGTTTCATTAATAGGTTATTCTGTTAATTGACTTTAACAAATGGATTCTACGCTGCACTGTTAAGGTTTATGAGCTTGTTAAATATCATTAACATTAGGGGAGTACTAAACAAACGGCAAAAAATAAAAAGTCTTTGTGTCATTTATCTGGGACAAGACAGTTTAATTATTCTAGTTGAACAGGGCTGCAGAACTAGAGTTCCATCTTGCCTTTAAGACCGAACACGTATGAAATCTACAGCTGCTTTGCTAAGTGCCGTTGCTTTAAATACATGCTGTATGGCTAAACTGAAATCATCAGCCTGCATCAAGCTTCTTATAGAAATTATAACCAGCCATTTGTCTTGTAAATTTCATACATGTTTGTGCCTTAAAGGACAACTCCACCCTCATAGAACATCTTTAGAAAGAACGGCCTCTTTATAATATGTTGATATATCATAGTTGTCCTATGAATTCATTACTGTATGCCTGCTATGCTTCTGGATGTCTCTGGAAACTGAGCAATTTAGAAACCTGTACTGAGCCTGTACTGAGCCTGGCATGCTCAGAAGAGGCAGACAGGGGATTACATTCAGTAATTGGCGTGATGTCAACTGTCAAATCCATAACTGACAGTTACTAACTGGAAGAACCAGGAAGCAGAAACAGGGGAACAGGACATTGTGCAGGATTTCAGGTTAGACTTATATATTTCACATTTCAAACTATTACCATTTAGGGTTTTGGGGATGATTTACCTGTATGTAAGTTTTCATTTTGGGGCTGGACTTGCCCTTTAAAGGCAAATGTGACAACCCTATGCAGAACCAATAATGATTACTGAAGTACTACAACTCCCAGCATTCCCTGAGAACTTAGGCCTTTGGGGGTGGATTTGCAAGGCACACTTAATCTTTTTATAGTGAAACGCCTACCCACATTTCCTCTTAAGGAACACTAAACTCATTTTTGTAAGTACATTCCATCTGTTTCTATTATTCACAGGAGGTGAGAACGCTTATTCCCACCTCCCTGTGAATAATAGAATGCCCGGGGGACACTGGAACTTACCTTACCGCCGCTCCTCTCACAGCTGCTTCTGCACTGACAGCCGCTCTGTCCCGAACAGGCGCCTATCTTTTGTATTGGTGCACATGCGTCTAAGATAGGTGCTTTGTTGGGACAGCGCGGCTGTCAGTGCAGTAAGAGATGCGAGTAAAGCAGCGGCGTAAGGTAAGTTCCAGTGTCCCCGGGCGTTCTATTATTCACAGGGAGGTGGGAATAAGCGTTCTCACCTTCCGTGAATAATAGAAACGGATGGAATGTACTTACAAAAATGATTTAGTGTTCCTTTAATAGTTACACGACGCAGCAAAGCTGCAGGAGAAGCATAATGAAGTGAACCTGATCTTAGCCAGCTCTGTGTAATGTATTTTTCAATATCACAACTTAATAGTTACACTTATAGAATAACTAGTAAAGAGCTGTAGGGGGAGGATAATGAAGTGAACCTGATCTTAGCACAGCTCTGTACAATGTATTTCTCAATATCAAAACTTTAATAGTTACACTTATAGAAATAACATAGTACAGAGCTGCAGGGGGAGGATAATGAAGTGAACCTGATCTTAGCACAGCTCTGTACATGTATTTCTCAATATCAAAACTTTAATAGTTACACTTATAAAATAACATAGTACAGAGCTGCAGAGGAGGATAATGAAGTGAACCTGATCTTAGCACAGCCCTGTGTAATGTATTTCTCAATATCACAACTTTAATAGTTACACTTATAGAAATAACACAGTACAGAGCTGCAGGGGGAGGATAACGAATGAACCTTATCTTCACTCTATGTGTAATGTATTTCTCAATATCACAACTTTAATAGTTACACTTATAGAAATAACATAATACAGAGCTGCAGGGGGAGGATAATGAAGTGAACCTGATCTTAGCACAGCTTTGTGTAACGTATTTCTCAATATCACAACTTTAATAGTTACACTTAAAAGAAATAACATAGTACAGATCTGCAGGGGGAGGATAATGAAGTGAACCTGATCTTAGCACAGCTCTGTGTAATGTATTTCTCAATATCACATAGAAATGTGCAGAGCTTTTCCCAGGGTTTTCAATAGAATTCACTAATCTCTCATTATAGAAGCAGCAAACGCAGTGAAACACACAAGGTTTTCAATAATTCCTTAATTAGCCTTCAAATTACCATAGGAAAACCTTTTATAGTAAACGGATATATTAACTATTTATAAACCTGGTACTTACCTACACTGATGCTGGGTACACACAGGACTGTTTGTCCCATCGAGCGCTCGGCAGGGACAAATGACTGTCAGTTGGCAATAGTGGCTGCGGCCGACATTTCGCAACACCTATAGGGAACCACGTGGTGTGCCGTGATTTACAGACAGTTCCAATCACCCATTTGTCTGATCCGGTGAACTAGCGTCCCTATTGGTCCCTACCAAACACAATGTACAGTATATATTATATTGCTGTTTTCAGAATGGCCAGTGGATTATACACATGTCCTATGTAGAATAGCAGTTAGTTTTATATACTCTATTGGGATACCTTTCTCTACAAAAGAGCCAAAGGACCCAGTGACAACAACTCTGGGGTTCCCAGGTCGGGATAATTATGCTGCGTGATACATGAGGCCATACAACACTAAATATTATATGGCTGTAAACATACAACTGCATCTGTAAAGGAACGACCGGCCATCAAGTGTCGGTACTTAAAGGGTCATACTAACTCACTCAAACAACATTATCTGAAACTACAATTTGAGAGAAAGAAAAATGATGGTAATAACATATTAACCTGTGCTTGCTTTGTCATTAAATTATAATGTTTAGTGAGTGCTCCTAATTCCTCCACCCTCCCTTACTCCCTGCCTTCTTGTAGTGTCTGCGACACTTTTAGTTCTGCACAGACTCACCATGGACCCTGCTCTGATTACTCATCTCCCCCTCCCTCCCCCCTTCTTCTTGTTTTTCGTTGCTGGTTCTCTTAAAGGATACATAAAGGAAACATATTATAATTTCTACAGCTCGGATTTAAAATCCAAAATCAGGGTGATCTTGCTGTATCTCAATGTATCATTTTCAGTATAGTATAGATACCCTTTATGAGCAAACAGACTGTGTTTGCTAATTCCCTGACCCTAAAGAAAATAAAACATCATCACTTAATGAGACAGACAATGTGTTACAATGTTTAGATTTGTTTTTTCTATATAAATAAACAGTCACTTGTTAATGTGTCTTTAATACAATAACCTTGATAACCCCGAAGTGTCTCCGTGTGAAGAGAGAGATTTTGATTGGATCCCACAATTCCAGTCATTGAAAAATTTTTTGCGGAATTTACCATTCAAGTAGCAAGGATTAAGACCATGCAATAGTTAAGAGGACAATGCTTTTTACGATATTAAATAAACAGATCGGCTGTGGGGGAAAAGTGATCGCACTCTTATAATAGCCCCAAAAACTTGCACATTAAACAGATGGAAAAAAACTAATATAGAAGGAGGAAAATTAACTTAACCTCCCCCTCTATAATAAACGACAGCTACAGGGGATAAATCATTTCTCTACCTGGTTTAGTTTAAATTTCAATAAATTAATATATATTAAAACTATTTGACTCTAGAGCTGGACTAGAACTCAAACTCGAACCCGAGTTCGAACGGACCCGGACTTCTCGAACTATCCCGGACCCGGATTTCTCGGACTTTCGATAACTATAATAATTATTTATAATATCGAATTAACGAATATGCCAGGGATATATACGAAGGTTCATTCCATGATGCAGTCGATGGAGAGTTTGATACGCCTTGAATAGTTCAGAAAACCTCAAATCTGCAAATCGTTTATGGATAATTATCGAATGTTCGAACGCGAGACCTAGAAAGTAGCGCGCGCGAGAGTAAAATCGATTTTCGAAAGTCCTGGATATTGGAACTGTTCCCCAGACCATTTCCCAGGTCCCACAGCCATTCACATTAAAGGCTATGTCCACCCTAAAATAGACTTTTAATATTATCTCCCCCATGTCCCCCAGCCCCAACCGCATGGTTTGTTTTTTAAAAAGCTCCCCAAACTCTTACTTACCTCCCCTCGATCCTCCGCCGCACTGCCGGCCCTCTGCTTGCGAGAATGCAAGCAGAGGGCGGGACCGGCAGTCGCGTCTGTGATTGGCTGAGCGGCAGCCAATCACGGACGCGGCTGCCGGTCATTCAGTGCAGCGGAGGAAAGCGGAGAGGTAAGTAGAGTTTGGGGAGCTTTTAAAAAAAAAAACATGCGGTTGGGGGCTGGGGGACATGGGGGAGCACAATATTAAGGGGGATTTGAGCTAGGGGGAGGGAGTAGTAGAACGGGAGGGAGAGGGAGGGGGGGAGGAGGGAGGGGAGAAGGGCTGCAGTACGCATGGCAAAAATCTACCTGAGGCCAGCTAGCAGGCAGTGTCCTATATGGACCTGCTAGCCTCCTGGTGGGCAGTTTTTGGAACTTTGGGGGGGGACTACAGGAGAACCAGATGGAGTTGGGATGTGAGGTAAGGATTAAACTACACTACATGTGTGGGCCAGTAGTTGGGGGGATTATAGTTTTGGGGGTGGACATGCCCTTTAAGTTACCATTTAATTGTATTTCATTCAAACTTTTCGAACTATTTGACTCCCTTTGACTTTAATTGGTCCGTTTTCCATATAGTTCGAAAGTTTGAAAATGGACCGAACTTTTGGAAGTTTGGCCATCTCTATTTGACCCTGATATTTATTTATGTTGGTGGCAAAATCTCTTTTTCGATTGGACGTTCTTTCATGCCTCTAAGCTCCTCCCACAGAGTTGACTGAATCTGCACTTAATGGGCATCTATCTGTAGGGCATGGAATCAGTCCTCCCATGGGCATTGCCACACTCAGGGGTGTAACTACCAGGAAAGCAAGGGGAGCAACCGCAGGGGGCCCGGGAGCCAAGGGGGGCCTATCTTGATATTTTTCTTTGACAGATAAAGCCTCCTCACAGAAACCCACTGTGCATGAAGCACTGATAGGGGCCCCATCATAGTCTTGCTGGGGGGCCAGTGATTCCTAGTTACGCCACTGATTAAAATGTTCACAGTCCATTGAAAACTGATCTAGAAAAGAAAGGTAACGTAATAAACGGTATAATGTGTTAGTTTTCTCTTCTTTATTTCTTGGTGCTTGTGATGAAAAGTCAAAGAGACTGACCAGGCTGATTGCGATACAGTGCATTATAATGTCCCATATAAGACTCCATAGTCAAGCCCCAAATTTTAAGGGACCCCCACACCATGGTCTTTGAATCGTCAAGATTTGTTGGGGGCCACCACACAATAACCACTAATTCTCACCTAAGCCGCTAGGTCCTCACCTATGGGTTTGCTCTAGATCCTCCTTAAAAGTTGTGACCCAGCGGTTAGCACTGATCCCTTGCAGCGTTGAAGTCCTGAGTTCGATTCCACCCATGGACACATCTGCAAGGAGTTTGTATGTTCTCCCTGTGCATACTGATAGGTTGTATGTGTCAAATAAATGTGATTAGATTGTAAGCTCTTCGGGGCAGGGCCGGATGTGAATGTATACATGGAATTGTAAAGCGCTACAGAAGATGTTGGCGCTATATAAATCCACAATAATAAGAAAAATAATAATATGGCCAGGACTGTTTACTTGCCATTGGGAAGACACATTGGCCAGGCTGGCACTGCAATCTGAACTTTGGAGGACTGGTATGAGGGATCTAGAGCAAACCCAGGTGAGGTCCTCCCCCTGGGTAATATTGGAAGAGAGTATGAAAGAATATTCTGTTAGTATAGTGATCAGTCCCTATAATAAATCATCACCTACTAATACACAGACACTGGTCTCTTTAAATGAAACATAAAAACCTGCCTGTCCAACTCAATGGCAGCAAAAATGTAAAAAGCAATGGGGATACAGAGACCTTTTCTCTCTATTGCAGTCAGTAGATACAGCGCCACCAAGTGGCTGTTTTATGTATAATCAGAAATTATTGTTTGACCTTTGTTTATGCAAACCGCCAACGAATAATTAACCTATAAGCATATTTAATATTATGTCTTCTGCAGAAGGAGAGGGGGGTGGGAAAAAAATTGCTTCGTGGGCACCGAGAAATCCGTGGCTTAAAACCTCAAAATGGGGAAGAGCATAAATCAAATATTCATTGATACTCATTTATAAAACACAAGAAAGAGGATCAGAGCCTGTCTGCATCCGGCAGAAAGCAGTTGTGTAGGATTTATGTTCCGGGAGACATTCTTGCATGATAATGTGAGAGAAGCGCACGTGTCTGTAGAAGGAAAATTATTCATGCACAACTTCTTATTGAATAAAATTGTCTTGTTTCATTTAACAGTTTCAGCTGACGTGCTTCTGCCCTAATCCTTTCTTTTAGCCAATCGCAACGCTTCTCGGTAAAGAATTTCAAAAAAATAAAAAATGTTTATGTAGGTAGTCAATGGGTTCCAAAACAAATTATTTTTTCATATTAGGAGCCAATCGGACAAATCTAGGAGCTAATCTCATTTTTAAGGTAACTGTTTCCATACGCATCAATCAGGACAATACAGCTCCTTAATGAAAAATACTGCTCGTTAAATAAGGATACTGCTCGTTAAATAAAGTAGACAAGGCAGCTAAAAGCCCTCCACTGAGCATAAAAATGGAGAAAAACATGCTATATGAATAGCATTGCCCACCAAAATCTAAGTAACAAGAAGTAATTTCTACTCCCAGGTTCCCCAGAGTAAGGGGCGGAGATATGCAAAATACTCCTTTATGTTCCTTAGCTAATCATGTGTCCATAACCGCAGGCTTAATAACATGCAATATAGCTTAATATATAGAGCCAATTATCTGACCTGTGGACACGACATGTTTCGATCTTGCTAGATCTCGTCAGTGCAAGATACAGATTCATGGCTTTATGGTGTAGGACTTGGTGTACAGTAGACAAGGCAGCTAGAAAGCTTTCGAAAATCAGAAATCGAAAGTAGACGATTTTCAAAAATCGAAACTCGAATTTTCGAACTATCAAAATTTCCGAAAATTTGAAAACGGAACAAAACTCAACAGTTTCGATCATCTCTAATTCTAATATGTTCGTTACTTAATACTGATAATGATTATTCTTAAAGGGCATGTCCACCCCCAAAACTAACTTTCTATATTTATTTGGCCCAAATAAGTGCTCCAAAACAAACTTTACAGCATGTAAATCGGTCCGTGGTTGAAAAGTACAGACCCTTGTAGCTGGCTAAATCCTGCAGCATGGACCATACAGCGATGACAGAACAGAGACAGGTTACATTACCTTGCCTCTGTTCTTTTTCAGTTCTTGAGCATGTCTGTTAGCATCCAGCAGTGAGAACAGAGGAAGTTGCATCAGTAAGGTCTGACCCTGGATCCCTGGATTTTCTCTCTCAACCAATCACAGCTGTAAAGTTATTGTGTACTGAAGAAATCCAGGATTAACAGCTGCAGCCAGCCAGCCCAGAGAGAGAGAGATGAGAGAGAGACACACAAACACAGGCAAGAATTTTTTTTTTTCTAAGCTGCAGCTCGGGGTCATCTAAAGTGGAGAGGAAGTGCAGCCTGATATATATCTCAAAGGTCTGTAACTTTTGAACCACTGGACCGATTTACATGCTGTAAAGTTGTTTTTTTGGAGCACTATTTGGGCCAAATAATATAAAAAAGTTAGTTTTGGGGTGGACTTGCCCTTTAAATAAGAATATGATCCTTAAATAGGGATAAGGTATTTATTTCCCTATTTCACAACAAGAGTTGAGGCTACTCCTGCTTTCTAAATACGGCTCTAGATTGGTGGCATTGTAACATGATGTAATGTCGACAATTATGTCACAGGAGTACAGTATTGTAAGGTACAGTGCTCGTGCAGCAGCTGAGAGCTGTCCTGTTTTTACCCTACCTCCCTTTAGTCCTGCATGTTCACTTGTTAGAGAGGAAGTAGGGACAGGACTGTTTGATGAATGAGGGCTAGGTCACACTGCTGCGCTTTTTTTGCATGTGCGTTTTTCATATCAAAACGCGGCAAGCACCGAAAACGCAAGTTTTCGGGTGCGTTGCAATTGCGATTTGCGCTCCGCATTTTAAATATCGCAATCCCATGTGTTTTTCCATAGTTAATGAAAAAAACGCATGCGCAAACGCGTTGCAGTGTGGCCGTGCCCTATGTGGGAGCTTCAAAACACTGCACTAGTGGCTTTTAGACAGCTCTGCGCTCGCTTTAGAAAACAAAGTGGGAAGGAGGCACATGTGAAATGTAGGGGAAGGTCGGAGATACGGATTTGAACCATATACTGTAGTTGCTCTCTAGTGTTCTGTATTTCTCAGTACTCCCTACTTCTTACTCTTATATTTATGGTTAAAAATGTGTAGCGAATGATAACTTGTCCTTTATTCATGAATATCCATGGACTTAGCAGTACGCCAGCAACACAGATTACAGTTATTTTCCACAATTAGAGAAAGTAGAGTAGAAGCAATAAATAAATCAGCGCCAATTAACGCAAGTGGCGCGTGAAAAGGCTCGTTGGTTCTTTTAGCTTTGTGGAGCTTGAAAGAAATAATCCCAGATAGAAAGAGAGAACCATTAAATAGGAGATATGATCAGCAATATTACCATTTAGCGCCAGGAGAAAAGGAGCTTGCAATCTCACGGAACTGGGCAGAAAATTGCATCGGTTTATACTTTGTATAGAACACCGTTAGGGGATTTACTAACTATACATTACATGATCCTATATACTAACTGACAGCTGTAAAGGACATGGCCCACGGACACAGGAGCTCGAGCGATGCTCCCAGTGTCTGCGCGCCATTGGAGAAGCCAACCCCTACTGGCGCATGTGCACGCATCCACAGTGGAGGAGGGTTGATGACGCAGTGCAGATGCAGACACTACATTGCCGAGAGGAGAGAGAAAAGAGGAGAGAGAAAGAGAAGGGGGAGAGAGAAGGGGGAGAGAAGGAGAAGGGGGGAGAGGAGAGAAGGGGGGGAGAGAGAGGGGGGGGAGAGAGAGAAGGGAGAGAGAGAAGAAGGGGGGAGAGAAGGGGGAGAGAGAGAAGGGGGGGAGAGAGAGAAGGGGGGAGAGAGAGAGAAGGGGGAAGAGAGAGAAGGGGGAGAGAGAGAAGGGGGAGAGGAGAGAGGGGGAGAGAGAGAGAAGGGGGAGAGGGGAGAAGGGAGAGAGAGAAGGGGGAGGAGGAGAGAGGGGGGAGAGAAAGGGAGAGAGAGAAGGGGGAGAGAGAGAAGGGGGGAGAAAGAGAAGGGGGAGAGAGAGGGGGAGAGAGAGAAGGGGGGAGAGAGAAGGGAGAGAGAGAAGGGGGAGAGAGAGAAGGGAGGGGAGAAAGAGAAGGGGGAGAGAAATAGAAGGGGGAGAGAGAGAAGGGGGGAGAAAGAGAAGGGGGGGAGAGAGAGAAGGAGAGCAAAAGAGGGGGGGAGAAAAAGAGGTAGATAGAAAGAGAAGGGGGGGGAGAGAGAAGGGGGGAGAAAGAGAAGGGGGGAGAAAAAGAGGGAGATAGAAAGAGAAGGGGGGGAGATAGAAGGGGGGAGAAAGAGAAGGTGAGAGAGAAAGAAAAGGGGGAGAGAAAGATAGGGGGGGAGAGAGAGAGGGAGAGAGAAAGAGAAGGGGGGAGAAAGAGAATGGAGAAAGAGAGAAAGGGGAAAAAGAGAAGGGGAAGAGAGAGAAGGGGGAGAGAAAGAGAAGGGGGAGAGAGAGAGGGGGAGAAAGAGAAGGGGAGAAAGAGAAGGGGGGAGAAAGGGAGAGAGAAAGAAGAGGGAAAAGAAGGGGGGAGAAAGAGAAGGGGGGAGAGAAAGAGATGGGGGGGAGAAAGAGAAGAGGGCATTCTTTCAAGAATCGGGGGTTTGCTGGTACATACAAAAGACAGCAGGAAAAAGAACAAGAAAAACTGGTCACTTGTCAGTTACCTTCCCCCAACCCCAACTGATATATCACTTTATTACCTGCATTACTAACCAGATATTACAGGATAATTATTGTATTATTATTCTGGCAGAGTGAGCTGCCCCCCCCCCTTCTGCAGTTTCACCTGCTGTCTCCTCTGCACATGCTCAAACTTATAAAAAGCTCATTGAGTTGAGGGAGGAGGCAGATACTTTTGCCAGAAAGGAATAGAACTTTAATCGCTGGTTACAAATACAAATACAAACTGGTAAAAACAGCCGTTGGTGTATTTTGTTTCAAGGGTGGACATGCCCTTTAAATGATTTTCAGTTTATTGTTTTCCACAGAAATGTCTTTGCTCTTATTTCAGTGTTTGTTCCTTTGTACCTGTAATGGAATGTAACATTTCACGCTATATTGATCTCTGGGTATTTTAGGTAATTTGCAGTCCTTTTAAATCGTAATTTGCATGCGCTGCAAAAGTCATTAATAAGTTGCTATGGGCACTTAATGGGATATTAATGGCCGCGGCATTATAATTTGTACTGAACTTGTCAAACTTCTGTATAAACGGTCTGTACTTTGTGTCTACGCTCCTCGGGGGCATGATTTATGCAAAATAGGTGCAGAGGTGCCTTCTAGGAAATAATAAACCTTCCTAAACCTAGAGAATTATTTCTCTGTACATGCTGACTACATAAATTCACAACTGGAATAAACATTGTTTGTTTATATATTAATCAATGGAGGGCAGGGCCATGATATGTAAAAAAAAAAACACACAAGGCTGCATGCTATTGGCTGCACTAAAATATAATGTATCTGTTACTGCCAAGGTGTTATGGTTCTGTGTGTGCATCAATGCTTCTTGCAGATCTGTCTCTTTAATTGTATATTATTTCTCTTAGTGCTGGGCGTTAAAGCTCCTCTTAATAATGTGTGAGCTTGAAACCGAATTACACTGAGACCCGTCGGTTATTATATTAATGTTTACTTTGCAAAATGTTCACCGACTTGTGGTCTGTGTTTTATCCGGCACATTAATTGTTTTTGAAGCAGCCTGACCCTCTTGCCGTACAAATTTACTCGGTGCCCTAAATCAAGAATGAGCTGTACTCATTAGGCACAAATTAAATTTCATTAGAGACGTTAAGAGCAGAGACTTCACAGCAAAGGGTCAATCTTTTCAACTTAGCAGTTCAGTCTGTTCAGATTAAGGGACTGTGGAAATGCAGATGTCAAAGTAGAAATTTACAAAGTTCGAGTAAAGGGGACGACAGAGCTAGGGGAAGACAGAGCTAGGGGAAGACAGAGCTAGGGGAAGACAGAGCTAGGGGAAGAACCCACATTCTATAGTAATAATTTTATAATGCTAATATAAATCCTTGTCTAGCATACATGAAATAAATTCACATATAGGGGTGTCTACCCTTAACAAAAAAAATGGTCACATGTCAGTTACCTCCCCCAACCCAAAGTTATATATTTATTAAATGCTAGATGTATTATCAACCAGATATTTAAGTATAATTATTGCCTTTATTCTTGCAGAGTAAGCTGGCTCCTCCCTACAAGCAGTCAATCAAGGCTGTGACTGCTGACATCACAACCAATGATTGACTGCTGTTTCCACTGCACATGCTCAAGCTTATAAAAAGCTCATTGACCAGAGGGAAGAGGCACATCCCTTTGCCAGAACAGAAAGAAACTTATCATTAAATATCTGGCTACAAATACATGTAATAGACTGGTAAAAAATATCAGTTGGGATTGTAGGCAGATAACTGACAAGTCACTAGGATGGACATGCCCTATAAGTGCGTTTATCTCTATTTAAAGGGGATGTCCACACCTAAAACAAACAAATGGTCGCTTTTCGTTACCTGCCCCAAATTCCAACTGATATATTCAGCACATTATTAGATGTATTACTATATTAAAATTACTAATTCATTATTAATAAACAGATATTTAAAGGGCATGTGTGAAAGGTTTCCGCCTCCTCCCTGTCCTCTGAGAGGAGAGTGGCATGTACAGGGGAGCCCTTCCCCCCCCTCCCTCCATCCCTCTTTGCTGCCAGTTGTCCTATCTCTAAAAACTCTTAACATATTGTAGGGTACCCTAGCCCACCCCAAACCGCTAAGTCCATTTGTTTAAAAAAGCTGCAGAACTTCACTTACAATCCTTCGTTCCCGCCGGCATTCTGTAATGCGGCAGCAGCGTCTCTGAATGACTACCTCTAAGCCAATCAGAGACGTGGTTGCCGGTCCAGACCCCTGCTTGCAGTTCCAGGAAGCAGAGGGCCGAGTTCAGAGCACCAGGGGACCAAATGATTGTAAGTAGAGTTCTGCACCCTTTTTTAACAAACCTAGGGGTTGGGGGTGGGCTGGGCCACTAGGGTACCCTACAATATGTTAAAAATGTATTTTGCAGGTAGACATGCCCAAAGATACTTGTTGCCTCCATTCTGGCAGAGTAAGCTGGTTCCTCCCTCCGTGCAGTCAATCAAGGCAGTGACAGCTGACATCGCAGCCAATGATTACTTGCTCTTTTCCCTGCTGCCTGCTCCCTCTGCCAGAACATGAGAGAACGGGGACAATACTTATCACTAAATATCTGGTTAGAAATGTAATAAATAGAAGTTGGGGTTATGGGCAAATAAATGGAAAGTGCCCATTTTTTTGTATTAAGGGTGGACTTGCCCTTTAACTTAAGAGATATACACGTACATAAATATGCAGAGGATGTAGAAGAGTTACTGGTCTGAATACACAGCATATTCTGTATGGAAACAAATCTTATATTGACAATCTCCAGCAGGTTGGCTGGAGCAAAGTTCATTTTTATTTATGTTAATACCGTGCTAAGGTTTTATTCAGCAAAGGAGAGGAAGATTTCATAGCAGCGAGATATACAGGATTCTCCATAATAAAAAAAAAGGTTTTTAATGTGTTTTTTTCCCGCAGCAATGCAAGATCAGAGCACGTTTGTGTTTTGAGTGTCAGAGTAATTACATACCAAGCCGTCTCTCGGGCTCAATTATTAAAATATTGTATGTTTTTTTTTTTTATTAAATCCCAAGAGGTGGGTAAAAAAAAATAATATTCCCAAACCTTTATAGGCTTTCACAATTTTCACTTGCGTTCGGTTTCTTATTGTGTGCCGGGAGAAAAAAAAAATGGGATTTGGCCGGCGATTCTAGAAAATAAGCGAGCAGGTTTTCATTCGGGTAATTACATCGGAAAATATGATTTATAAGCGAGCTCTGTGTATTTTAATGAGAGACTCGAAGGGTCGCCCTTTGTAAATGCATGAAGATGATTAATACTCCAGTTAATTTGTAAATGGGGCGACGCGCGTGGTCTGTGTCTTGAGAGAGCCTCTGATGTGTAAACAAGCAGAGTTTGATTTCCAATAAAACTTATTTTTTTGATTCTCCGACTGCAGTCAGATGCGCCAGGCTATGCAGAGAACTGTAATCATTAACCGTATGCCAACCGCAATGCTGGTTACATTGTATAGAGGGTGTTAAGCCACTACTTTGAGTGCAATATGACAGAGGTGAATATACACAGGCAAATATGTCATATACACAGGGCAAATCTGTTTGAGGGAAGCTTCTTTATTATTTACAGTTAAACTGAGGTCTCCATACAAGTGCCATTTATTGAAAAGAGCTCTCATAGCTTTCAAATAAGCCGAGGATGCTTCTTTGGATCTTAAGTTACAAGCTCATAAAGTTACACTTTCCAAGCTGCCCTATCTCTGGTCTCTGTCACAGGCATGAGTTATAAGCGGTCTTAAAGCCCAAACCCCAAAAATTGATCTTTCCTGAAGCTAGCTAAAGACCTGCAACCATTTTCTGTCCATTCTTCTACCTATGGAAACCCCCAAGTGTGGGGGTGGGGCTTATAATGCAGCTGATGATGCTCTGTCCAGTTGGTATGCTCCAATCTTAAACTTGGTGGCAGACCCCAAGTGCTGGTGATGTCACAGCTCACAGTACAATCTGGAAACCTTTTACACTACTGTAACTTTGGATAGACTGCAGCTAGATGGCAGTAGTGTGTCCCTGGGGCATAATTACCAGGGGGAGCAACTGCAGAGAGGCCCAGGAGCCAGATCTTATTTCCCCTAATGACAGATAAAGTCTCCTCCCAAAAGAACACTGTGGATGAAGCACTGATAGGGGCACCATCACAGTTTTGCTGAGGGGCCCAGCGATTTCTAGTAATGGCACTGGTGTATCTTTTTTTAATAAAGGCCACTTGTATGGAGACCACAGTTCCCCTTTAATATAGTACTGCAATTTTATTTTTCCTTACACAGTAAAGTAGGAGTATAGCTTGCCAAGAGACGCGAGTTGGAAAAGTCAGAAATTTGTGGCAAAATCTTCCTATTTTATATGGATGAAGGGCATATATTAAATTGATGGCACTACTGGGAACCTCTATACCAGTCTTGGCTATTATTTCCTTGCAGAGAAAGCCCGTATAGTGAAAATGACTCATGCAACATGAGCTCCCCCTTCTGGCGTTCAACCGTGCGTTTATTTCCTGCCCCCAGAACCACGGACAGCCGTGCTCGTGCAATCCACTGATGTTCTTCCTTTTAATTAGCCCTGCGAATTTGCTTGTGAGACTATCGATAAATAATTAATACCCTTCGTCTTAGTGTTGTGCTAGTGTCATTTGTACGGTAGATTTATACTAACAAGGTTCCAGGTATTCATTAGAACACAAACCTCCACATCTAGTGAATTAATTGCCTGCTGTTTCTCAAAAAGATGTGGACACCTAATGCTGTAAGTGAAAGTTCTATTATGGAAAATATCCTTTGTGAAGGTCAAACTGCAGACTTTCTGATGGAAGGGACTGGATAATTAATCAGGCAAATGAGACAGACTTTACCCTTTTATTATAGAAAGGCATTGAAGTATTTATCTATAGCTTGTTGTGTGGACAGAATGTTCTGCCTCTGTATATGATCTACATTAATAAAGACAATTCCTTCCTGTCTCTGATTTTATTCATTTCTGAAGGAGAACTAAACCAGAAATGAGCTCCATATCATTCTATAATCCCTGCATGTTACCCGTGTCTAATCTCTAAAATCAGAACCCATTGTGGAGGGACCCTGTTGATTTCAGGGTGGAGCTGCTGCCTGCAATTCATGTAAATACATTTGAAGTTCAAATTAGCTGAAAATGATGTGCACAAAATATTATAAATCAGAGTATGTGACATTTTGATTTCCTTGGCTAAATGTATTAAAATCTAATTATGAGCTCTTAAAGGGCAGATTCACCCCCACCCCCACACCTAGATCCTGAGTCCCGTAGTCAGGGCTGAAATTCCATCCTAGAAACGCCTGTGGCGGCCGACCCTGGAATGGACCAGAGCGGTGTTTTTTCAAGTGTAAATCAAACAAAGGCACTGAAATATCATCTCCTAGAGAGATCCACTCATTTTTGGAGAGACAAAGGGGATGATGCAATAAGAGGCGCAAAGTTTGCCCGTGCTATCAATTTGCAGTAAGATTATATAAAGTTAGATATTATTATACTTCATATACTGTATAATATACTGTAAAATACGTTTATATACTGTATATAAACTGTATATAAAACTTTATATATAACTGTATATAAACTATATATAAACTGTATATAAAACTGTATATAAAATGTATATAAACTGTATATAAACTAACTGTATGTAAAACTATATAAAACTGTATATAAAATGTATATTAAACTGTATATAAAGCTGTATATAAACTGTAAATAAAACTGTATATAAACTGTAACTGTATATAAACTGTACATAAACCTGTATATAAACTGTACATAAACTGTATATAAAACTATATAAAACTGTATATATAACTGTTATATATATACAACTGTATAAAAACTGTATATAAAACTGTTTATAAACCTGTATATAAAACTGTATTTTTAACTGTATATATAACTGTATATAAACTGCATAAAAACTGTATATAAACCTGTATATAAACTTGTATATAAATTGTATATATAACTGCATATAAAACTGTATATAAACTGTATAAAAATGTATATAAACTTGTATATAAACTGTATAAAAACTATATAAAACTGTATATATAACTGTATAAAAACTGTATATAAACCTGTATAAAAACTGTATATAAACAGTATATAAACCTGTATAAAAACTGTATATAAAAACTATATATAAACCTGTATATACAACTGTATATGAACTGTATATAAAACTGTACATAAACTGTATATAAAACTATATAAAACTGTATATATAACTGTTATATATACAACTGTATAAAAACTGTATATAAAACTGTTTATAAACCTGTATATAAAACTGTATTTTTAACTGTATATATAACTGTATATAAACTGCATAAAAACTGTATATGAACCTGTATATAAATTGTATATATAACTGCATATAAAACTGTATATAAACTGTATAAAAATGTATATAAACTTGTATATAAACTGTATAAAAACTATATAAAACTGTATATATAACTGTATAAAAACTGTATATAAACCTGTATAAAAACTGTATATAAACAGTATGTAAACCTGTATAAAAACTGTATATAAAAACTATATATAAACCTGTATATATAACTGTATATGAACTGTATATAAAATTGTATATAAACTGTATATAAAACTATATATAACTGTATATAAAATGTATAAAAACTGTATATAAACCTGTATATAACTTTATATAAACCTGTATAGAACTGTATATAAACTGTATATAAAACTATATATAACTGTATATAAACTGTATATAAACCTGTATATAACTTTATATAAACCTGTATAGAACTGTATATAAACTGTATATAAAACTATATATAACTGTATATAAACTGTATAAAAACTGTATATAAACCTGTATATAACTTTATATAAACCTGTATAGAACTGTATATAAACTGTATATATAACTGTATATAAAACTGCAACAACCAAATCATCATTTCATCTTCAGTGAATATTTTTGTTAATTAAACTCTTTTTAACAGGGATGTCAAATTTGCCCATCAGATGTTTTCAAAAACTACAACTCCCAGCATTCCCTGTCTGACATCCCTGTCCTAAGAGAAACCTTGGGACTCTTTTATTCTTCCCAGAACTACAACCCCCATAATCTTTCCGCCAAGTTTTAGCTAAAACCTCAAGACCTGTCTGTCCTGGATAAGCATTGACAATTTCACATTTCCAGGGGGTGTTTGCTGTGCAGAAGCTTCAGTGACCACCCTGTGGACTACAACAGACAACCAGGTGTCAGGCCGAGAAATGGGAGGTCCCCAATACCGCTGCCTCTCATCCTGCTTTTCCCTGCTTCCGTTGCTAAGCAACAGGTCATTTCCTATCCCGACGTTTCCAGCGTTTCCGGTCTCGTGTCGTAATCAGCCAATAGAAGGCTGTCGGTCTTCTCCGCGCATGCTCAGTTTGCTGCAGTGTTACCCGGAAGCGCATGTTTATGTTTCTGGGTCAGGAAGGCTGCATGGGGAAGAGGAGGATGTTGCTGTGAGGTCAGACAGGTGAGTGGGTCTGACAGTGGGTTCTTTGTCCTCTATGTACTGAACAGATCTATTCGGGTCAGATTAACCCTTTATACCCCTGACGACCCTTTTTAACCTCTTATCTCCCTGGCATGGCTTACCATTACTAATAGGACAGAATACATGACCTCATCACTCATTTATTCTCTCCATTTCTCCACTGGCTTTCCTGGGCCTTTACCTCCTGTATCAGGATGTTTTGTAACTATCTTAAAAGAAATTAAAGCCAATAGGTGAATAACTACAACTCCCAGCATTCACTGCCTGCAGTATGAAACTAGAGAATGCTGGGAGTTGCAGTATTCTAACATCTGGTGGGCTGCAAGAATGACTTCCCTGTCATAGGGTTTACGAAAATATTTGCCAAAGATCAAATGCAGTGTGCAACCGGGAAATGCCGGGAGTTGTAGTTCTCAAACATCTAGAGGGCTGTACGCTTGACACCCCTGACTTATAGCCTGGAAACTTGATTACACAAGGTATAACTTCTCTTTTTATGTTATTTGTAAGACACGGTGGTTAGCACTGATACCTTGCAGCACTGAAGTCTAATTCGATTCCACCCCTGGACACATCTGCAAGGAGTTTGTATGTTCTCCCCCTGTTTGCGTGGGTTTCCTCCGGGCACTCCGGTTTCCCCACAATCATAAAGACATACTGATAGGTTGTATGTTCAAATAAATGTGCTTAGATTTTAAGCTCTTCGGGGCAGGGCCTGATGTGAATGTACACATGTAATTGTAAACTGCCACAGAAAATGTTGGCGCTATATAAATCCACAATAATAATAATTAGTGCATATCTGAAAGGATTGATAGATTTTTCAGCACCATATCTCCATTATCAACATCATATCTCTTCTGGGCATTTCTGTAAAAGAATATATGAATAAAACTTAGATTTGACAAAATGTTTATTATGAAGTTTTCTTGATGGATTTTAGATAGTGAGCAATTATTTTTAAATTTCTCATGGTTTGAAGCTAAGAAACAGGTTGTTTTTAGGGGTGTAAAAATGTGGAGATTTTTTAAAATTGAAAAGGTCTTAAGAGTTGAATGTAAAAAAAATTGTTTTGGCTAAAATTCACCCCCCCCCCCCCCTAATATAATTATCTCTTATTCCTAATTGTCCCCTTGTTCCTATTATGCTCGGAGCCCTTAAAGCTGGCTGATACTGCAGCAACTGTGGCAATCTTAGGGGGTCCCTGGTATTCCCTCCTTCTGTTTCCAGACCACACATGTATATAACTTGTACTTCACTGGAAGGTACCAGAAACTTCCTGATGTCACATCACATTTTTACAGTTCCAGCCTGCCAAGCTTAGAGGGCACTGTGCATAACCAAGGATGATTTGACTATGTTAGAGGTGAGTATTTTAAGAGGACGATTTTAGCCCAAACTGTTTGGTTCACCTTTCATTTCCAATGGCTTTAACATAGATAGTATTATGCCACCCTTTTCTATTTACACTTGCACATTTATATTCTTGCAATGTTCAGATAACCTACTGGCATATCATTTCACAATATTCAGGAGCAAAATGAATGGGCCAGAATGAAGAACATTGGGAGATATTTAATAGTTACATTTTAATGTAGATAAAATATTAATTACATGTGTATGCTCAGCATTAAAATTTTCCTTTTGTTATTCATTTAATAGAATTTTGCCCCCATATCCTCACAATCATAATTATTCAGGTGGCACTGAAAAAGGCAGAAATTCCTGTGTTCTATTGAGTTGAACATTTTCTTTCAACTTTTCATTTGAAAGTAAAATACGGTAATTATCCTACTTCCAAATAAGTTCTATAATACTTTATGCTATAAGTCATCACTTATTTTCTTTCTGGCTTTTTTATCCCTCCTGTTCTACCAGTTAGTTTACACATCGCATTGGTTGCCAGCAGTAATGTATTGCTAATGAAATTGTTAAGGTCTGCTGGAAAGGGATCCTATGGGAGACCTCCCTGGGCGCGGATTCTAAACACCTGCCGGTTTTCTCCAGAGCCTCTGTTGGTGAGGATGTTACGCTGCGGACAGGCACCAGGTCAGGCCCTGGGGATGACAGCCACAAGACCCTATCCCACAATGTGGAGGCAGCAGCAGCAGTAAGGGAGCAACCAACGGAGAGTTGGGAACAGAAATGTCGCAAACAGGCAGGTCCAAGATACACAGCTAGGGTCAAGACTGGCAGCAAACAAAGAAGTCCAGTCACAGGCGGAGATCAGGGCAGGCGGCAAGCTGGCGAAGGTCAAGTAATCTGGGTCGGCAACAGGTAGTCAATCAGGAGGCAGAAGAGTGGTCAGGGAACAGCAGAAGTCAAGGGCAGGCGGCAAGCAAATAGAGTGGTCTGGAACTAGGCAAGGGTCAAATCCAGAAAACCATGAGCTAGAGATCAGGCAACAACCACTGATCTTGCAGCAAGAGCAGGAAGAACAGGAGGGCTTTAAATAGACCCATCCGTGTCATCCAGCCACGACGCACGCACAAAAGATCTACTGTTTGCCTAACCCTGCTTGTACCCAGCAGAAAAGGGATTCTGTGTCACTAGTAACAGGTGTAAGTTGATTTCAACGGAGTTTGCAGTGAGTTGGTATTTTAAAAATCCCATCTAAATCTAATAAAATACCTTGGAAGGTTTTCCTATCTCCCCCTCTCCCTTTTAAATGCTCTGTATTTCTGTGTTTTCCCCCTTAATTTCCAAAATGAAATGTGTGTGTGTCAGCTTTGTAATCATTGAGTTAGTCCCTGCGACATCTTCCTATTGTAATTGATGATGTGTTTGTGACAAATTGAAAATTACCTGTCAGATTGTGAGTGGTAAATTCCGCAGCGACCAGTATTATTGACGGCACGTTTGAAGCGGTTTCCTTAACATAAGTGTTCATGCATTAAATTGCAATGTCTCTTGTATAATGTTTGTTTGGAGCTATAGAGCGACTGCAAGATTCTGTATGTCCTGTAATTATAATGGATTTAAAATCTGGGCTTTAGTAAACGTTAACCCTTCACAGAGCATACAGATCAGCCACAAAATATTAAGTAAAAATATATTTTTAATTCCTTATTCCATCGTTACGGTTAATGTGACATATTTTTATTAAAAATAGGATTAGTAACACAATATATTTATCACTAATTAACTAATTATTCTGGTTGAAAAGTTTACAAAATGACAATGCTTAAAAGCAATATGGCAGCAATAATGTTGAAATCAGCTTCTGACCATACAATAGGCTAAATTTGCTCCAGTGGATTTTTTTTACAAAACATCTCTTTATTTTAAGTGCATAAAGCAATTTCAATTGACATAGAGTGAGGGGTCCCTCTAGTGATCAGAGTTAGAAATGTCACCAGTCATATTGCCGAACTTTATGAATTCAGACGAACTCGAACTATACAAACTAGTTTGTTTTTCCGGACTCACGTCTGTATTTTCGATAATTATCTAACAATCAATAAATAGCGAATTTATGGACCGTTCGCTAACCCTAGAATGTAGCGTTCGCTAACTCTCAAAAGTATTGTTCGTTTTCTATAACCCTCGAATGTACTGATCATTTCGATAACCCTAGAATGTGTCGTTCGCTAAACCTCGAATGTAGCCTGCAATTTTCGGTAACCCTCGAATGTATAGTTTGTTAACCCTCAAAAGTATTGTTTGTTTTCGATAATCTTCGAAAGTATCGTTCGATTTCGGTAATCCTCGAATTTATGGTTCTATTTTCGGTAACCCTCGAATTGGCCGTAACCCTTGAATGTAGCTTGTGCAAAACCCGACAATTGCCCACTCATGTTTAAGAAGTGTTTTAACGAGTTTGGGTGATAGTGCCAAGTTCCCCAGACCATTTCCCAGGTGCCACAGCCATTTACAGTAAGTTACCATTGTTTAGCTGTTAATCATTAGAACTTTTCGAACTATCACTCCCCATTGACTTTAATGGGTCCGAATTCGAACTTTCAAACTTTTACTGAAGTTCAAAAACGGAACTTTGTGAAGTTAGGCCATCTCTAGTTAGATTGTCTGTGTACTGGATTCCAATGTAGGAAATGTTGCCTGTTTACATTTGACTGGTATGAAAAAAACATTGTACCAAATGCTGTTAAAGGGGGAGTTCAGCTCAAATACATATGCTTTTAAGAATAAAAGCAGTATTTTTGTGCATAAATAAATACGTTTAAGTAGAGATCTGAGCATGTCTGACCCACCCAACAGCCAATCAGTAGAAATTACTGTTAGAAACATTCCAAGAAAATGGTGCAATCTGGAAAGAAGAAGGACCGTTACACAACCTGAAATGTCTGTGTACTACTAACAAAGTATAGCAAAAGGGAAGAAAATATATAAAATAACTAGGTATGTGTAATAAACTAAGAATTTAAAAAATAATGACATTTTACCTTATAATTAAAGACAACATAATTTAACACCATGTAAAAAGAACATTTTAACACGTTTCATTTTGTCTGCGGCAGGCACATTTCGCAATGTCCTCATTATCGAGCTATGCCCTGCGAATGTCACGTTTAAGCGCCAGGATCTTTGGAGAAGTGGTAAGGCCGACAGACGAGCGGTCAATGAAGGTGGTAAAGTTATTTAGTGAGCAACCACTTGCTAAAAGAAAAGAAGTTTATGATTGGTATCCCCCCCATAATACGTATGTCTCGCTGATGAGAAATCTGCGCTACCTCGGACTCTACAGGTAACATTTTCCAATGAATACAATATACAGGGATAGTGTTCTCTTGGTACACCAGAGACATTTCCTACTTGTTCCAGTTCCTGTAATTTTGATGTCTATTTAGGTGTTCGATCAGTGGTTCTTTCTTGTCGCCAGTGGGGAAACTAAAAGGCCCTCTAGGCAACGTCACCAAATGTAGCACAAAATGACCCAAAGAAAGTTCAAAACTATGCGATACTTTACACTTTATCTTTCTTTCCAGAGACGAACATGAGGATTTTAAGGAGGAAATGAGACGTTTGAGAAAACTGCGTGGTAAGGGACCACCTAAGAAGGGCGAAGGAAAGAGAGCGTTGAAGAAGAAATAAAATGATTTACTGGTTCCGAATATATGAAATTTCGATCTGTGGCCCTTCAATTTGTTTTACTTCCAGTATCTGTAGAGCCAGAGGTTGAACACAGAACAGGATGACTGCAGCCTAGTCTGACTGATTAGAGAATTGAATACTAAATTCAACATGAAGATATATTTTAAGATTATTTAAAAGGATTTTTGGACTGTAAATTTCCAAGACATTTTCCTTTTCTTTGTAACGCCTCTTCAATATGGATTTATGTTTTCTAGAGGAATCAGCCCTACATCTGACCTGTTGCTATAAATTTATTTTGTTCATTTTTAAATAAGAATATTAAACCAAAACCATAAGCTTAATTTTTCTAACCATATTTATTAAAGTATTGAGGGGACTCAATGGGGCTGATACAACAAGAGGTGCATAGGTTTCCCTGTGCTGTTAATTTGCAGCAGCCAATTAGATGTAAGCTTTTTGCTTGTTTAGTGCAGTTACATCTGATTGGATGCTGCAGGTTAACAGCACAGGCCCAATTTTGCACCTCTTATTGCATCACCCCTGTACGTATGTTTAATTGAAGGGGTGAGAGCTGCTGAACATTTCTCCTCAGAACAGCCAATTATAGGAGAAACAAACTGTAATAATAACCTATTGGTGAATCCACATGTACAACAGTGGCCTGAGATGAAGAGCATTCAGTGATCCTTAGTTATTAAATGAGGAATCCACCCGAATTACTGTTTTTGTCCTTAAAGTAAACAAAATCATTTGTAACTAAATATATTACTGAATTTAAAGGGGATGTGTGTCCCCTAACTTAGATTTGCCCAACTGTATATTGTTAAAAGATTGTCCTGCAGAGCCTGATGAATGTCCAGAAAAATGAAGAGTAGGAGCCTCTCCACTTCCTGCTCCTCTAAGAGGACTCAGGCATCCGCAGTGAAGCTCTCCCCCCTCCCTTGGTGGCTGCATCTGTCTTTTTTTTTTTAAAAAAAAAAGTGGTTGAGTCTCAGCCAATCAAGTCATCGGCTTCTGGTCTGGTCCACTCTGCTGTTCCGTGCACGGAAGAAGCAGTAGGGGCTGTGACAGAGGAAGGAAGGCGGGTAAGTACATTTTGGGGCTGGTTTTGATGTTTTAAACCAAGCGTTTAGGGTTGGGGGGGTTTGCCTTGCATTATATGAATTATGAATTCTATGGTTTAGAGGTGGAGTACCATTTAATAAAATATTTTACTATAGAAAGCCCTTTATCTTTCTTTCTTCCATATTTGCTTCCCATTTTCCGTTAAAGGAATAGTTCACTAAAAAGTGAACTATTCCTTTAATGTATTGATTGAAGACCAGGAGGTTAAGGAGTTATGTCTTACCTTCCGTTCTTCAATCAATTCTCCAGGAGCGAAGGACGGAAAAATCTTACCTTACTCGAGATCCACCGCAGCAGCAGTAACAGGTCCTGACTGCTTCCTGGTTCAGAGTAACTATAGCGTGCATGCCCGATAATGCGAGCTACAGTATAGTCACTCTGGACAGGAAGTTGTTGGGACCTGTTGCTGTTGTGGAGGATCGCATGTAAGGTAAGTTACTTCCTTCTTAGCCCGTAGCTCCTGGAGAATTGATTGAAGAACGGGAGGTAAGGCATGGCTCCTTAAAGGACAACTAAAGCCACAGAACAACACTGAACCAGAAGGCTGAACACCTTAATATAAAACCAGTAATCTGTATCTTACCTCTCATTTTGATACAGGTGCTGGGAAATTTACCTAAATAACATATGGTTTGTGCTTTACTTCACAGCATTCTAGTATCACACAGTTTGGTCAACGACCATTATGTTCTGCACATGCTCAGTCCTTAGCTATGGCAGAAACTTGTTACAGTTGGTCACACCCATTAGTAATCTGTAGCCAATCCTTTTACAGGACAGATAAAGCAAGGAAGCATGTGACTGAGGCCAGGAGGTGTGGTCTGACACTGCACATACACACAGATACTTCATCCAGTTCTTAACAGGCTTCCATTTAGTTTAAAGGGCAATTATAGTGAGAAAATTGTCTTTTTTTAATTTCTTCTAATATATCCTATAAGTCATCCCAACCACCAGGGTACCGTTAGTTTCTTTAAATTCTTCATAGTCCCCGAGATATAAGCCTTTGAATATGCTGTGATTTGTAGGAGCTGCTACACCTCATCTGTCACTCAAAGGCACACACCCACACAATCCAAAGCTCCCCTGCAGTACTGTCACACACTCTCTCACCCACACTATATGTACCATGTGCAACATATAGTCAAATGCTGTAGTGCTAAACACAATCAATAAACCATTAACCCAGCAAGATGAGCATAACACACTATACAAAAAGCCCCTCCCCCCCAAAAAATCTTATATACATACAAAACCAGTGACTCAAATGGAACACTAATACAGTATATATAATACAGTAATACAGACTATATACCAAACAAGACACACAGTGCAATCTATGAAATATATAGACTAAAGCAACTGAAATGTAACAGGACAACAAGCAGTGTCACTGTGTTTGTGAAGGTCTCTCACTACAAGCTGCTGTTACACTGACTCTCTCTTCAGTGATTATGATCTCAGCTAAGCAGGGGGAGAGATATGAACTTAAGGTAAAAAGTAAATAACAATTAGCAAAGTTAGAGAACAGGCAGAGGCAGAGGCAGAGTTCAGTAACTTACTTGTAAAGAATCTCAGCACCACTTGTCCTCCTCTCTCCCCCTCTGCCCCTCCCTTCAGCATATTGCTACTTAATTCCACACTTTGATTGCTTGCAGTCTAGCTCTGGAAGGGAGGGGTCAACAGGATGTCAGCACTTCATTTAAAGTCCTTTCAACTGACAATGCTCGGACTCTGTATACAGCCCGTCACTGCTTGAGGGGGAGTAGACAGAGAGGGGAGGGGGACTACACAGCTTGGTACAAACTTCTGCCAGTGTGAAGAAACAAAGTCACACAGAAACATGAAAGTAAGGCAGCTTATACTAAGTGATCTATACATTGTATACAGACAAAGTTTTTTTTTCACTATAGTTGCCCTTTAATACAATTTACTGAAGTGGTATTTTATAGCTTATTGGTGTTTTTAGGGGAGTTGTTTTCAGATTCTGGAGTATAAAAATTTGGTTTAGTTCTCCTTTAACCTCCTGGTCTTCAATCAATACGTTAAAGGAAAAGTTAACTTTTTGAGTGAACTATTCCTTTAAGCACAGGGAGATACAAAGTGTCTGACTTTCCTCTCTCTTGCTCCCTGGGAGAATCATACTGAGCATGTCTAAGGTCACTGAGCTAGGGAAGAAGGCAGTAACTGCAGAGGTTTCTATACTGATTGATTTTAGATTTTTACATAAAATGGCAAGAAATATATTCTTTTAATTGGCTGTATTTGGCCTGTGGGTTAGGAGAATATGTGTATTAGGGCGAACTTCTGCTTTTAAAGGACATCTTCACCCTCTTAACGTAAATTGATACGTTAGGAACCCCCCAAACCTAGTTTTTGTTATACTTACCTCTTCCAAAGACAGGTCTAAGGTTACTTATAGAACCTGATCCCTCCTCTCTTCAACAAAGTTACCAAACAATATTGTCTTGTTGAGGTGCCCCAGCACGTACAGTTCTCATCTGGTAGGTTATTGTCCTGGGCTTGTCTGTATTGAGATTGTGTTGTCAGGAGGAAGCCTGTCAGAAGCAGTTTTCTTTGTGCTGGGAATTTCCAGGTACTTCATAAAACTTTTTTTTAAAATAAACTTTATTTGCACTATACTTCTCCTTTAATATAGCCTCTGTAATTCTAGACCAGAAAGAGCATGATGCATAAAAATACTGCATTATTAAAGGGTATGTCCACCCTTAAAAAAAAACATGCCACTTGTCAGTTACCTGCCCCCTATTCCAACCAATATATTTAGAACATTACTAACCAGAAATTTTAGGATAATTATTGTCCCCATTCTGGGGTAAGTTGGCCCCTCCCTTAATGCAGTCAATCAAGGCTGTGACTGCTGACATCACAACCAATGATTGACTGCTGTTTCACCTGCTACCTCCTCTGCACATGCTCAAGCTTATAAAAAGCTCATTGAGGAGAGAATGGGCCAATACTTACAAATCTAGATATCTGGTTAAAAATACATGTAATAAAGTGCTAAAAATTGCAGTTGGGACTAGGGTAAAATAATTGACAAGAGATCAGTTCCTTGTGGGAATGCCCTTTAGTACATAAAAATATTGCAGTAAGCTAAACCGTCCAAACACATTTGCACTGAGCATGACTTCTACCCATCATTCTCTGCATTTGACCAAAGGATGGGGGTGGGTTCTGGCTGCACAGGAGGCTGGGTAAAAGAGGAAGAGCCTAAGAAATATTGCATTTATCTCTGGATTATGCGGGGGACTATTCAAATTATTTTCTGTTGGGAACAGTTGTATTCTAATGGGCCACATAAGAACATCTCTGTATTCTTGAGTCACAATGTAAAACAAAGTAATTTCCTTGTTGTGGACTTGAGACTCCATTGGTGGTCTATTCAATTCTCTACATTTTCAGAATAATTTTTATCCTGTGAGTGGGAGAGTTTGATGCCCTTTAGGCGGGGTACACACCAGCAGATATTTCCGGGTGACCGATAGTTCCCTAGATCGGTCAGTCAGCAGGAAATATCTGATGGTGTGGGCCGGCCGGCCGCTATCGAGATTGGTCGCCTGTTTGGACGAACGGGTGATCAGGTTCGTTGTTAAATCACTGCCGATCGTGTTGTTCCCCATGGGACTGCACAATTAGTCGTGCGCACTATCGACCGTGGCCACTATTGACTGACAGTCATTTGTCCCAGCCGAGCGCCCGTTCACAGTGAATGCTTGGTCAGTATAAATAATAGCTTTGTGTGTACCCAGCCTTACACTTGATAAGACTGGGTACGTTGTATGTTGTAACGTTCTCTAAGGATGATTGCTGTGCAAATGTCATTATGTACGGGGAACATGTACAGCTGACCAATCTGCAAAAATTATCCCTCAACTGGCATTTTTTTAAAAAGTCTTTACAGGTGCTTCCTGTCTTCCAGTGAGCATGCTCAGAACCTGGAGTCAGGGAAGGAAATATCGTGCATTCAGGAAAGTCAGTAAAGGAGCCTATGTCTCATGCTCTGGGTACGAGCACACTCTCCGCATTATCCCGTTCCTGTCCCCAGCGCCCGGATAAGAATTAACCACCCCTTCAAAATGGCGGCGCTAAGCGGGGGATCGGCAGAGGGTGTATATGCTGTTTATATCAGTGCATATGATGTGTATATGCTGTGTATATCAGTGTATATGGTGTGTATATCAGTGTATATGATGAGTATATGATGTGCATATGCTGTGTATATGATGTGCATATGCTGTGTATATAATGTTACATAGTTACATAGTAATTAAGGTTGAATAAAGACAGACGTCCATCAAGTCCAACCTATTCACTTTTTTTTTTTTTTTTAACCCTACCTAACAGTTGATCCAGAGGAAGGCAAAAAAAAAACCAGCTAAAAAGGGGGAAAAAATTCCTTCCTGACTCCAAACAGCAATCGGAAAGTATCCCTGGATCAACCAGATCTATATGCATTAATACCAGTAATTCTCAATATTTTTTAGTTTTAGAAACTTATCCAGGCCTTTTTTAAAGTTATTCAATGAACTTGCCATTACCACATCTGCCGGAAGACAGTTCCACAATTTCACCGTTCTCACTGTAAAGAAACCTTTCCTAACCTGAAGATGAAACATCTTTTCTTCCAACCTTAAAGGATGTCCACGTGTCCTCTGATATGACCTATTAGTGAACAATGCACCAGAGAGTTCACTGTATGGCCCATTAATATATTTGTACAAGGTTATCATGTCCCCACACAACCGCCGCTTCTCCAATGTAAACAGCCCTAACTTGTCTAATCTGCCTGCATATTCAAGCCCCTCCATTCCCCTTATTAATTTAGTTGCCCTTCTCTGAACTGCCTCAATTTCCAAGATGTCCCTTTTGTATATGGGATTCCAAAACTGCACCGCATATTCCAAATGAGGCCTTACCAGTGCCTTGTAAAGAGGGAGAATAATATTTTTCTCTCTTGAATCTATTCCCTTTTTATACAAGACAATATCTTGCTAGCTCTGGCTGTTGCTACCTGGCATTGTTTGCTACAGCTAAGTCTGTTATCTACCAGAACCCCCAAATCTTTTTCCATTACAGATGAACTTAACACAGAGTTATTTATGGTATAGATGGCACAGGGATTATTAAATCCCAAATGCATCACCTTACATTTATCTACATTGAATCTCATCTGCCATTCTGCTGCCCATTTTGATAATCTATCTAGGTCTGCTTGCAGCACTTGCACATCATTGGAAGTTTCCAAAGCTCTGCATAATTTAGTGTCATCAGCAAACACAGAGACCTTGCTCTCAATGCCCCTTCTAAGTCATTTATAAACAAATTAAACAGAAGCAGCCCCAGTACAGATCCCTGAGGCACTCCGCTTAGAACTTTAGCCCACATGGATGTAGCTCCATTAACCACCACTCTCTGTTTGCGGTCCAATAACCGGTTCTCTATCCATGAACAAATGTTTTCTTCAAGGCCAACATTCCTCAGTTTGTACATTAGTCGCCTATGTGGCACAGTATCAAAAGCTTTTGCAAAATCCAAATATACCATATCCACTGCTGTGCCTGAGTCCAACTTCTTACTCACTTCTTCATAAAAACCAATTAATTTGAGAGTTAGTGAGCGTTACATTCAAAGGTTATCACCGAATTTGAGAGTTAGTGAACGTTACATTCAAAGGTTATCACCGAATTTGATAGTTAGTGAACGCTACATTCAAAGGTTATCACCGAATTTGAGAGTTAGTGAACGCTACATTCAAAGGTTATCACCGAATTTGATAGTTAGTGAACGTTACATTCAAAGGTTATCACCGAATTTGATAGTTAGTGAACGTTACATTCAAAGGTTATCACCGAATTTGATAGTTAGTGAACGCCACATTCAAAGGTTATCACCGAATTTGAGAGTTAGTGAACGCTACATTCCAAGGTTATCACCGAATTTGAGAGTTAGTGAATGTTACATTCCAGGGTTATCACCGAATTCAAGGTTTAGCAAACGGCTATAACCCTCGAATTGGACGATAACCCTCAAATGTATCATTCGGTAAGCCTCAAATTCGGCTCTAACCAGGGCCCTTTCTTGGCATAAGCAGCCTAGGCGAGTTGCTAGGGCGCAGATGTCAGTGAGAGCACAATATTGCCTTGTGCCCAATTGCCCACCCACTATACTAAATAATGATTTTTTGTGCAGTGGTGCCGCGCCGACACAGAACGTATACTGTCCCATTACGTTCCTGGCTGGACTGTACCACATAGTATTCCCGGGGGGAGGAGTTATTTGGGGCACCAGTAGAGATGGCATCCAACATGAAATCCGTGAAATCCGAGCCTTCCATCCAAAACCGGACAGATTGTGCTTCGGACCGCATTTTCGAGGGTTACCGAATGTATGAGTTTATTTTCAGTAACCCTCAAAAATAACCTTAAACGTTCGATAAATTAAATTTTGGGAAACGCTTAGCAGAGTATTGTGGGTAACTGCGAGCAGAAGTCCGGGGGCCCAGCCAGAGAGAACGTGGGCCCTCTGAAGGAGTGAATGGTGTAGAAGAAATTGAACAGGTCTGTTGCAAGATCGAGGTAAGTCTGGCGTTTGGACCCATCCGGATTGTTTCGGGAGACGGACTGCGGGACCTAACAGCATGGAAGGCTGAATTACGGAATACGTTATGTACACTAACTCTAATAATTTTTAACAAAAACCAATTAAATTTGTCTGGCATGATCTATTTCTCATAAATCCATGCTGACTACTACTAATAAGATGAGCTCGGAGACAAAGTCAAGGATATGATCCCGTAACAAAGTTTCCAGCACCTTCCCTACCACTGATGTTAGGCTTACAGGTCTATAGTTACCAGGCTGTGAACGACTACCTTTATTAAATATTGGTATTACATTGGCTTTTTTCCAATCCAGCGGCACATCCCCAGACATAGGCGGATTTTGCATAAGGCTTTGCCATCCCAAGCGAAATCTGTCCAAAAAAAAAAAAAAAATGCTGAAAAAAAACAATTAGTGTACCTTTAAATATTTCCGGGGGTGGTGGTGGCAGGGGGTTGTGGGTGCGCTGGTGTCAGTAGCTCCTCCCATAGCTAGCTCCCAACATTACCCATGTCTCGGCGCCCCTCCTAAGCTCCTGGATTGTATCTGGCTGGCCAGGCAGTGTGAGTGCAAATAAAGTTTTTCAAAAAACAGGAAGTTCTGTTTTTTCTCCCAACAAAAACTTTACTGCACTGAGCCTGGGACAGAGGGAATCAGAACACAGAGCTCCGCCCCCTCCTGCCCCAGAGCTTCCTGGGATGTCTAGAGACTTTCCTCAGAGTCAGCACTGTCTGCATGCAAACTGTAACTGTAAGTAACTAAGTTATGTATACTGTGTGTGTGCCGTTTCTCTGTGCCAAGCATATTGCCCATTTCTGTGCCAAGCATATTATTGCCCATTTCTCTGCTGCTACGCGCAGCACTGACACTCACTTCATATTATTTTACATATATGGTGGGAGTGGAAAGGGGCGTGTCAAGGGGGCGTGACCCAAAGATTTTGCACCGTGCTGCGCGCAGCAATGATACTTACTTGGTCTTCCATATTCAAAATCTCACCCTCTGCCCATGTCCCCAGACCAAAGCGAATCTGAAAAGATGAGAAACAGCAGTCTAGATAGAACTGAACTAAGCTCTTTTAAAATCCTAGGATGCAATCCATCTGGTCCTGGGGCTTTATTGATATTAACTTTGTCTAATTATTTCCGTACCATATCCTCTGTTATCCAATGTGAAAACTCTTCATTTCCTCCCTGCACATTGTTACAATCCCTACTGTAAGGATTCTCAACAGTAAAAACCGATGTAAAAAAACGGTTTAGCAGATTAGCCTTTTCGGCATCCTCTACAACCACCTCAGCTCCATTATTTAATAGTCCCAAATTCTCAGTCCTCATCTTTTTACCATTTATATACTTAAAAAACATCTTGGGGTTGGACTTGCTTTGTTCGGCAATCCGTATTTCATTTTCTATTTTAGCTAGTTTAATTGCTTTCTTGTACTCTTTATTACAGATTTTGTACTCCCTGTAAGACTGTTCTGTTCCCTCTGTTTTCAAAATGTTTATAGCCTTTTTCTTTTTTTCCATTTCCCTTTTTACCTGGGCATTAAGCCATGCAGGAATGGACCTAATTTTTTTACACTTGTTACCTAAAGGTACCGATTTGGAAATGTAATAGTTTAATATCCCTTTAAAAGTGGTCCACATCTGCTCAGTATCTTTACCTAGAAACAATTCCCCCCAGTCTATGAGCAGGAGCGATTCCTTTAAAAGCATAAAATTAGCTTTCCTAAAGTTAAAAGTTTTTGTTAAATATGATGTGTATATGATGTGTATATGATGTGTATATGCTATGAATAGGGAAAGTGCTCAGGACTGTGTGTAGCCCGATCTGCAAGATCCTGTCTGTCATTTTTCAAAAATCTTTACTGTATGTACCTAGCTTAAGAGACCTCAATTGCCCTTTAATAGCCTGTCATGTTTAAAGCTCTTGGGCACTAATTTAAGAAACTAAATGCCTGAAAACTAAAGGCTGTATATGCACATATCTTGTTCATTCACAAGAATACTCTGGGAATCCCCAAACACATGGTAAGTGTTTTCACCATTTGGTGTCTGGTTTAGAGGACGCCAAGCAGACAGATTGCTTGGAAAGGCAATCAACTACCGTATATACTCGAGTATTGAGGGGGTGGGGGAACTTGTCTCGTAACAGAAGCATCTTAATGGTCTTTTCATTGGGGAGGCTACATTTAGTGCATGTGTCACCCCCAGAGGATTTTTTTTTTTTGTACAAGACCAGCCGCCCCACACCCACACCCAACCCTATATAGCAATACTGCCCAGGGCCCCCAGCGTGTCCTTAAACAGGTATTCACTATAAACCATCACGGACTATGACTTCACAGTGGCTGTGTGAGACTCGTAAAAAGTTGTGGAGGCGGAAACGTCAGAACAGCAGAGTTGTGAGGAGTCATGGAATTCTGAGAGCACAGGTATTGGTTTAGGTTGTCCTGGTTTTGTGGTAAAAGATTTTGTCTGGGGAACGGACATGCCCTTTAATTTACAGGCAACAAAATAACCCTATGAATCCATCCTCAATAACATTTTCATTACCTTCTTATATTATAGGCTGGGAAGATACAATTCGTTGCCTATTAAAGCAGTTTCTGTTGAAGAACCTTTGGTTCTATAAGTGGGAAAGCCAAACGGGTGCCATTTAATTAAAATGAACTACACCAAACTTTGCTTATCAACTTGTTTACCCCTGAACTAATGAGCTGATGGAAACTTGGATGGAGAGCACTTCAATATCACCAGTATGTCACCTTGGAAAATTGTGCCGCTGGCTTGTTCAACTGCAGATAAATTCATAAAGGACACAGCTAAGATTTTAATAAGAAGCTACAAAGCCGAGAGCAGGAAGCAGAACCAACGATATCACATTTGGCATAAAACAATCTTTTACCTGTTCAGTACACCTTTACAGGTTTGAGACTGAGATTTGTGTGCCAAAAGACTGCCATACACTACATTCTTACCTTCCGGCATAATCATTTTATGACCGACATACCAGTAATGTTATCACAAACCATTATGTGCCAGGAAACAGTGCGAGAATGGCAGCAGGTAAAACCACTATTGAACCAGGACTGGGTGATATGGATGGACGATAAGGACAGTGTATGGCCAGCTTAAGTGTGCAAAACTGGGAGGAGCTGCAGGTGTAACCACACACCAGGAAACAGCATGCACAGTAAAAATACACAGGTGTTTAAACCCAGGGGGCAGGGGGTGGGATCTTTAACGTGAGCTATGAGAACTGAACTCCACATGCATGGAGTCGCATGTGAACGGATGTTGCACAGTCCATCAACTGCACAATAAGTATAAGCAGAGGTTAGATACTACAGTGGCTATTATGTGGCATTTAAGGGAGGGGGTAAGGGTAATAAACATCCCAACTACCTCTGCAAACGGGATCAGACTCAAAATCAACACTATTTCCTGGGGACAGTATGGAGGAGTGGGCTGGGGTCCCGAGAGTGGTATTTCCGATGGCAGCGCGTCTGCTGGACCAGAGGTGCTGCGGGAGAAACACAGGCAATCAAGAAATCGGAAAAAATAAAGAGAAAAATCCCAGGGGAGATGATTGGGGGAAGGGGAAAAAGAGAATAGACAAAGGGGGTAAATATTTAATAGCAGGTAGAAAAGTTTAAAAGACAACTATACTAATAAAAATTTAACTTTTAGAAAATGAAAAGTACCTGAGTCGGTAGATAGGATGATTATTCCTACCACCCAACATGGTTTAGTTAGGAGCTACAGCACATACAGTTTTCATCTGCTAGGTTACCGTATAATCTCGAGTATAAACGTCCCGAGTATAAACCGTGGTACCAGTTTTAGCTAAAAAAGGAGGAAAAAACATATTGACTCGGTAGTATAAACCGAGGGGGTTAGTATTTGCCATTTAAGATGTTTGAAACTACACTCCAGCATACTTTATTGCTGGGAGTTTGTGTTTTCAAAACTCTAAGTGGTAAATACTTGCAAATAGGGGTAAATCCCCTTTATTGTGCATACAGTATGCACAAATAAAGAAGGTTTTACTCTTATTTGTAAATTGCCCTCCCTGGTGTCGTCGTGGTATTCTCTACCTGTCCAGCGGGCCGCCCGCTCCTCGCTCCACATCCTCAGTGCGCATACGGATGATGTCACTACTCAGCACTGCAAAGTGAGAGGCGCGTAGTGACATCATCGGTATATGCGCACTAAGGGTGCGGATCGCGCGGCCGGTGGACAAGGTAAGAGACAGGTTGCTCGATATAAACCGAGGTAAGATTTCAGGCTTTTTTAAAGCCTGAAAACCTCGGTTATACTCGAGTATATACAGTAGTATCCTGGTCCTTCCTGTATAAAAGATAGAGCTGAAGCACTCAGGAAGACTGGCAGGGACAGTTTTTCTTCATGCTGTCACTCCTCATAGAATATATATTGTGGGGTAGAAAGTAACAATCTACCTACCTGTCTGGGTACTTTTCATTTAACTTTTTTTGAAAAAAACTTTATAAGCACGTTAGTTCTCCTTTAAGTGGAAGGATTAACGAGACAAAACTTAGCTAAATATTAAACACACAGTAAATTTGGGGAACATTTGTAGCTGTTACAGATTTGGATGTACATTATTTTACAGCAACAACACATCAATATATATCTACAGCTGAGGGACTTGTTTAATTCATCAATGAAGGGATTTTCATCTGCACTCGTGAAAATTAGTCACTAGGAAGAGCTAGACCCTCAACGTTTTGATCTGCCACCACTTACCTCTTCACTGCATTGGAGACCCTGCTCTCGGATAAGGGTCCTGCAACCAATAGACCACACTGTTTAGCCTCGGATTTCTCCTAAATTCTGTGGCAAGATATGACACCATACACACACAAACAGAATACGAAATTGCTACTTTCTACCCGTTCCCCGTTATTGCAAAGATTGTTATCCTCTTCTGACCTAGAGCTGTGTGTTTCCATGGCAATCTTTCTGTTTAGTGAAATTGAGTGAAAAGACTTGCAATACGGCCATCCACATGTGTGGGTAATTGCTTACAGACAGCGGGGAATCGGTTTATTTTATCGCCGACCCATTTCTCCACCTGTATCTGTTCAATTTGTCAGTTTTATTTCCAGTATAAAAATGTTTTAAGGGAAGAGGTGGGGCAGTTATCTCTCGAAAGTATAAAGATAGAGACACAACCCCACACCATTGAATGTGTTAAACATAGTTCACACCGTGTTCCTCTTAATGGATAAAACAATTCACAGAGTTATGCTTGTGAAGTTTTCATTCATCCAGTCATGGTATATCTGATACATTCATTCATCATCTGTAATATTCATCATCCATCCAGGTCACGGTCTATCTGAATATTCATCCATCCAGGTCACGGTCTATCTGTAATATTCATCCCATCCAGGTCACGGTCTATATATTCATCCATCCAGGTCACGGTCTATCTGTATTTTCCATCCAGGTCACGGTCTATCTGTAATATTCATCCATCAGGTCACGGTCTATCGTAATATTCATCCATCCAGGTCACGGTCTATCTGTAATATTCATCCATCCAGTCACCGTCTATCTTAATATTCTCCATCCAGGTCCAGGTCACGGTCTCTGTAATATTCATCCATCCAGGTCACGGTCTATCTGTAATATTCATCCATCCAGGTCACGGTATAACTAATATTCATTCATCCAGTCACGGTATAACTAATATTCATTCATCCAGGTCACGGTATATCGTAATATTCATTCATCCAGGTCACGTTATTCTGAATATTCATCCATCCAGGTCACGGTATATCTGTAATATTCATCCATCCAGGTCACGGTATATCTGTAATATTCATTCATCCAGGTCACGGTATATCTGTAAATATTCATATTCATCCAGGTCACGGTATATCTGTAATATTCATTCATCCAGGTCACGGTATATCTGTAATTTATCCATCCAGGTCAGGTATATCTGTAATATTCTTCATCCAGGTCATGGTATTCTTTAATATTCATTCATCCAGGTCACGGTATATCTGTAATATTCATCCATCAGGTCACGGTATATCTGTGGTATTCTTTTAATCGGACTGAGTTTATTTCTTGAGACGTTTCACGAATCATCCGATGGATCTCTCAATTTACAATTTACCAGGTCACAGTTTATCTAATATTCATTCATCCAGGTCACAGTATATCTGTGGTATTCTTTTAATCGGACTGAAGTTCATTTCTTGAAGACGTTTCACGAATCATCCGACTGGATCTCTCATTTACAATGACTTTACAAAATCTGTTGGCAATAAATACTCTGGGAATTGCCTTATCAGTATATAAACCCCTAAATTACCCACCCAGATAGGAACAGCCTGGAAAAAAACAATCTCCGCAAGCGAAATAGTAGAAGCCATGGGCTCATGGCAACGGGAAAACACCAGGCCCAGATGGAATCTCAATTGAGATATATAGAGATACAGCGAATATATGATCCACTGCTATATAACACCTACCAAGATGCCTTTGAAAAGAACCCCCCCCCCCTCCATGTACAAAGCCCATATCATTTCTTATACCAAACCCGGAAAAGACCCACTAGACTGCGGGTCATATAGGCCGATCTCCCTATTAAATCTGGACTATAAATACTAGCCAAATTGTTGGCAACCAGACTCCGGGTTAATCATCAAAATTATACATCCAGGCAACGGGTCTCATCCCGGGAAGTCTACCTCCATAGATATAAGAAAAACATTAATAAACTGTCTAATAGATCACGACACACTGGAACCCGTCTAATGCTCTCGCTTGATGCAAGAAGAGCATTCGACTCAACAGAATGGACAATATATGGGAATGTCTCCAAAGATTTGGCCTGGGTCCCCAATATATAAGGTGGTATCAGGTTACTATATGCTCAACCCAAGCTGCTATCTGAGCCAATGGCAAAGTGTCAGCGTACTTCACATTGGCCAGAGGAACAAGACAGGGTTGCCCCCTTCTCCAACTTATTCGCAATAGCAATAGAGCCACTAGCTTCTGATGTTGAGAAATAGCCAGAATATTCATGGCCTCAAACTTATAATCAACCTCGTTAATCAGTATGTACGCAGACAATTTGATCTTGTATTTAGCAGACCCTCAAGATTCCCTACATGAAACATATAAAATAGTCACTGAATTGGCCCCTTCTCAGAGACTACATATCAATTGGGACAAGTCATGTATCTTCCCACTAGATGATAATATAGATATCCCTCAGATATTTAAAGAACTAGTTCCAATAGTCAACAATTCAAATACTTGGACTCATAATAACAAAATCCCCCAAAAGAATTTACAAACATATCCTCCCACTCTAGAACTAGTTAAAGAAAACGCAAATTGGAAACAATTTCCCATCAACCTATGGGGAAGATAGCTCTAATTAAAATTATATTACTCCCCAAAATCCTATATGTCCTGCAACACAGCATGGTATATATAACTAAATCATTTTTCAAACAACAGACAGTATCTCCTATCTTTCCTTTGGGCACCTGGCAGAGCCCGACTCAAATACTACAACTACCCAACATCAAGCAGTTCTGGCATTACCTAATTTATTTCCATTATTACTTGTCCGGACAACTCAAATACTTTATCTCATGGGTAATACCCCCCCCCCGTCTGACCCTCAGACCCACCACCACCCTCACTATAAACGACGCAGAAATACAAGCCTACCTCCCCTCACCCCATTAACCTTTTTAGATCTCTCCAACCAACACGATACCTGGTGGAGGTACCTCATTACACATACAGCAACACAAAATTTGGTATGAGATCAACACACTGCACCAGAACAGAATCCCTTTGAAGAATCTCCTCTATGGCATAACCCAAATATAAGGAACTGTCTGCATTTGCAGGAGCGGATGTGTAATATGCAATGATGAATTTGTCTCTTTGAACACATACAACACCAAAATGCAACTGCCAAACTCTTTTTGTTTAGATACTGGCAGCTTCGCCACTGTATAAGAGGGGAGTTTGGATCCACACATATACGATGAACAAACACCCGATTATACAACTCTGTTAGTCTCCCTGATCTTAAATACCTATCAATATATTGTTCCTATACAGCCAAGCCATTAATCCTTCCAAATGGACCACAACATATACAGGATGTCACAGAGGAACACTGGGACGAATTAGCCTGCTCCCATATACAGGCCACCAAATTGGTAAACAACAAACTTACCCAGTTTTTAATTACTACACCAAAACCCCCAACGTATGGCACATACGTCCCCTAGAAATACCTCTGAATTCGCTAGATGCCATCGGTCTCCAGCGGACTTCTGGCATCTTGTCTGGCATCCCAGAAACACGATTCTATTATTGGACCCAGATTACACATAAACTATCCCAAATACTACAACAACCATACCCAGGCAACCCAGCAAATGTTTACTAAGACATCAAATAATATTCCTAAAGAAAACCCAGTTCTATGCAAGGAAGGTGCTTGTAATAAAACTGGATGTGCCCCGTGAACTGAATATTAAACAATGGGAAAACCTAGTGACTTCCTCCACTGCGTTCAACAGGGTTATATACAGAGCAAGGGAATCTAGATATGGGGAATATGGTTCGAATACTTAGGACCCCGATTATTACCGTAGTTAGATAATGGAGTAACAAACCCATAATACGAACAGAGGTGGATTTAACCTAAAAGGGTAAATGCTTAATATATAATGTCCAAGATGATAGACCAAATACCATTTCACTATTGTATGATATGACGATGTCTCTCCCCATAATGGTTAATGTTGAATTATGATGTAAATGCAATGAGAACAAGACAATAAACTGTAAACAACACTGTTTATTGAATATAAATGATGTTCAATTTATACAATATAATGTTACATTGCAAATGAATATGATTTATAAAACAAGTTTAAATAAAAAAAAAAAAAAATCAGTATATAACAGAAAGGTTTATGGAACCCACAAGGGATGATGACAGTTGTGATGACACTTGGTGTTGTAGACCAAAAGATCAGATTTACATGGAAAAGGTACAGAACACCATACTGGCCTTCTTGTACTGCTGGTAGAGTTAAACATCAAGCAGTTTTTTTGATCACTCAGGGGGGTCATCATGACCCTACAACACCAAGCAGATAACATTCCATTAGCACAGAGGCTTAGGAAATTAAACATCAGGATACGGCAGCTGGGCCCTATGTCAAAACTGGAAGAAGTAACGAAAAACACGAATGCAGTGAAAGGGGAACAAGACGGAGAAAAACATGGTCATCTCTATGTAGTGGGGGTGTCAGAGAATTTAATAAGAATATTCGAAAGACACCATATCCCTGTCTGCTTTAAACCAACAACAAACTAAGGCAGCAACTGAGGCCTCCAAAAGACCAAACAATGAAACACCAGAAGAGCAACATTATATACACAGTCCAATGAAGATGCTCTGATTTGTATCTGGAGGAGACAAAACAGCGGCTGCACAACGTATGGCCCAGCAACAGAAGAGCCAATTCCTAGTGTCGGACTCAGCGGTGAACCTGCATCTTAAGAAAAAGGACATATGTTTGAAGATTGTAATATCAAAATATGTCCAAGGAAAGGATTGGTTCAAAAGAGGTGTCAAAGGCCATTTATGTCAACATAAAGAAACCAATCATGAATTGCAGGGTTTAATACCAATGTCTGCCATGTACAATGCTATTTGGCTATTTGCATTCAGAGGTCCCTAACACTTTGCTGTTATGTTCAGATTCTTGTACAAGTCATTCTGTCATCTAACTAAATACCATAAATAATTCACTGCGCCTTTTCCCCATAGCCAAGAGCACAGAACTGAATACTACAAAATCTTACGTCATGTTGACCGGCTCAATGGTGTTTATGTGCACATTCGGCGCGGACGTGATCTGTCCCGCTGCCCGAACTGAATTCCGTGATTCGTCAGCTGGTCGGAACGGTTGGGGTATTGGGATGGATTTGGACGGTGAACTACTTGGGAGGCTTGGGGGCCTAAAAAAACAAACCAGAAAAATAGACATTGAAATAGTTCGACTTAGTTGTGCTACAGACTTAAAAAGCCTGTCCACCATTTACCCACACAACCAGGACCCCCCACAGCCTACTTTCACAATACGATCTTTGCTCCCTGGTGTTCCTGAAAGAAGATATTACCCTGAAGTCCACTTGTCTCTTGCTTCAATTTACCCACCTCCTTTACGAGCTCTGGAAGTGACTTTAAGGAATGAGGAAGGTAACTATTTTGAGATTTGGGGGGTGGGTGTGTGTGAAAAGAGTCTGGGTGGGTGGGAACATGGGCCTTTATATTGCACAAACACGCATTTACATAATATAACCATGTGTCTGGTAATACTCTTACGTAAACATCAGTAACCATTTTTTAGCTTAAATCTTCTAACTTTGCCAATATTGTCATCTAATATTTCCCTTGTAAGATGATTTATGGCTTAAGACCTTGTAGTCGTCTTGGCTGAAGATCACACGTACAGCTGTGGAAACAGGCAGATATATATTCGGTTTCTTACGGTAAGTGGCAGGGGGAAGAGACTGCTGGAGGGACATCCCAAATCATCGCCGTATATAGACAAAAACTATCACAAAAAAATCAAAGTACCCTGTGGCATCTGAGGGGGTGAGGGGGAACAGGATTCGGCAGCTGGGACAACTTCTTCGAAAGGAACTTCCTCCTGAGATATTGGGTGGTGTTCAAAGAACTTGGAGACAAACAGCAAACTGTGAAACAGACGGAAAACGAGAGGAAGAATGAGACCAATGGTGCAATAATCTAATGTGCAGGGTAAGGGGAAAAAAACATGCAAATTGAATCAAACCTAACACGCCGAACTCCCATCCCCCGAGTCCTGTCTTGGGTTGCATTACCAGCGAGTAAACCTGATTTGCTAGTCACTTCAGAAGCTGTATAATCCCTAGTACTTCCTGTCAAAATGAGCTTTGTATCGCTTTTATAAATGCAGGCGTCAGACGTTACGGTGATGGAAAGGTTAATATTTTTCGCTTCTAGCAGGTTGAGCACCTTTCTGTATCTCTCCCCTTCAGTGGTTGCAATACAAATATGTTCCTATTCCCACCCCTCACAGAAAGAAAGCAGAAGATATTTCCTTTTCAGCATCACATCTTCTGAACGCCTGCATTCAAGATACAATCGGGGTTCTTCTTTGAAGAGCACCCTTTTATTTTTAAACCGATAATTAAAAGGACAACTTATGTCTCAAAAAACACTGAATCAGAAGAGAAAGCCCCTGAATTAGTTATCGGTGGGAATGTACTGACATGGGGTTCAGTATCACACAGCTTGGTCCAGACCATTAGTACTTTAAACATTCTCAGTCCTAAACTACGGCAGGAACTTGTTTCAGATGGTCACGCCCACTAAGTCTCTAACCAATCCTTTTACAGGACAGATTAGGCAAGAGAGCAGGTCAAAAAGCATTCACCCGGTAAGAGTAATAGCAGTTTAGCCAGGAGAAAATTAATGGAGGGGCTTTACATTTGCATTACTTTTTGTTCTCTTTTTTCCTGAGATTCTGAAAATTACTGGTTTAACTTACTCTAGCCGGTCGTAGTTAACACACATAAGAGGAACTTCAGTGCTACAGCGCTGGTGAAACTTGTACCCGCACGTCTGGCACGGAACCCTAAAAGGAGCTTACGGCAAAAGTCACAGAAAGCGAGTGTGAAGAAAGTCTTCCTCACCTGCAGAGAACAAACAGTTGTAACCGTATTACACATTATTTCTTGGAATCTTAGGATTGTAAACAACACATTTACATAGCCTCAGAACATAGGGAAAAACAGATTCACCATTCTCTATGTTTACCAACAAAGCTCAATAGCAGCAATGTGAAACCATCCATTTCAGTTACTCTGACCATGTTGGGACAATGACATCTAAAAGAAGAAAAAGGAGGAGAAGAGACATAGAGAAGAGACGGAAAGAGGAGATACCAAGATTGGAGAAAAGAGACAGAGAGAGGAGAGAAGAGAAACAAAGAGAGGAGGAGAGAGACCAAGAAAAGAGGAGACAGACCGAGAGATAGCATCCCGCGTCATTGTAACCCATCATGTTTGCTTTGGCAAATATGGAAAGATCCATTATCCAAGAACAGTACTACGTACAGTTCATTTGAATCAAAGTTAAGCAGCGTCCTATGAAATAGTAACAAAAGGCATACGTTCCATTTTATAGATAGAGAAAACACTATAAGCAAGTAATTAATTGTCCCCTTATTGAACAAGATACAAAGCACAGCAGGTAAAGAATCCAACACAGACCTATGGGAAGGGAGAGCGAGTTAGACAATTCACTTAATTAGCAATAGAAATATAGATACCAGTAGAATTCTTCACGTAGCTACATGATAACTTTTGTTATTTATTTTAAGTTTAAAGGGCATGTCCAGCCCCCAAAATGAAAAGTGTAACTACAGGTAACTCCCTCCTTGGAGTCACATTTTCCTTAACTTCCCCATGATGTCCTGATCTCAATGTCTAAGTTTGCCGCCTACTCTTAAGACATACAAGCTCTTACAAGCTTGCATTTGCGCAGAGGAGGCAGCCGAGGGCAGCACACTGAGGGCAGCACAACCAGTGTTGGCTGTGACATTATCTGTCTTTGCCACAATCGATTTTTCTTCTCCCTGTGCAAGTAGGGGCAGAACACTGTGTTAACTTTAGAAGTGTTTGGACTCCACGGTGGGAGGTTAGCCATTTTTGGACTGGGCGTGGCCTTTACACATCATCCTGTGGGTAAACTCATCCTATTGTTAATTTAAAGGGGGCAATATCAATACAAATAGTCCCCAAGCTGTTAGCTTGCAACGCTGCAAATAAAGGAATCATAAAGAAAGGCGGGAATACCTAAAAAATGTATCAATGGATGTACACGCTAAAGCAGTTAAAGTGTTATAAATACAGCACACACGTATCTATATCCGCATTTCCAGTAACATGAATTACATTGTACCTACAAAGTTATGGGTCGTGAGTGGTACTTCTCCAAACCTCCACATGAATTCCTCTCCGTAAGCCAACTGATGTCTGTACCAACCAATCGGCTTCTTCTCCCTGTGAGCAGCAAAAACAAACTTACAATACACCGTAAAGGGCCTCTTAATATCAAACCCATAACTACTGGATATTAGATGAACTAACAGGACAATTTGCTTACCTCCTCCCCACTCCTCTTCATATATCTATGCTTTGTACCCATCGTACAAAAAAACACTGCGGTCCTCACCCTGGACTCTTTGTAATATACGCTGGTATACTTACTATGCGCTGCTCCACCCCCTCTTCAGGTTCCGCAATGCTTACCTTGGCAAACCATTACAGCATATTATATGGCATATCCCCCCCATCCCATAATTTTAAGAAAAGGTTTAGTCCATCCCAGGCATAATTCCTGCTATCCTTTAGCATAGCTACCTCTATTTACACTTACAGGCCCCGATCCCTCATTGGCCAGTAAACACCTCCGTGCTAAATACGTGTTACACAACAGCAGAGGATTCTACTCTGCAGCTCCGGGAAACAAAGTCAGTGACGGCTGTGGTGTTAATGTCACGGCCAACACTAACTTCTGACCTGGAAGCTGCATAGGAGAATGCAGAGTCACAGTGAGGATTCAGGGTCTGTAAGAAGAAGATGAAGTTTTGTTAAAGGTAAGTATAGAGAGATTTATGCCTGGGAAGGGGGCTTTTGTTAAATTACATGGTAGGGTGGAGATGCACATGAAGACTGAATTCTAGTACAATTTTCTTCTTCATGTTTTCTTCATGTGCGGAAACCCTGTATTTACAAAGCAGATTTAACACAGCAACTGATTCTTACCCATCCTGAACCCTGTACACCGCACAGCATTCGGGATTAACCCCCGCATCATCAGTGCTTTCTTTAGACTATCTCGCACGGTAACTCCGCATCTCGCTGGCACTGTGAGGACAAAGCAGATTTCTGTTGGTTATAGAAACCATTTCTCGATGGTTTGCCATAGTCTATATGGAAAAAAATAATAACATAAGAATTATTGTGAAAAACAATATTAAGGTGACAACTGAATAACATATATATAAGAATATATTGTATACAAGAATGTTACCCAGCCGATCATTCCCAGATTTGGACCGCAAGGCCTTTTATACAAGGTGACATACATCCTTATATCCTACAGTACATGCAGTTTCTAAATAATTTTTCTGAAAAAGTAACTGTTAGTGTGATTCAATTATTTACTGAACTAGGAAGGATCCACTCCTTATGTGGGCCGATAGAAAAAGGTTAACGTGAATGGGGAGCAGCAGTGGTATATTCTTAGAAAAACATTTTAGCGATGTGGCTGAGAGATATTTTCCCTGGTTGCCCCCATTATGTAAGTATGTATCATATAAAATCTAGATATAATATATATATAAGATAATATAAATATAGTCATTTGGTACATTTTCACCAGTCTGTTTAGAAGTTAATACAGATATAAAGGAAAACCAGAATGAATTATTGAAATAATTCAGTGCACAAGGTTCGGAGGAAGAGGTTCCAGGTCACTATATTGGCAGAAGTTGACCAATTCTACTCACCCCGTGCGCTGTTGTTAGGAAGGAAGACTCGAACGATAGGTTTCTGAGGAGACTTGGGGTTAATACGCGACAGATCCGAGGGATTCTGTAGGACTGAAAGGGTTGAAGGTGCTAAAGATAGAGTAGACGGGGCAGAGTAAAGAGTCAGCTCTGAGATAAAGAAGAGGAGTCAGTTCCGTTCCCATAGACTCCAGTAACTGCTGTTCCCTCTGCTGTAAAGCGTCCAGTTTGCTGGTGTACTCTTCATATGCCTGAAAGAGATGCACAGAATAAACCTTTGTCTATTGTATTAATACATTTTCCTCAATATTGTAAAATACATTGCACTGTGTCAAATCTCAAGCAATGAGAGTTCTAATGCTTTTACTGGATAAAAGTTAATTCTGTAAATGGGCCCATATACAGTTATTACTATATTACAAACGTCAGATCGACAGGAATTTTAGGCCTCATCGGGGACCAATCCCAATGATGCTTTAGATTTCAATGCTTTGATGGATGCAAGTTAAACTCACCAAAGATTTAAGATCTAATGGGATACAGGCTAAACCTGCTACAATTTCAATGCTTGATCACATAACAGCTGATCTCTGGCCACATTTTAACGTTTATAATCAGTGTCAGTAACAGGCAAAGTTTCTCTCGAGGAATAGGATCAAACATTCTACGGGATATGTGTATTTTTATATGGAGTTCACATATTACATTTCATGTATAACTGCAAAAAACGTCAAGAATGAAGAGAATGCATATACAAAAAAGGGGGGTATTGACAGCTGCGATACTGGATTATAACCATCAGTGCTTCTGAAAAAAATAACACACTTTTAATGGGGTAAAAAAAAAATGAGACCGAACCGTTGTACTAGTGCTTTGATCTATTTTCCTTTCTTTCTCTTATAAAACTGTATTTTGTAATTCGGTTGCGTCAAGCGTGATATAAAAATACCGACATATATGTTGGACCCCTCCCTTGTTTTCTTTTATCAATGATGTACACGGAAAGGAAGAATGCACCAGACATCAGGACACCAGGAAATCTTGACTTCTGTTATCATAATGTACATTGTTAAATGAAGGATCTTAATTACCTCAACGTATATAGATGGAGGGTTATGCACCTCCGAATTTCTCTAGTAGGGCTTCAATGTGCTCTTGTGTTAATTTATCATTGTTGATATTCCACACCTGGAAAAAAGACGTTTTTACATAAGAGAAGATCGAAGAGGAAAAATCAGATCATGGGTTAAAAACACAACTTAAAAAAAATCAGACAACTAAGCAGAGCAGGACAGGACAGCCAAACATACAAAGGTCACAACATGTCCAACAAAAAAAACCCCAAACACAATGATTTCATTTACTCCGAATATTTAGGCAGCTAAGTAACAGAGTTTTACATTCTAGAAATGGAGTTCTAAAACAGAAATGCCTGGGTAAGATTCAGCAAAGGAAGACGTGGCAATTATTGAATTAAAATAAAGAAAAGGGATTATGTCAATGCATTTACACACAGGGAATCTGTGCAGGAAATGCAGATGCCATGCAAATTGTCCTGTGGTAACATCATGGTTATGTCACCCTAACAGAATGTTGGAAGGCACAGGTAATAGGTACACACAGTCCAGATTTATGAAAGATGACAGACAGGATCTGCAAGGTCCTGTCTGCCATCTTTCAAAGATCTGCATACACACAGTCCCTATGAACTTCATAAGGAGAACGCTCGGGACTGTGTTTCCATCGGTCGCGCTAGACCTCTATAGGGAGTCTAGCGCGGCGATGGAAATTTTCGGCCTTTCTCTGAACGAGCGTACACACAAACTAAAGCCCGATACTGTCGGATCCGACGGTATCAGGGCTTTATCGTTAGTGTGTGTACCCAGCTTAACTATTGTTTTTTCACCGACTACTCTGTATTAACCTTTCAAAACTGCAAACTTTTTATTGGCGGGGACCGATATCTTTTCGCCCAATTAAACTGCCCCAAGTGTTTTGCTAACTGGGCTGTACAGAATATCTGGCAAAGGCTAAAGACATCAGGTTCCCAGTACTTTTTTGGATGGATTACTACTGTAGAAGAGGACATTCACCTTATAGACTTATACCGTTTAGTTTTCTTTTACAAGTGTGTTTAGATTAAAGTTTGCATTGGTTTTGACGATTTTGGAGAGCTGCTTAAATGAAGCAAGAAATGTACTTCTTTTACCTAACCAATCATGCAATGCAGGTGAATTCTATTGATGTCCATTCATTATTTTTTTAAATTATGAAATAAAGTTAAATCCTTTTAAGTCCCCTCTTCCCATGTCTGAAAGATGGTCTACAAGTACTAAACACTAAAGGGCTTATTTAATAAGAGGTGTAAATGTTTCCCATACTAATCGACAGCAGCCAACCAGATGTCAACACCAGCCTATCTGTCCTCCCTCTCTACAATGTACCCAGCATGAGACCTGAAAGTCTAGGCCCTCACCACAAAGTTGTTCTTGCTAGGTTCAGTTTTGTCTGCCCCTCCCTCTGGGTCCAGACTCAGCAAATGGAAAGACGCCCTTCGTAGAGTCTTCTCATAGGCTAGGCCCTGGACACAGCCAGGAGATGGTGCAGACCTGGGAAGTGCAACATTCCATTCCCTATAAACACTAATAAACACCTTTGAAATAAGCTACACGCCAATTATATTTGAAAGTTTAAGTGGTGACAGTAGAGAACGAACTGGATGCAGAATCCAATGTCATAAACATAACTATCACCACTTTTAAGGACAAAGCTTGGCAAAGTTCAAGGAATGAACAAAAAGCCTATTATCGGTACCTGCCAAATCCCCAAAGCCAAACATTTCTGGCAGGGCATCAAACACTTAAACACCCCCCCCCCCCTGCTAAAGACCAAGGACATACAAATATCCAAAGAACTCGGGTTTAAATCAGCAGCAGAAACATTTACTGAAAAGATGCTTAAGCTTAATTACAGCCAGGCGGATCATCCAACGACCCACGACCGAACCGACGTACACACGGAGAATTCTCACCCGAAATGGCCGTTCGCCGCGTGTAGCGCTCGGCCGTCGGGGGTTGACGGCCCTATAGCTGTAGGTACCTGCAGTCATTGGATAAGCTCCAATTACTTACTTGAGAATAGCCTTATGACAGGACACTTGACTGCTGGAGGAATGCTGAAGTGCTAGTTAAAGGTGGTGGGCAAGAGAAATGTAGTTATGAAAAGGTTTCTTAAGGATAAACTTGATTCAAAGGCTATACTTAAAGCGATAACCCCTCATTATCTTTACCATAGGGCAGTGACCATGGTTTTGTGTGCCCTTTAAAATAATGAAAACGTTTCAAAATAAAACTTTGCATGCATTTGATTTCACTGATCTTAGTAAGTATAGTACAGTAGAGTGTATACAGTATAGTGTAGTACAGTATAGTGTATAGTACAGTATAGGTATAGTAAGTATATATATGTACGTATAGTATATATCAGTATAGTATAGTATAGTTATAGTATAGTCGTAATATAGTACAGTATAGTAATAGTAATATAGTATAGTATATAGTATAGTATATAGTACAGTATAGTACAGTTATGTACAGTATATGTATAGTATATAGTGTAGTACAGTAATAGTATATAGTACAGTATAGTACGTATAAGTGTAGTACAGTAATATGTATATAGTACAGTATAGTACAGTATAGTATTGTAACAGTACAGTACAGTATATAGTACAGTATAGTATATAGTACGTATAGTGTATAGTACAGTAGTGTAGTACAGTAGTGTAGTACAGTAGTGTAGTCACAGTAGTGTAGTACAGTAGTGTGTAAACAGTACAGTATAGTAAGTATAGTACATATATTAGACATTAAGTACAGTATATGTACCAGTATAGTATAGTATATTGTACAGTATAGTACCGTAGTGTGTACAGTACAGTATATAGTAATAGTATAGTATTAGTACAGTAATATACAGTAGTGTAGTACAGTACAGTATATAGTACAGTATAGTATTTGAGGTTGAATAAAGACATAGTCCATCCAGTCCAACCCATCTAGCAATATCCTTCAGCGGAAGGCAAAAAAACACCAAATTTATGAAGGGGGAAAAATTCCTCCTTCCAGTGGCAATCGGAAATTCCCTGGATCAAACTCTACTTTATGTATCAATACCAGTAACTTGTAACATTCCTTGTTTGTAGAAACTCATCGCTTTTTATTAAACTGACCAATGAACCTGCTATAACAAGTCCACTGGAAGACAGTTCCATAGCTTTACCGTTCTCACAGTGACAAACCCTTTCCCAACTCTCTTTATGTATCAATACCAGTAACTTGAACATTCCTTGTTTTGTAGAAACTCATCCAGCTTTTTATTAAACTGACCAATGAACCTGCCATAACAACGTCCACTGGAAGACAGTTCCATAGCTTTACCGTTCTCACAGTGACAAACCCTTTCCCAACTCTACTTTATGTTTCAATACCAGTAACTTGTAACATTCCTTGTTTGTAGAAACTCATCCAGCTTTTTATTAAACTGACCAATGAACCTGCCATAACAACGTCCACTGGAAGACAGTTCCATAGCTTTACCGTTCTCACAGTGACAAACCCTTTCCCAACTCTACTTTATGTATCAATCCCAGTAACTTGTAACATTCCTGTTTGTAGAAACTCATCCAGCTTTTTATTAAACTGACCAATGAACCTGCCATAACAACGTCCACTGGAAGACAGTTCCATAGCTTACCTTCTCACAGTGACAAACCCTTTCCCAACTCTACTTATGTATCAATCCCAGTAACTTGTAACATTCCTTGTTTGCAGAAACTCATCCAGCTTTTATTAAACTGACCAATGAAACTGCCATAACAACGTCCACTGGAAGACAGTTCCATAGCTTTACCATTCTCAGTGAAAACCCTTTCCCAACTCTACTTATGTATCAATACCAGTAACTTGTAACATTCCTTGTTTGCAGAAACTCATCCAGCTTTTTATAAACTGACCAATGAACCTGCCATAACAACGTCCACTGGAAGACAGTTCCATAGCTTTACCGTTCTCAGTGAAAATCCCTTTCAGCTGAAGCCTAAGGGCTCGTTCACACTACATCAGTGTTTTTCAAACGCAGGTGCGTTTAAAAAAATGGACAGACAGTAAAACCCCTAGTAGGTTTCATAATATCATTCACACCTGCTGCGTTATAATCCGTTCTTCCAATCCGTTTAAAGAACGCACTGCATGCAGCGTTTTTTCATATTTTCATGCATTTTCTATAGAAATCTTGGAATACAAATTGTTAAAAATGGATACAAATGTATGAAAAAATGGATACAAAACTGACAGAAACACATGCTGTGCGTTACTGTCAGTTTCTATTGTGAACGAGCCCTAAACCTTTATTCTTCAAGTCTTAAGGGATGTCCTCGTGTCCTCTGACATGTTCTATTGGTGAACAATGCCCAGATAGTTTATTGTTTGGCCCGTTAATGTATTTATACACAGGAATCATATCCCCACGCAAGCGCCTTTTCTCCAGCGTACATAATTGTAACTTATCCAGTCTCTCTTCATATTCAAGCTCCCTCAATCCACTTAACACAGAGCCATTTATAGTATAAGCAGCACAAGGATTTTTAAGTCCAAAAAACCTTACTCTCATCTGCCAGCCCAATGTGACAATCTATCTGATCCCCCTGCAACGATTGTCGACCATTAAAACTTCAGAGGATGTGCAAAGTTGTGTCATCAGCAAACACAGAAACCTTGCAGACAATACCTTGATTAACTTAATTCCCAAACTCCTGCCCCTGTAATAAAGAGTTAAGAGGAGGCAGTTATGTAACAGTACGGCTTTAATTTGGTAAAAATAATACATTTAAAACCCAGTGTCATCAGTTTAGACTTTCTAAAGACCCAAGCCATATTTGGAATTTTCAGTATCTTAGCTGGGTACACACGATTAGATATTTCGGTCCGATCGACTGATAGTTCAGTGTATCGGTCGATCGGACCGAAATTATCGAATCCGAATGTGCCCATGTCCGATCGACCGTTCGTCCGAATCGGACGAAAGACGATCGGACAGGGTGAAAACCTCGTCCGATCGTGCGGTCCTCTATGGACGCACGATCGGGTCGCGCTGCTTTTGCCGCGACCGACAGTCCTTCCTCCTGGCCGACCGTTAGAAAGTATCGAACGGTCGGTCAGGAGGAAAAATCGCTAGGTGTGTACCTAGCTTTAGATCCTTAAACAAAATACCTAATCTTGTAAGTGTCTATAAACAAATTAAAGTTTTCTTGCCCTCCAGGACATTTCAGGTCGCCAGAAATAGCCAAACCGTAGCTATTGAGTTAAAGGACAATTATACTCCCCTTTATAAGGCAGTGATCCAGGTTGTTTAATAGCTGCCTCAACTTCCTTATTCATTTTACATTTAAACTTAGTTCTCCTTTATGAAATAAAGTTATAACAAACTAAAAAATTGTTTTGGGAAAGCTAAGCAGCGTGGGAGGGAACTGCCAAAGTCACCACACTGCAAGAAAGGAAGGTAGAACAAAGTTTAATCATGCAGTTCTGATTGTCCTGAGACCGACAGTGATCATTCGCTGGCCTTGGGACTGCGGTACACACTTTAAACAATAAAGGGGTAATTCAGTCGGATCCGTCTCATTCGAGTGTGTAAGTTTCAGACATGCTTTTTTACCGATAGCCGGATCAGGGAGGGAACAATGAATTCTACCAGGCCAAATCTGCATTACAAATGTATGGAGTAATAATTAGTATTCTTAATATATGGCCAAGAGACAGTAATCTTAATTAATGGAAGAGAAGTAGTGCCGTATCAGTAGACTTTTAATTGTGAATTACACAACAGGTGACCTAGACAAGATAAGGCAGTGAAAAACATTGTATTGTTTAGTCCTGGTTCACATTCCAACGTCACTCTGTTCCACCAGAAAGTTGACATTATTTGTGTACGTCCGTACTTGCTGATCTGAAGCAACTGTCATTTTAAATTGGCGTTTCTCATGAAAATGCAACTGTAACAATCATTTTTTTCATGTGCCACAATCTACACAGGAAACACAGAGTTGCCCAACATCACACATCAGTGACTAAAGTCAACAAGCGAAACCCCAACCAAGTCTAAAATGGCCATGGCAGATCAATGAACGACCCTCACGCATACACACAGCCCTATCGGACGTTCTTTACCAGTGTGCGTTGTGGGTCCGTGTCAAACTCGTACACGTGTATGAAGCTTTAGCCCATTGTACGGTCCATTGAAGACCTTTTTTAAATATGTATTTGGGGGAATGAAAGTCCAACAAGGAAGTGTCATTTTTGTTATATTTATAGTAAAAACGGCTTTATTTTTAGCTCTAGAAATGCAGCTGTTGCCAAAAAAATGTGAGTGTTCTGCTCCTCCTCTTTTTCACAAGATCCTCTGCTTCTTGGTAACACCAATCCCTGAGACTAAACTTTATTTTGACACCAGCTCCATCCACATGAATGAGGCAACAAAGAACCATGGGAATTACATCACCAGCAACAAAGCACCATGGGAAAGAGGAAAGAAAGCATGAATGGCGTCAAGGTAACTTTAAAAATGAAAAACATAGCAGACAAGGTTCTCATTACATGGGGAATCACCTGAACGTAATGTATTATTAACATTGATTTAAACTCTGTTTACCAAACCCCCAGAATTTTTTAGACTGGGTACACACCATACAATATTTCTGTCCGACCGGCTGATATTAACATGTATCTGTTGGTCAGAAATATTGTATGGTGTATTGTATGATGGCACAAAACTTCGCCCTGCTATAAGACTGGACACACCAACAGATTGGTATCGGTTGGTAAACTGTCATGGAAAACTGTCGGCCACGGCTGTGGTGAACGGTAGGCAGTAGGAGAAACATTGCAAGGCGTGTACACAGCTTATATCTGCAGCAACCAATCACAAGTTATCTTACTGTAGTTACCCAGTAAACAACTAACATTTGATTGGGGTTCCAAATTATTAACACTGGCAACTTATTGCATCAGCTCCTTAGAGTTCTTTCAGGGAGATTCAATAAAAGTTCTTATCGTTAAAAATGGTGCTAAGTTTGCCCCAACCAATCAGATGTTAGCTTTCAAATGTTAAATAAGATCTGATTGGTTGGGGCAAAATTAGCACCATATTAAACGATAAGAACTTTTATTACATCTCCCCGTTTGTGTTAGACCAGGGTATTTAAAGGCATATAGTCTCAATGTGCAAATTATTATAGTCTCTAGTCAGTGTTAGGAACGTTTGTGCGTAAATACCATGCGGTACCAATATATATCTACATTATATACCCGTGTACATTCGATGGTTACCGTATATACTCGAGTATAACCGAGGTTTTCAGGCTTTAAAAAGCCTGAAAATCTTACCTCGGTTTATACTCGAGTCAATCTTTCTCTACCTTGTCCGCGCGATCCGCTTCCTCAGTGCGCTTCCGGATGACATCACTACCCGGCGCATCTCACTTTGCAGCGCCGAGTAGTGACATCATCCTGAAATGCAAGATTGGCCACCGGACAAGGTAGGAGAATACAACAGGGACACCAGGGCACACAATAGTTACAAATAAGGGTAAAACCTTCTTTATTTGTGCATACCGTATATACTCGAGTATAAACCGCCCAGGTATAAACCGAGGTACCTAGTCTACCTAAAAAAGTAGAAAAAATAGTTTGACGAGTATAAACCGAGGGTGTAACCCTACTAGTATAAATAAGGAGTATATAGGAGGATTTACCCCTATTTGCAAGTATTTGCCACTTAAGATGTTTGAAAACTACAACTCCCAGCAATAAAGCATGCTGGGAGTTGTAGTTTCCAAACATCTTAAGTGGCAAATACTAGTAGGGGTTACACCCTCGGTTTATCTCGAGTCAAAAAAAATTTCTCCTTTTTAGGTAAACTAGGTACCTCGGTTTATACTCGGGACGGTTTATACTAGAGTATATACGGTATTTCCCATACAGTACAGTGTTTAATCTATATTGGGAATTACATATAACTGTTAAAGGTAGATTATAATGGTCTACCTACCTAGTATCTACAAATTGTATAGCACAGTTGACACAGTTCCATACATACATTATATCTCCAATTTTTATATTATCTTTAGGGAGTATCTACAATATATTAATGGCCCCACATCTCTATATTCTATAGGGGGTTGTACAGTATTTTAATGCCCCATTTATCTACATCTTTATAAAATCAATAAGTTTTGTGTGGGGGGGTTAGTATTTTATTGCCATATCTCTTCATCTATATATATGCTATAAGGAAGGTATACAGTACAGTAACGCAAAATATCTTTATACATCCTATAAGGAGGGTGTCCTATATGTCTCCATCTCCTCTATAGTAAGAAAGTACAATACAGTCCCATATTTTCTGCCTCTCTAGATATTCTAGAGGGTATACAGAATATAAATGTAACATGGAGGTCTACAGTCATGTAAAGAAATGAGGAAATTCCATTAAATATTCACAGTTCTTAGAAATATTCACATATCAACGTCCAATCATGTTTTTATTTATCTCTTGAAATCTGAGATAAATAAAGGAAAGTTTGAAGGGTTTCTTGCATGTACAGCCGTTTCAAGTCACCCACAGCATCTCAATGGGGCACGGCCCAACTGCAACGCAAACGCAATCGCATGCGATTTCATGTGCGATTTTCGTTGCGTTTGCACATGCGATTTCTTCAATAGGTATAGGAAAACGCATGCGATTGCGATAAAAAATGCAGAACGCAATCGTAACGCACCAAAAACGTGCGTTTTATCTGCGTTGCCGCGTTTTCAATGATTTTTTAAAAAACGCAAGCGCAAATAAAACGCAGCAGTGTGGCCTAGCCTTTAGAACTGGGCTCTGACTCGGCCACTTCAGGACTCTCCATTTCTTAGGTCTCAGCCAGTCCTTGGCGGACTCTATGGTGGTGAGCTGGCCAGATCCTGCTGCACAAACCATGACACTTCTACCTCCACGCTTCACAGTTGGTTCTTTCCTGGAATGTGCATTTGTTTCCGCCAAACTGTCCTCTGGTGTCCAATCATTTTATTTTAGACACATCAGTCTAAAGAACATTATTCCAGAAAAGGTCTCCAGCCAACTGACCTTAGGTTTCCTCCTATCACAACTTCCCCTGAAGTTCCTTACCGGACTCTCGCCCCTCCTTCTCTGCGGCGACAGCCACTCCCTTCCTGGTTGCGGCCAATCGCCTGACAGCCGTTACCAGGAAGTAGAGAAGTGGTCAGTGCACAACAGGCTTTAACAGGAGCAGGTTGCAGCGCCCAGGGACCAGGTAAGGTAAGCGCCTTCAGGGGAATCTTTAAAAGGTAAAGATGATGCGAATGTGGGGTTTGGGGGGGTGATTAACATTTCTAATGTTACTTTTTTTAGGCTGGACATGCCCTTTAAAGGTGTCCAGCCTCATTCTGATTGTAGAGGCATGTACTTTCTCATCTTCAATAGCCAGAGATTGCTGTAGAGGTTTTGGAGACTTCTTTTAGCATCTTTCTGGCTTTTCTTTGGGGAGAACTTGCTTGGACGGTCAGACCTGGACTAGTTGACAGTTGTTTTGATGCCTTAGCCAATCACATGAGCGAATACCGGTCGGGCCCCTTCTGCTCTTGTCTACCGAGCATGGAAAAAGGCACGACAGACATACAGAACACGTGAGGTAACAAAGGCTGGTAAGTACATTTGGGGAGGTCTTCGAAAGCTATAAACCTGGCAAGGTCCAAGTTATAGCTATTTCCTCCAGGATACCAAATTTTAGCTTGGGGAGGTGGACATACCCTTTAAGGGATGTATGCGTGTCCGCTGACATGTTCTATTGATGACAATGCCCCAGATATTTTATTGTATGGCCGTTAATGTACTTTTACACAATAATTATCCTAACCAAGCACATTTTAAGCTCCCCCAGACCCCTTATTAATTTAGTTGCCCTCCTCTCAACCCTTTCCATTTCAAAGATGTCCTTTTGTACACAGGATTCCAAAATTGCACTGCATATTCCAAATGAGGCCTTACCAATGCTTTGTAAAGAGGGAGAATAACATTTTTCTCCCTTAAAACCATACCCCTCTTAATACGGCTGAGCACACACAGGCGATTTTTTCGCCTATCGATGGTCTGACAAAATCACTGGTGGAACGCCGTTGCCCAATCTCGCGATGGTAAATTACCACCAATCATGTCGTGGCCAACGGTCGGCTGGCGGTGATTTTCACTGCGACAACAGTATTTGTCGCTGCGCGATCAGAGTCGCTTGTGGTGAGAAATTAACCCAGCCTTAGTTTGTTATCAACCAACTCCCAGATCCTTTTCCAACAGGGATTCACACAGAAACAGTTATAGTAGCAGCAAAAGGATTTTTAAGTCCAAAATACATCACCTTCCATTTATCAACATTGAATCTTATCTGCCCAATGTGACAAACTATCCCGATCCATCTGCAAAGAATGCACGTCATCTATAGCTTTTAAATGGTTGACAAAGTTTTGTGCCTTCCGCAAACAGACCCTTCTGAGTGCTGACAATACGCACTTCCAAATCAATAATAAACAGATTAAACAGAAGGTGATCCCTCTCCGACACACTCACCAAGAGTGCCCTCTCCGACACACTCCCAAGAGTGATCCCTCTCCGACACACTCACCAAGAGTGATCCCTCTCCGACACTCACCAAGAGTGATCCTCTCCGACACACTCACCAAGAGTGATCCCTCTCCGACACACTCACCAAGAGTGATCCCTCTCCGACACACTCACCAAGAGTGATCCCTCTCCGACACACTCACCAAGAGTGATCCCTCTCCGACACCACTCAACCAGAGTGATCCCTCTCCGACACACTCACCAAGCGTGATCCCTCTCCGACAGCACTCACCAGACGATCCCTCTCTAACACATTGACCAATAGCGACCCCTCTCTAACACATGACCAATAGCGATCCCTCTCTAACACATTGACCAATAGCGATCCCTCTCTACACATTGACATAGCGATCCCTCAACATACCAACGATCCCTCTCACACATTACCATAGCGATCCCTCCAACACATTTACCAATAGCGATCCCTCCAACACATTTACCAATATGATCCCTCCCTAACACATTACCAATAGTGATCCCTCTCTAACCAACACATGACCAATAGTGATCCCTCTCCAACACACTCACCGTGATCCCTCTCCAACCATTGACCAATGTGATCCCTCTCTAACACATTGACCAATAGTGATCCCTCTCCAACACATTTACCAATAGGTGATCCCTCTCTCAACAACACATTGACCAATAGCGATCCCTCTCCAACATTTACCAATAGCGTATCCATCTCCACACTTCCATAGCGATCCCTCCCTAACATTTACCAATAGCGATCCCTCTCTAACACATTGACCAATGTGATCCTCTCCACACACTCACCAAGAGTGCCCTCTCTAACACATTGACCAATGTGATCCCTCTCTAACACATTGACCAATAGTCGATCCCTCTCTAACACATTGACCAATAGCGATCCCTCCTATAACACATTGACCAATAGCGATCCCTCTCTAACACATTGACCATAGCGATCCCTCTCCAAACACATTACCAATAGCGATCCTCTCCAACACATTGACCAATAGTGATCCCTCCCTAACACATTGACCAATAGTGATCCCTCTCTAACACATTGACCAATAGTGATCCCATACTCTCTAACACATTGACCAATAGTGATCCCTCTCTAACACATTGACCAATAGTGATCCCTCTCTAACAGAATCCCTGGTGACAGCTGTGAGTTAATGGGGAGGGTGAGTATGAAAGACAGATTGATAACTTGAATTATAGAATGATCCAATGGATCCTATTGATCTATTATTGGTTGGAATTTAGAGGGCAAGATTGATTACAAGCTCTCACAACAATTGAATTTCACTGTGGTGTTTCTACGAAACTAATAACCCTAGACTGTTACAAACAAAATACAGTAGATCAAAATATTCATTTAGGGGATGTGACACTAATAGAACCAGGATTTCATAGGATTTCTTTTATTTTTAACATCTTGCCTTTATTTTTTTTTCTACAAATCCCTAAATTTTATAGTAGTGTGTATAAACATTTTACATCATCTGTATCCACATATAGCTAAACACACACCAACATATTCCTAGTTTTAATATATATATTATATATATATATATTATATAATATATATATATACTAATGTACGTACATTTTATTGTTCTGTACGTATATTATTAGATATAGGTCTGTATATTATAATAGTGTACGTGTCTGTATATTATATAGAATGGGTTCTGTATATTATATATAGTGTACTGTACTGTATATTATATAGATATGGTGTTCTGTATATTATATATAGTGTACTGTATATTATATTGATATAGTGTACTGTATAACTGTATATTATTATTGTAGCTGTGTCCCTCTCACTGTATATTACATACATATAGATATATAAATAATTTACTATTATAATATTATATAGGTACAGGGATAATGTACTATTATAATATTATATAGATAATGTACTATTATAATAGTTGATATAGGGATAATGTCCCGTTATAACATTATACAGTTATAATGTACTGTAAAATTATACAGTATAATGTACTGTAAAATTACGTTATAATGTACTTGAAATTATACAGTTATAATGTACTGATAAATTATACTTAATGTACTGTGAAAATTATACAGTTATAATGTACGTGAAATTATACGTTATTACTGTGAAAATTAACAGTTATATGTACTGTGAAAAAATTTAACAGTTATAATGTACTGTGAAAATTATACAGTTATAATGTACTGTGAAAATTATACAGTTATAATGTACTGTGAAAATTATACAGTTATAATGTACTGTAAAATTATACAGCTATAATGTACTGTAAAATTATACAGCTATAATGATGTAAATTATAACAGCTATAATGTACTGTAAAATTATACAGCTATAGAGTACTTAAAATTATACAGCTATAATGTACTGTAATATATACAGCTAATGACTGTAGTTTAATATAATGCTATAATGTGTTATATATTATACAGCTATAATGTAGTTATAATATTATACAGCTATAATGTATTATAATATTATACAGCTATAATGTAGTTATAATATTATACAGCTATAATGTAGTTATAATATATAATAGCATAATGTAGTTATAATATTATATAGCTATAATGTAGTTATAATATTATATAGCTATAATGTAGTTATAATATTATATAGCTATAATGTAGTTATAATATAATATAGCTATAATGTACAGTTATAATATAGCTATAATGTAGTTATAATATAATATAGCTATAATGTACAGTTAGAATACAGCTATAATGTACAGTTAGAATACAGCTATAATGTACAGTTAGAATACAGCTATAATGTACAGTTAGAATACAGCTATAATGTACAGTATAGAATAACGCTTATAATGTACAGTTAGAATAACATAAGCATAATGTACAGTTATATAAAGCTATAATGTAGATTTATACTATTACTTATAATGTACTTATATTACAGATCTATAATGTACGTTATTTGACAGATAATTACTGTAATATTATAGATATCGTGTACTGTTTATTATATACAGATATAATGTACTGTTATATTATACAGATATAATGTACTGTAATATTATAGATATAATGTACTGTTATATTATACAGATATAATGTACTGTAATATTAGATATAATGTACTGTTATAATATACATAATAAAAAGATAGTACTGTAATATATACAAAATAATGTACTGTAATATTATAATATATACTGTACTGTTAATTATTAACAGATATATGTACTGTTATGTATCAGATAAATGTTATTTATGTTATACAGATAATGTACTGTTATATTTAAGAATGTACGTTATATTATACAGATATAATGTACTGTTATATTATACAAATATAATGTACTGTGTATGTAGCTGTGTCTATGGACATGATTGTGTCCCTCACACACACTAACCCATTGTATTGGGGCTCCCACACCAGCCCTTGGGCCCAACACTTCTTCCTCACCTCCTCCGGGTACCCCCCGGACAATGACATCTCTCCGGCTCCTCCCAGCCCCCCGGCCTCGGCCTCCAGCAGGTCCCCGTTGAGCAGTGAGGGGCCCTCGGCCGATCCCCCGCTTAGCGCCGCCATCTTGAAATAATCCGGAGGCGCGGGAGCGAGCACCAGGGGAAAGGGGGGGGGTTACTACTGCCCGCGCGCCCGCGCAGTTCTTATCCGGGCGCTGGGGACAGGAACGGGAGAATGCGGAGAGCGTGCTCGTACCCGGCAACCTCGCAGCCAATCGGATGAGCCATAGACAGGGCTCCTTTACTGACGTCACTGCAAGGAGAAACCCCTTCTGCTTCTAACCCCGCCTCCCGCTACGCAGGTGCAGTGAGCGCGTTCCCGATGGCATCCCTTACGTCATAGCACCGTTACGTCAGAATATCACATTAATTTTCATCTTTTGCACAGAACTGTATATGCAACAAATAACCTCATACAATACTAAATACCTACAACAATGAACAGTAAGTTCCTTTTTATTTATTTTTCTTTATATTGTTAAAGTGCAATAAATGATGGATCAACGTACGATGCCCAACCCACCGCATAAACACGTTGAATTATCAGGCGAAACGGCCGTTCGTGGCGTGTGTTCGCAGTTAAGCGATATATTTAGGCCAAATAACACTTCCTTTATCTTTCTTGTTAGTAGAAGCGACCGTATATACTGGAGTATAACCCTAGTTTTTTAGGTTTTAAAATAAACCTCAAAACCTTACCTCGGCTTATACTCGAGTCAAGGTCCTTACCACCATCAATGTAGCTCAGACTCCGAATCCAACTGCCGCACGCTGTGTAAGAACTGTGGATTTGCCGGCTGACGTCACTACTCGGCACCGGGCACTCAGAGGCGCAGAGTAGTGACGTCAGCCGGCAAATTCACAGGACTTACACAGCGTGCGTCAGCCGGATTCTGAGCTACATTGATGGCAGTCTGTGAGGTAAAGTGATGCTGGTAAGGACTGCCACTGTGGGGATTCTCCACTGTAGGCTTACGTTGCCTTTTAACAGCAGAATTCCCATTGTAGTCTCCAAACATCTGTATGGGAATTCTGCTGTCCATTTAAAGAGTAACTTATGCCTTAAAACAATAAAGAATAGGAAGGAGGATGGTATCTATTGCAGAAGATTGCTTTCTGATTGTTAAAGTTACCCTTTAAATGGACAGCAGATTTTCCATACAGATGTCTTGGAAACTGCAACTCCAAGCATGCTTTAGTTGATGGGAGTTGTAGTTTTTTAAACATCTGTATGGGAATTCTGCGGTCCATTTAAAGGGCAACTTAAGCCTCAAAACAATACAGAATCAGAGGGCAGTAGTGGTTATAATTTCTACCCTTGGCTTTTACTCGAGTCAGTTAATTTTTCCTAATTTTTCAGTAAAAACAGGTAAATAGGCTTATACTTCGAAGGTATGATAAGTGCTATAAGACTGGATTCTCTATATGTATACAGGGGGAATATCCTCATTATACCCCTCGTATATACAGTCCCGATATACGTACTAGGATTCTCTAATAGTGTATACCGAGGAAATATCCATCATTTATACGCTTCTTATTATTACATCCTGCCGCTATAAGGACTAGGATTCTCTATAGTTGAATACCGAGTGAATATTCCTCATGTTAATCCCTTGTATTATTACAGTCCCGCTAGTAAGGACTAGGATTCTCTCTATGTAATAGCATGAGTGAATTTTCCTCATTTATACCCTCATATTATTACAGTCCCGCATAAGGACTAGGATTCTCGATAGTGTATACAGAGTGAATAATACCTCATTGATACCCTTCATATTATTACCCGTCCCTGCTATAAGGACTAGATTCTCTATAGTGTTAACAGAGTGAATTCCCTCAGTTTATACCTTCATATTATTACAGTCCCCTGCTATAAGGACTAGGATTCTCTATAATGTAACAGAGGAATATCCCTCATTTAATACCCTTCATATTATTACAGTCCCAGCTATAAGGACTAGGATTCTCTATAGTGTAACGAGTGATATTCCTCATTTATTACCTTCGTATTATACAGTCCCGCTATAAAAGATAGGATTCTCTATAGTGTACAAGTGAATATTCCTCATTTATACCCTTATATTATTACAGTCCCGCTATACGGACTAGGATTCTCTATAGTAATACAGAGTGAATTTCCTCATTATACCCTTCATATTATTACACCCCGCTATACGGACTAGGATTCTCTATAGTGTATACAGAGTTGAATATCCCTTCATTATACCCTTATTAGATTACAGTCCTGCTATAGGACTAGGATTCTCTATAGTGTATACAGAGTGAATATCCTCATTACCTTCATATATTACCGTATCCGCCTATAGGACTAGGATTCTCTATAGTGTATACAGAGGAATATGCCCTCATTTATACCCTTCTATTATTACAGTCTGCTCATAAGACTAGGATTCTCTATAGTGTATACAGAGTGAATATTCCTCATTTATACCCTTCATTATTTACAGTCCCTGCTATAAGGACTAGGATTCTATAGTGATAACAGAGTGAATATCCCTCATTATACCCTTCATATTATTACAGTCCAGCTATAAAGGACTAGGATTCTCTTAGTGTAATAGGCAGATATATTCCTCATTTATACCCTTCATATTATTACAGTCCCCGCTATAAGGACTAGGATTCTCTATAGTGAATACAGAGTGAATATCCTCATTTATACCCTTCATATTATTACGTCCCGCCTTAAGACTAGGATTCTCTATAGTGATACAGAGTGAATATCACTCATTTATACCCTTTCATATTATTACAGTCCCCGACTGAGGACTAGGATTCTCTATAGTGTATTACGAGTGGAATATCCTCATTTATACCCTTCATATTATTACAGTCCCGCTATAAGGACTAGGATTCTCTATAGTGTATACAGAGTGAAATTCCTCATTTATACCCTTCTTTATTACAGTCCCCGCTATAAGGACTAGGATTCTCTATAGTGTATACAGAGTGAATATCCTCATTTATACCCTTCATATTATTACAGCCCCGCTATAAGGACTAGGATTTCTATAGTGTATACAGAGTGAATATCTCATTTATACCCTCATATTATTACCAGTCCCCGCATAAGACTAGGATTCTCTATAGTATAACAGAGTGAATATTCCTCATTTATACCCTTCATATTATACAGTCCGCTATAAGGACTAGGATTCTCTATAGTGTATACAGAGTGAATATCCTCATTTATACCCTTCATATTATTACATCCCCGCATAAGGACTAGGATTTCTATAGGTATACAGAGGATATTCCTCATTTATACCCTTCATATTATCAGGTCCCCGCTATAAGGACTAGGATTTCTATAGTGTATACAGAGTGATATTCCTCATTATACCTTCCTATATTACCAGTCCCGCTATAAGGACTAGGATTCTCATAGTGTATACAGAGTGAATATTCCTCATTTATACCCTTCATATTATTACAGTCCCTGCCTCATAAGGACTAGGATTCTCTATAGTGTTACAGAGTGAATATTCCTCATTTATACCTTTCATATTAGTACAGTACCGCTATAAGGACTAGGATTCTCTATAGTGTATACAGAGTGATATTCCTCATTTATACCCTTCATATTATTACAGTCCCCGCTATAAGGCTAGTATTCTCTATTTTAGTGTATACAGAGTGGGAATATTCCTCATTTATACCCTTCATATTATTACAGTCCGATAAGGACTAGGATTCTCTATGTGTATACAGAGTGAATACTTCCTCATTTATACCCTTCATATTATTACAGTCCCCGCTATAAGGCTAGGATTCTATAGTGTATACAGAGGGAATGATTCCTCATTTATAACCCTATATTATCCGTCCCTGCTATAAGGACTAGGATTCTCTATAGTGTATACAGAGAATATCCTCATTTATTCCCTTCATATTATTACAGTCCCGCTATAAGGACTAGGATTCTCTATATGTATACAGATGAATATTCCTCATTTATACCCTTCATATTATTACAGTCCCCGCTATAAGGACTAGGATTCTCTATAGTGTAACAGAGTGAAATTCCTCATTTTAACCCTTCATATTATTACAGTCCCGCTATAAGGACTAGATTCTCTATAGTGATACAGAGTGAATATTCCTCATTTATACCTTCATAGTACTATACAGTCCCACCGCTATAAGGCTCTAAGGATTCTCTAGAGTGTAGACAGAGAGTGAATATTCCTCATTTATACCCTTCTCAATATTATTACAGTCCCTCGCTATAAGGACTAGGATTCTCTATAGTGTATACAGAGTGATATTCCTTCATTTATACCCTTTATTATTACCGTCCCCGCTATAAGGACTAGGATTCTCTAGTGTATACAGAGTGTGAATACCTCATTATACCCTTCTATTATTCAGTCCCGCTATATAGGACTAGGATTCTCTATAGTGATAATCAGAGTGAATATTCCTCTTTATACCCTCATATTATTACATCCCGCTATAAGGACTAGGATTCTCTATAGTGTATACAGAGTGAATATCCTTCATTTATTTACCTTCCACTTATTACAGTCCCCGCTATAAGGACTAGGATTCTCTATAGTGTAACAGAGTGAATATTCCTCATTTATACCCTTCATATTATTACAGTCCCTGCCTATAAGGACTAGGATTCTCTATAGTGTATACAGAGTGAATATTCCTCATTATACCCTTAGTTATTATTCAGTCCCCCGCTCATAAGGACTAGGATTCTCTATAGTGTATACAGAGTGAATATTCCTCATTTATACCTTCATATTATTACAGTCCCCGCGATAAGGGACTAGGATTCTCTATAGTGTATACAGAAGTGAATTCCTCATTTATACCCTTATATTATTACAGTCCCGCTATAAGGACTAGGATTCTCTCTATGTATACAGAGTTGAATATCCCTCATTTATACCCTTCATATTATACAGTCCCGCTATAAGGCTAGGGATTCTCTATAGTGTATACAGAGTGAATATTCCTCATTTATACCCTCATATATTACAGTCCCTGCTATAGACTAGGATTCTCTATAGTGTATACAGAGTGAATATCCTCATTTACCTGTATATTACAGTCCCCGCTATAAGACTAGGATTCTCTATAGTGTATACAGAGTGAATATTCCTCATTTTATACCCTTCATATTATTACAGTCCCCGCTATAAGGACTAGGATTATCTATAGTGAAATACAGAGTGAATAGCCTCATTTATACCCTTCATATTATTACAGTCCCCGCTATAAGGACATGGATTCTCTATATTGTATACAGAGTGATATTCCCTCATTTATACCCTTCATATTATTACAGTCCCTGCTATAAGGACTAGATTCTCTATAGTGTATACAGAGTGAATATCCCTCATTTATACCCTTCGTATTATTACAGTCCCGCTATAAGGACTAGGAATTCTCTATAGGTATACAGAGTGAATATCCCTCATTATACCCTTCGTATTATTACAGTCCCCGCTATAAGGACTAGGATTCTCTATAGTGTAACAGGAGTGAAATTCCTCAAACCCCTTTCTCTTTATATTCAGTCCGCTATAAGGACGGATTCTCTATAGTGTATACAGAGTGAATACACATACCTACCATGTTATCCCTCTATTATTACAGTCCCCCCCCCCGCTATAAGGACACAGGATTCTCTATAGTGATTAACAGAGTGGGGGAGATATTCCTCATTTATACCCTTCATATTATTACAGTCCCTGCTCATAAGGACTAGGATTCTCTATAGTGTATACAGAGTGAATATCCCTCATTTATACCCGTATTATTACAGTCCCCGCTATAAGGACTAGGATTCTCTATAGGTATACAGAGTGAATATTCCCTCATTTATAACCTTCTATTATTACAGTCCCCGCTATAAGACAGGATTCTCGATAGTGTATACAGAGTGAATATCCCTCATTTATACCCTTCGTATTATACAGCCCCGCTATAAGGACTAGGATTCTCTATAGTGTATACCAGAGTGAATATCCTCATTTATACCCTTCTATTATTACAGTCCCTGCGATATAGGACTAGGATTCTCTATAGTGTATACAGAGTGAATTATCATTTATACCCTTCATATTATTACAGTCCGCTAAAGGAACTATGATTCTCTATGTAGTATACAGAGTGAATTCCATTTATACCCTTCATATTATTACAGTCCCTGCCATAAGGACTAGGATTCTCTATAGTGTATTACAGAGTGAATATCCCTCATTTATACCCTTCATATTATACAGTCCCCGCTATAAGGACTACTAGGATTCTCTATAGTGTATACAGAGTGAATATTCCTCATTTATAACCCTTCATATTATTACAGTCCCCGCTATAGGACTAGGATTCCTCTATATGTTATACGAGTGAATATTCCTCATTATACCCTTCTATTATTACGCCCCGCTATAAGGACTAGGATTCTCTATAGTGTATACAGAGTGAATATTCACTCATTATACCCTTCATATATTACAGTCCCTGCTATAAGGACTAGGATTCTCTTATAGTGAATACAGAGTGAATATTCCTCATTTATACCCTTCATATTATTACAGTCCCGCTATAAGGACTAGATTTCTCTCTAAGTGTATACAGAGTGAATATTCCTCATTTTACCCTTCATATATTACAGTCCCCGCATAAGGACTAGGATTCTCTATAGTGTATACAGAGTGAATATTCCTCATTTATACCCTTCATATTATTACAGTCCCCGCATAAGGACTAGGATCTCTATAGTGATAAGAGTGAATATCCTCATTTATACCCTCATTTATTACAGTCCCCGCTATAGGACTAGGATTCTCTAAGTGTATACAGAGTGAATATCCCTCATTTATACCCTATATTATTACAGTCCCCGCTATAAGGACTAGGATTCTCTATAGGCGTATACAGAGTGAATATTCCTCATTTTATACCCTTATATTATTACAGTCCCGCTATAAGGACTAGATTCTCTATAGTGTATAACAGAGTGAATTATCCCCATTTATACCTATATTATTCAGTCCCCGCTATAAGGACTAGGAGTTCTAATGTGTTACAGAGTGATATTCCTCATTTATACCTTCATATTATTACAGTCCCCGCTATAGGACTAGATTCTCTATAGTGAATATACAGAGGAATATCCTCATTTATAACCCTTCATTATTACAGTCCCTCCTATAATGACTAGGATTCTCTATAGTGTTACAGAGTGAATATTCCTCATTATACCTTCCATATTATTAATTCCCTGCTATAAGGGGACTAGATCTCTATAGTGTATACGAGTGAATATTCCTCATTTATACCTTCGATTATTACAGTCCCCGCTATAAGGACTAGGATTCTCTATAGTGTATACAGAGTGAAATCCCTCCATTTATAACCCTTCGTATATTACGTCCCGCTTATAAGGACTAGGATTCTCTATAGTGTATACAGAGTGATATTCCTCATTTATACCCTCATATATTTTACAGTCCCGCTATAAGGACTAGGATTCTCTATTAGTGTATACAGGTGAATATCCTCATTTATACCCTTCGTTATACAGTCCCTCGCTATAAGGACTAGGATCTCTATAGTGTATACAGAGTGAATATTCCCCATTTATACCCTTCATATTATTACAGTCCCTGCTATAAGGACTAGGATTCTCTATAGTGTATACAGAGTGAATCCCTCATTTATACCCTTCGTATTATTACAGTCCCCGCTATAGGACTAGGATTCTCTTAGTGTATACAGAGTGAATATTCCTCATTTATACCCATATTATTACAGTCCCCCGCTATAAGGACTAGATTCTCTATGTGTAACAGATGAATTCCCTCATTTATACCCTTCGTATTATTACGTCCCCGCTATAAGACTAGGATTCCTATAGTGTATACGAGTGAATATCCTCATTTAACTCTTCTATTATTACAGTCCCCGCTATAATGACTAGGATTCTCTATAGTGTATACAGAGTGAATATTCCTCATTTATACCTTAGTATTACAGTCCCGCTATAAGGACTAGGTTTCTCTATAGGTATACAGAGTGAATATTCCTCATTTATACCCTTCATATTATTACAGTCCCGCTATAGGACTAGGATTCTCTATCAGTGTATACAGAGTGAAGATCCCTCATTTATACCCTCAATTATTACAGTCCCGCTATAAGGACTAGATTCTCTATAGTGTATACAGAGTGAATATCCTCATTATACCTTCCATATTATTACAGTCCCCGCTATAAGGACTAGGATTCTCTATAGTGTTACAGAGTGAATATGCCTCATTTATACCCTTCATATTATTACAGTCCCCTGCTATAGGACTAGGATTCTCTATAGTGATACAGAGTGAGGAATATCCTCATTTATACCCTTCGTATTTTACAGTCCTGCTATAAGGACTAGGATTCTCTATAGTGATACAGAGTGAATATTCCTCATTTATACCCTTCGTATTATTACAGTCCCGTATAAGGACTAGGATTCTCATAGTGTATACAGAGTGAATATTCCTCATTTATACCCTTCTATATTACAGTCCCGCTATAAGGACTAGGATTCTCTATAGTGTATACAGAGTGAATATCCTCATTTATTTACCCTTCATATTATTACAGTCCCTGCTATAAGGACTAGGATTCATAGTGATACAGAGTGAATATCTCATTTATACCCTTCATATTATTACCAGCCCCGCTATAAGGACTAGGATTCTCTATAGTATACGAGTGAATATCCCTCATTTTATACCCTTCGTATTAACAGTCCCCGCGCTAAGACTAGGATTTCTATAGTGTATACAGAGTGAATATTCTCATTTATACCCTTCATATTATTACAGTCCCTGCTATAAGGACTAGATTCTCTATAGTGTATACAGAGTGAATATCCCTCATTTATACCCTTCGATTATTACAGTCCCCGCTATAAGGACTAGGATTCTCTATAGGTATTACAGAGTGAATATCCTCATTTATACCTTCATATTATTACAGTCCCTGCTATATAGGACTAGGATTCCTCTATAGTGTATACAGAGTGAATATCCCTCATTTATACCCTTCATATTATTACAGTCCCCGCTATAAGGATCTAGGATTCTCTATAGTGTATACAGAGTGAATATCCTCATTTATACCCTTCATATTATTACAGTCCCGCTATAAGGACTAGGATTCTCTATAGTGTATACAGAGTGATATTCCCTCATTTATACCCTTCATATTATACAGTCCCCGCTATAAGGACTAGGATTCTCTATAGTGTATACAGAGTGAAATTTCCATCATTTATACCCTTCATATATTACAGTCCCCGCTATAAGGACTAGGATTCTCTATAGTAATACAGAGTGAATATTCCTCATTTTATACCCTTCATATTATTACAGTCCCGCTATAAGGACTAGGATTCTCTATAGTGTATACAGAGTGAATATCCTCATTTTACCATTATTTATTACAGTCCCCGCATAAGGACTAGGATTCTCCTATAGTGTATACAGAGTGAATATTCCTCATTTATACCCTTCATATTATTACAGTCCCCGCTATGAAGGACTAGGATTCTCTATAGTGAATACAAGTGAATATTCCTCATTTATACCTTCTATTATTACAGTCGCCCGCTATAAGGACTAGGATTCTCTATAGTGTATACAGAGTGAATATTCCTCATTATACCCTTCATATTATTACAGTCCCCGCTATAAGGACTAGGATTCTCTATAGGTATACAGAGTGAATATATCCTCATTTATACCCTTGTATTATTACAGTCCCCCGCTATAAGGACTAGGATCTCTCTATAGTGTATACAGATTGAATATCCTCATTTTAACCCTTCATATTATTACGTCCCCGCTATAAGGACTAGGATTCTCTATAGTGTTAACAGAGTGAATTTCCTCATTTATACCCTTCTATTATTACAGTCCCCGCTATAAGGACTGGATTTCTCTATAGTGTATACAGAGTGAATATCTCATTTAACCCTCATCTTATTACAGTCCCCGCTAGAAGGCTAGGATTCTCTATAGTATACAGAGTGAATATTCCTCATTATAGCCCTTCATATTATTTACAGTTCCCCGCTATAAGGACTAGGATTCTCTATAGTGTATAACAGAGTGAATATTCCTCATTATTACCCTTCATATATTACAGTCCCGCTATAAGGACTAGGATTCTCTATAGTGTATACAGAGTGAATATTCCTCATTATTACCCTTCATATTATTTACAGTCACTGCTATAAGGACTAGGACTCTATAGTGTATACAGAGTGAATATTCCTCATTTATACCCTTCATATTATTACAGTCCCGCCTATAAGGACTAGGATTCTCTATATGTATACAGAGTGAATATTCCTCATTTATACCCTTCATATTATTACAGCCCCGCTATAATGACTAGGATCTCTATAGTGTATCACAGAGTGAATATCCTATTTAAACCCTTCACTATTATTACAGTCCCCGCTATAAGGACTAGATTCTCTATAGTGTATACAGAGTGAAATTCCTCATTATACCCTTCATATATTACAGTCCCCCGATATAAGGACTAGGATTCTCTATGTGTATACAGAGTGAATATTCCGCTCATTATACCCTTCATATATTACAGTCCCCGCTATAGGATAGGATTCTCTATAGTGTTACAGAGTGAATATCCTCATTTATACCCTTCATATTATTACAGTCCCCGCTATAAGGACTAGGATTCTCTATAGTGTATACAAGTGAATATCCCTCATTTATACCCTTCGATATACAGTCCCCGCTATAAGGACTAGGATTCTCTATAGGTATACAGAGTGAATATTCCCTCATTTACCCTTCATTTTTACAGTCCCCGCTATAAGGACTAGGATTCTCTATAGTGTCATACAGAGGAAATTCCTCTATTATACCCTTCATATTATTACAGTCCCCGCTATAAGGACTAGATTCTCTATAGTGTATACAGAGTGAATATCCTCATTATACCCTTCATATTATTACAGTCCCCGCTATAAGGACTAGGATCTCTATAGGTATACAGAGGATATTCCTCATTTATACCCTTCATATTATTACAGCCCCGCTATAGGACTAGGATTCTCTAAGTGTATACAGAGTGAATATTCCTCATTTATACCCTTCATATTATTACACGTCCCCGCTATAAGGACTAGATTCTCTATAGTGTATACGAGTGAATATCCTCATTTATACCTTCATATTATTACAGTCCCGCTATAAGGAACTAGGATCTCTATAGTGTATACAGAGTGATATTCCTCATTTATACCTTCATATTATTACAGTCCCGCTATAAGGACTAGGATTCTCTATAGTGTATTACAGAGTGAATATTCCTCATTTAAAACCCTTCATTTATTACAGTCCTGCTATAAGGACTAGGATTCTCTATAGTGTATACAGAGTGAATTTCCTCCATTTATACCTTCATATTATACAGTCCCCGCTATAAGGACTAGGATTCTCTATAGTTATACAGAGTGAAATTCCTATTTTACCCTTCATATTTACTACAGTCCCCGCTATAAGGACTAGGATTCCTATAGTGTATACAGAGTGAATATCCTCATTTTATACCCTTCATATTATTACAGTCCCCGCTATAAGGACTAGGATTCTCTATAGTGTATCAGAGTGAATTCCTCTTATACCCTCATATTATTACAGGTCCCCGCTATAAGGACTAGTGCTCTATAGTGATTACAGAGTGAAATTCCTCATTTAACCCTTCATATTATTACAGGTCCCCGCATAAGACTAGGATTTCTCTATAGGGTATACAAGTGGAATATTCCTCATTTATACCCTTCATATATTACAGTCCGCTATAAGGACTAGGATCTCTATTAGTGTATACAGAGTGATATCCTCATTTATACCTTCATATATTACAGTCCCCGCTAAGGACTAGGATTCTCTATAGTGTATACAGAGTGAATATCCTCATTTAACCCTTCTATATTACAGTCCCGCTATAGGACTAGGATTCTCTATAGTGTATACAGAGTGAATATCCCCCTCATTTATACCCTTGTATGTATTAAGCCCCGCTATAAGGACTAGGATATCTCTATAGTGTATACAGAGTGAATATCCTCATTTTACTCTTCGTAATTATTACAGTCCCGCTATAAGGACTAGGATTCTCTATAGTGTATACCGAGTGAAATGTGAATATTCCTTCATTATACCCTTCATATTATTACAGTCCCCGCTATAAGGACTAGGATTCTCTATAGTGTATACAGAGTGAATTCCTCATTTATACCCTTCATCTTTTACAGTCCCGCTATAAGGACTAGGATTCTCTATAGTGTATACAGGTGAATATTCCCTCATTTATACCCTTCATATTATTACAGTCCTGCATAAGGACTAGGATCTCTATAGGTATACAGAGGGAATACCTCATTTATACCTTCATATTATACAGTCCCCGCTATAAGGCTAGGATTCTCTATAGTGTATACAGAGTGAAATATCCCTCATTTATACCCTTCATATTATTACGTCCCCTATAAGGACCTGGATTCTCTAAGTGTATACAGAGTGAATATCCCTCATATACCCTTCGTATTATTACAGTCCCTGCTTGTATAGGACTTAGGATTCTCTATAGTGTATACAGAGTGTATCTCTCATTTATACCCTTCGTATTATTACAGTCCCCGCTATAAGACTTGATTCTCTATAGGGTATAACAGAGTGAATTATCTCATTTATACCCTTCATATTATTACAGTCCCCGCTATAAGGGACTAGGATTCTCTAGTGTATACAGAGTGAATTCCTCATTTATACCCTTCATATTATTTACAGTCCCGCTATTAAGGACTAGGAATCTATAGGAGTATACAGAGTGAAATTCCTCATTTTTATACCCTTCATATATACAGTCCCCGCTATAAGGACTAGGATTCTTATAGTGTATACAGAGTGAATATTCCTCATTATACCTTCATATTATTACGGTCCCCGCTATAAGGACTAGGATTCTCATAGTGTATACAGAGTGAATATCCCTCATTATAACCTCATATTATTACAGTCCCGCTATAAGACTAGGATCTCTATAGGATAACAGGTGAATATTCCTCATTTATACCCTTCTATTATTACAGTCCCCGCTAAGGACTAGGATTTCTATAGTGTATACGAGTGAATATTCCTCATTTATACCCTTGCATATTATACAGTCCCCGCTATAAGAGACTAGGATTCTCTATGTGTATACAGAGTGAATATTCCCATTATACTTCATAGTATTACAGTCCCGCTATAAGGACTAGGATTCTCTATAGTTATACGAGTGAATATCCTCATTTATACCTTCATATATTACAGTCCCCGCTAAGGACGGATTATCTATGGTAACAGAGTGAATATCTCATTATTACCCTTATTTATACGTCCCGCTATAAGGACTAGGATTCTCTATAGCGTATACAGAGTGAATATTCCTCATTTATACCCTTCATATTATTACGTCCCACGCTATAAGGACTGGATTCTCTATAGTGTATACAGAGTGAATATCCCTCATTTATACCTTCATTTATTACAGTCCCGCTATAAGGACTAGGATTCTCTATAGTGTATACAGAGTGAATATTCCCATTTATACCCTTCGTTTTATTACAGTCCCCGCTAAAGGACTCGGATTCTCTATAGTGTATACAGAGTGAATATCCCTCATTTATACCCTTCATATTATAAAGTCCCTGCTATAAGGACTAGGATTCTCATAGGGATACAGAGTGAATATTCCTCATTTATACCCTTCATTATTACAGTCCCGTATAAGGACTAGGATTCTCTTAGTGTATACAGAGTGAATATCCTCATTTATACCCTTCAATATTATTACATCACCGCTAATAAGGACTGGATTCTTATAGTGTATACAGAGTGAATATTCCTCATTTATACCCTTCATTATTCATTCCCCTGCTATAAGGACTAGGATTCCTCTATGTGTATACAGAGTGAATATCCCTCATTTTATCCCTTCATATATATTACAGTCCTGCTATAAGGACTAGGATTCTTATAGTGTATACAGAGTGAATATCCTCATTATACCCTTTATTATTACAGTCCCGCTATAAGGACTAGGATCTCTATAGTGTATACAGAGTGATATTCCTCATTATACCCTTATTTTTACAGTCCCCGTATAAGGACTAGGATTCTCTATAGTGTATACAGAGTGAATATCCCTCATTATACCCTTATATTATTACAGTCCCGCTATAAGGACTAGGATTCTCATCCGTGTATACGAGTGAATATCCTCATTTATACCCTCGTATTATTACAGTCCCCGTATAGGACTAGGATTCTCTATAGTGTATACAGAGTGAATATCCCTCATTTATACCCTTGTATTATTACAGTCCCCGCAGTAAGGACTGGATTCTCTATAGTGTATACAGAGTGAATATCCTCATTTATACTCTTCGTATTATTACAGTCCCCGCTATAAGGACTAGGTTCTCTATAGTGTATACAGAGTGATATCTATTTATTACCCTTCGTATTATTACAGTCCCCGTATAAGGACTAGGATTCTCTATAGTGTATTACAGAGTAATATTCCTCATTTATACCCTCATATTTTACAGTCCCCGTATAAGGACTAGGATTCTCTATAGTGTATACAGAGTGGGGGAATATCCTCATTATTACCCTTCATATTATTACAGTCCCTGCTATAAGGGACTAGGATTCTCTATGTGTATACAGAGTGAATTATCCTCAATTATACCCCTTCATATTTATTACAGTCCCCGCTATAAGGACTAGGATTCTCTATAGTGTATACAGAGTGATATCCCTCATTTATACCCTTCATATTATTACAGTCCGCTATAAGGACTAGGATTCTCATAGTGGATTACAGAGTGAAATCCCCTCATTTATACCCTTCGTATATTACAGTCCATGCTATAAGGACTAGGATTCTCTATAGTGTAAACAGAGGGAATATTCCTCATTTATACCCTTCGTATTTTATACCGTCCCGCTCATAAGGACTAGGATTCTCTATAGTGTCAGAGTGTATATTCCTCATTTATACCCTTCATATTATTACGTCCCCGTATAAGGACTAGGATTCTCTATTAGTGTATTACAGAGTGAATATTCATCATTATACCCTTCATATTATTACAGTCCTGCTATAAGGACTAGGCTTCTCTATAGAGTAATACAGAGTGAATATTCTATTTATACCCTTCATATTATTACAGTCCCCGCTATAAGGACTAGGATTCTTCTATAGTGTATTACAGAGTGATATCCCTCATTTACCTTCATATTATTACAGTCCCTGCTATAAGGGATAGGATTATCTATATGTATACAGAGTGAATATTCCCCTTTACCCTCATATATTACAGTCCCTGCTATAAGAATAGGATTCTCTATAGTGATACAGAGTGAATATCCTCATTTATACCGTTCATATTATTACAGTCCCGCTATAAGGACAGGATTCTCTATAGTGTTATACGGAGTGAATATTCCTCATTTATACCCTTATATTATTACAGTCCCCGCTAATAAGGACTAGGCTTCTCTATAGTGGTATACGAGTGAATATCCCTCCTTTATACCCTTCATATTATTAAGTCCCCGCTATAAGGACTAGGATTCTCTATAGTGTATACAGAGTGAATATCCCATTTATACCCTTCATTTATACAGTCCCCGCCCATTAAGGACTAGGATTTCTATAGGTATACGGAGTGAATATCCCCATTTATACCCTTCATATTTTACAGTCCCCGCTATAAGGATAGGATTCTCTATAGCGTATACGAGTGAATACCCTATTATACCCTTCATATTATTACAGTCCCCGCTATAAGGACTAGGATTCTCTATAGCGTATACAGAGTGAAATTCCTCATTTTATACCCTCTATTATTACAGTCCCCGCTCAAAGGATAGGATTCTTCTATAGGTAACAGAGTGAATATCTCTCATTTATACCCTTCATATTATTACAGTCCGGCTATAAGGACTAGGATCTCTATAGGTATACAGAGTGAATATCCCTCATTTTACCCTTCATTTATTACAGTCCCCGCTATAAGGACTAGGATTTCTATAGCGTAGAACAGAGTGATTATCCTCATTTATACCTTCATATTATTACAGTCCCGCTATAAGGACTAGGATTCTCTATAGCGTATACAGAGTGAATATCTCCATTTTACCCTCGTTATTATTACAGTCCCCGCTATAAGGACTAGGATCTCTATAGTGTATACAGAGTGAATATTCCTTTATACCCTCATTATTACAGTCCCCGCTATAAGGACTAGGATTCTCTATAGTGTATACAGAGTAATATTCCTCATTATACCTTCTATTATTACAGTCCCCGCTATAAGGACTGGATTCTCTATAGTGTATACAGAGTGAATATCCTCATTTATACCCCTCTATATTACAGTCCCGCTATAAGACTACGGATTCTCTATAGTGTATACAGAGTGAATATTCCTCATTTATACCCTTCATATTATACAGTCCCCGCTATAAGGGACTAGGATTCTCTATAGTGTATACAAGATGAATATTCCTCATTATACCCTCATATTATACAGTCCCTGATAAGGACTAGGATTCTCTATAGTGATACAGAGTGAATTTCCTCATTTACCCTTCATATTATTACAGTCCCACTATAAGGACTAGGATTCTTATAGTGAATACAGAGTGAATATTCCTCATTTATACCCTTCATTTATTACAGTCCCCGCTATAAGGACTAGGATTCTCTATAGTGAATACAATACAGAGTGAATATCCTCATTTATACCTTCATATTATTACAGTCCCTGCTATAAGGACTAGGATTCTCTATAGGTATACAGAGTGAATATCCTCATTTATACCCTTCATATTATTACAGTCCCCGCTATAAGGACTAGGATTCTCTATAGTGTTACAGAGTGAAATTCTCTCATTTATACCCTTCATATTATACAGTCCCGCTATAAGGACTAGGATTCTCTATAGCGTATTTACAGAGTGAATATCCCTCATTTATACCCTCTATATTTACAGTCCCCCGCTATAAGGACAGGATCTCATAGCGTATACAGAAGTGAATATCCTTCATTTATACCCTTCATATTATACAGTCCCTGCTATAGGACTGGATTCTCTATAGTGTATACAGAGTGAATATTCCTCATTTATACCCTTATTAATTACAGTCCCCGCTATAAGGATAGGATTCTTATAGTGTATGACAGAGTGAATATCTCCATTTATACCTTCATATTATTACAGTCCCCGCATAAGGACTAGGATTCTCTATAGTGTAACAGAGTGAATATTCCAATCATTATACCTCATATCATTACAGTACCCGCTATAAGGACTAGGATTCTCTATAGGTATACGAGTGAATATTCCTCATTTATACCCTTCATATATTACAGTCCCCGCTATAAGGACTAGGATTCTCATAGTGTATACAGAGTGAATATCCTCATTAATACCCTTCATATTATTACAGTCCCGCTATAAGGACTAGGATTCTCTATAGGTATACAGAGTGAATATCCCTCATTTATACCCTTCATATTATTACAGTCCCCGCTATAAGGACTAGGATCTCTATAGGTATACAGAGTGAATATCCTCATTTATACCTTCATATTATTACAGTCCCCGCTATAAGACTAGGATATCTTATAGTGTATACGAGTGAATATCCCTCATTTATACCCTTCTATTATTACAGTCCCGCTATAAGGACTAGGATTCTCTATAGCGTATACAGAGGGAATATTCCTCATTTATACCCTTGTATTATTACAGTCCCCGCTATAAGGACTAGGATTCTCTATGTGTATACAGAGTGAATATCCCTATTTATACCCTTCTATTTATTACAGTCCCTGATAAGGACTCGGATTCTCTATAGTGTATACAGAGTGACATATTCCTCATTTATACCCTTTCATATTATTACAGTCCCCGCTATAAGGACTAGGATTCTCTATAGTGTATACAGAGGTGAATATCCTCATTATACCCTTCAATTATTACAGTCCCGCTAAGGACTAGATTCTCTATAGTGTATATATTGTATTTATTGGCCTTGGCATCCTCTACAACCAGTTTAGTTCCTTCCATCTACAACCCTCTGCAGACTGAACAGGTGAACTAAAAAATGAATCGAGAACTACACTGACATCTTGTGGCTGAAAGTGAGAATTCAAACTTTGTGTCGAAGTGCACACCCTCAGCACTAAGTTTATCTGTGGTGCTGGTCCTGCCACGCCTCCAAGGTAAGTATATAAAGAAAACTGGAAACACACACACTTTTAGCAAATTGGGTCCTTAACCCATTTATTAAGTGGAAAAAATACAGTGTAACGTTTCGGGGGACCTTCATCAGATGAAGGGGGGCTGAGGTCCCCGAAACATTACACGGTATTTTTCCCACTGAATAAATGGGTTAAGGACCCAATTTGCTAAAAGTGTGTGCGGTTCCAGTTTGCTTTATATACTTACCTTGAAAGTGAGACTTGTCATATATATTATTTAATGTTACTATAGAACATTTTGGCATCAGAATGGATTAAAGGCAACGTAAACCCTTTTCCTCAATCACCTTATGCCTTTCTCTTAGAGTGTTCATTTCCCTTGTTTTTTTCCTGTCATTTATAAATAGTAGATTTTATCACTTTTTCCATCCTCCTACCACTGAATTTCAGTGAGATCTCATTCTAGCTTTGTCAGTGTGTCAGGGCTTAATTGGGATATTAACAAAAATGTGGAGCTGGATTGATCTGCTCAAGGTTTCATTCACATTCATAGTGAAGGTTTAATTTCCTCTCTGATAGATACACTATTGAGAAATACATTACACGGGGCTGTGCTAAGATCAGGTTCACTTCATTATCCCCCCTGCAGCTCTGTACTATGTATTTCTAAGTGTAACTATTAAAGTTGTGATATTGAGGAAATACTGTACAGAGCTGTGCTAAGATCAGGTTCACTTCATTATCCTCCCTCGCAGCTCTGTACTATGTTATTTCTATAAGTGTAACTAAAAGTTGTGATTGAGAAAAACATTACACAGAGCTGTGCTAAGATCAGGTTCACTTCTTATCCTCCCCCTGCAGCTCTGTACTGTTATTTCATAAGTGTAACTATTAAAGTTGTGATATTGAGAAATACATTACACAGAGCTGTGCTAAGATCAGGTTCACTTCATTATCCTCCCCCTGCAGCTCTGTACTATGTTATTTCTATAAGTGTAACTATTAAAGTTGTCATATTGAGAAATACATTACACAGAGCTGTGCTAAGATCAGGTTCATTTCATTATCCTCCCCCTGCAGCTCTGTACTATATTATTTCTATAAATGTAACTATTAAAGGAGTGATATTAAAGGGGATGCTGATGGAAAGCAATCTGTGACTGTGGCAGATTGAAAGCAAATTTTAGTAGATTGAACGCAATATCTAGGAGACAGATTTAAAAAGTAAACTTGTGGATCATGCAACAGATTCAGTCTGAACACATATGAAATCTACTTATTACAAGGCTATGTAGCAGTTTATTATGACATAATGTATGGTTACATTGAAATTAATACAGCCTGCATCATGCTTCTAATAAATACTAACCAGCCTTTCTACTTGAAGATATTTACAGGGTTATTCAATAAAAGTTCTTATTGTTTAAAATGGTGCTAATTTTGCCCCAACCAATCAGATCTCATTTAACATTTAAAAGCTAAGAAATGTATTGAATCTCCCTGTATGTGTCTTAAAGGGAAAGGTGATAACTGGGTTACCAGATCATTCGTTCTAGGGATACTTAATAAATGTAATTAGTAGGGATACACTGTGTTTTCAATTAAAGGAATAGTTCACTGCAAAAGTAAGCTATTCCTTTAATTTACTGATTAAGGACTGGGAGGTTAAGGAGGTATGTCTTCCCTTCCGTTATTCAATCAGTTTTCATGGAGCCAGGAATGAAGATAGAAGAAATGTACCTTTCGCACAATCCTCCGCTATCACACTGAGATTCCCGACCTCTTCCTTCCATCATCGTGCATGCACAGAACCAGGAAGCAGCCAGGACCTGTCAGTGTGGTTGTGCTGGATCGTGCGAAAGGCGAGTTTCTTCCATCTTCGATTCTGGCTCAACTAAAACTGATTGAAGAACGGAAGGTAAGACAGAGGTCCTTAACCTTCCAGTCTTCAATCAAAGTATTAAAGGAATGGTTCACTTTTGCAGCGTACTATTCCTTTAAACAACGTTAATTCAGCCATGTTGCATGTGTTTTTAATACGAGGCTATGTTTAATAAACTTCTACATAACCTTGTAACATGTGGATTTCATATTTGTTCAGCCTGTCTATCACAAGCTCCACAAGATTGCCTTCAATCTGTCACAGTATCCTAGATATTGCTTTCAATCTGCCAGAATCTCCTAAAAATGCTTTAAATCTGGCACAGTCTCTCACAGATTGCATTACCCCTTTAATAGTTACACTTATAGAAATAACATAGCACAGAGCTGCAGGGGGAGGATAATGAAGTGAACCTGATCTTAGCACAGCCCTGTGTAATGTATTTCTCAATATCACAACTTTAATAGTTACACTTATAGAAATAACATAGTACAGAGCTGCAGGGGGAGGATAATGAAATGAACCTGATCTTAGCGCAGCTCTGTGTAATGTATTTCTCAATATGACAACTTTAATAGTTACACAGTTACACTTATAGAAATAACATAGTACAGAGCTGCAGAGGGAGGATAATGAAGTGAACCTGATCTTAGCACAGCCCTGTGTAATGTATTTCTCAATATCACAACTTTAATAGTTACGCCTATAGAAATAAAATAGTACAGAGCTGCAGGGGGAGGATAATGAAGTGAACCTGGTGTTAGCACAGCTCTGTACAATGTATTTCTCTATAGTGTATCTATCTGAAGGTGAAAGAGGCCTTCACCATCTGAAGGTGACTGAAACCATGACCATGTTTTTTTTAATATACCCAATCAAGATATGACAAACTGACTGACAAGAATGAGATCTCACTTAAATCCAGAGTGAGAAGACTTCTTACTATAGGATGAAATCCAGTGGGAGAAGACTCCTTACTATATAGGATGAAATCCAGTGGGAGATTCCTTACTATAGGATGAAATCCAGTGGGAGGAGACTTCTTACTATAGGATGAAATCCAGTGGGAGGAGACTTCTTACTATAGGATGAAATCCAGTGGGAGAAGACTTCTTACTATATAGGATGAAATCCAGTGGGAGAAGACTTCTTACTATATAGGATGAAATCCAGTGGGAGGAGATTCCTTACTATAGGATGAAATCCAGTGGGAGGAGATTCCTTATTATAGGATGAAATCCAGTGGGAGGAGATTCCTTATTATAGGATAAAATCCAGTGGGAGGAGACTCCTTACTATAGGATGAAATCCAGTGGGAGGAGACTCCTTACTATAGGATGAAATCCAATGGGAGGAGACTCCTTACTATAGGATGAAATCCAGTGGGAGGAGATTCCTTACTATAGGATGAAATCCAGTGGGAGGAGACTCCTTACTATAGGATGAAATCCAGTGGGAGGAGACTCCTTATTACAGGATAAAATCCAGTGGGAGGAGACTCCTTACTATAGGATGAAATCCAGTGGGAGACTCCTTACTATAGGATGAAAGAGTGGGAGGAGATTCCTTACTATAGGATGAAATCCAGTGGGAGGAGACTAATTACTATAGGATGAAATCCAGTGGGATTAGACTCCTTACTATAGGATGAAATCCAGTGGGAGGAGACTAATTACTATAGGATGAAATCCAGTGGGAGGAGACCCCTTACTATAGGATGAAATCTAGTGGGAGGAGACTAATTACTATAGGATGAAATAGAGTGGGAAGAGACTCCTTACTGTAGGATGAAATAGAGTGGGAGGAGATTCCTTACTATAGGATGAACTAGAGTGGGAGGAGATTCCTTACTATAGGATGAAATCCAGTGGGAGGAGACTAATTACTATAAGATGAAATCCAGTGGGAGGAGATTCCTTACTATAGGATGAAATCCAGTGGGAGGAGACTAACTACTATAGGATGAAATCCAGTGGGAGGAGACTAACTACTATAGGATGAAATCCAGTGGGAGGAGATTCCTTACTATAGGATGAAATCCAGTGGGAGGAGACTAACTACTATAGGATGAAATCCAGTCGGAGGAGATTAATTACTATAGGATGAAATCCAGTGGGAGGAGACTAACTACTATAGGATGAAATCCAGTGGGAGGAGACTAACTACTATAGGATGATATAGAAAAAGTGATAAAATCTATTTACAAATGACAGGATAAATGTACAATGTATTTCTCAATATCAAAACTTTAATAGTTACACTTATAAAAATAACATAGTACAGAGCTGCAGAGGGAGGATAATGAAGTGAACCTGATCTTAGCACAGCCCTGTGTAATGTATTTCTCAATATCACAACTTTAATAGTTACACTTATAGAAATAACACAGTACAGAGCTGCAGGGGGAGGATAACGAAGTGAACCTTATCTTAGCACATCTATGTGTAATGTATTTCTCAATATCACAACTTTAATAGTTACACTTATAGAAATAACATAATACAGAGCTGCAGGGGGAGGATAATGAAGTGAACCTGATCTTAGCACAGCTTTGTGTAACGTATTTCTCAATATCACAACTTTAATAGTTACACTTAAAGAAATAACATAGTACAGATCTGCAGGGGGAGGATAATGAAGTGAACCTGATCTTAGCACAGCTCTGTGTAATGTATTTCTCAATATCACAACATAGAAATGTGCAGAGCTTTTCCCAGGGTTTTCAATAGAATTCACTGAATCTCTCATTATAGAAGCAGCAAACGCAGTGAAACACACAAGGTTTTCAATAATTCCTTTAATTAGCCTTCAAATTACCATAGGAAAAACCTTTTATAGTAAACGGATATATTAACTATTTATAAACCCTGGTACTTACCTACACTGATGCTGGGTACACACAGGACTGTTTGTCCCAATCGAGCGCTCGGCAGGGACAAATGACTGTCAGTTGCGGCAATAGTGGCTGCGGCCGACATTTCGCACAACCTATAGGGAACCACGTGGTGTGCCGTGATTTACAGACAGTTCCAATCACCCATTTGTCTGATCCGGATGAACTAGCGTCCCTATTGGTCCCTACCAAACACAATGTACAGTATATATTATATTGCTGTTTTCAGAATGGCCAGTGGATATATACACAATGTCCTATGTAGAATAGCAGTTAGTTTTATATACTCTATTGGGAATACCTTTCTCTACAAAAGAGCCAAAGGACCCAGTGACAACAACTCTGGGGTTCCCAGGTCGGGATAATTATGCTGCGTGATACATGAGGCCATACAACACTAAATATTATATGGCTGTAAACATACAACTGCATCTGTAAAGGAACGACCGGCCATCAAGTGTCGGTACTTAAAGGGTCACTATACTCACTCAAACAACATTATCTGAAACTACAATTTGAGAAAAAGAAAAATGATGGTAATAACATATTAACCTGTGCTTGCTTTGTCATTAAATTATTAATGTTTAGTGAGTGCTCCTAATTCCTCCACCCTCCCTTACTCCCTGCCTTCTTGTAGTGTCTGCGACACTTTTAAGTTCTGCACAGACTCACCATGGACCCTGCTCTGATTACTCATCTCCCCCTCCCTCCCCCCTTCTTTGTTTTTCGTTGCTGGTTCTCTTAAAGGATACATAAAGGAAACATATTATAATTTCTACAGCTCGGATTTAAAATCCAAAAATCAGGGTGATCTTGCTGTATCTCAATGTATCATTTTCAGTATAGTATAGATACCCTTTAATGAGCAAACAGACTGTGTTTGCTAATTCCCAAGGTGACCCTAAAGAAATAAAACATCATCACTTAATGAGACAGACAATGTGTTACAATGTTTAGATTTGTTTTTATCATATAAATAAACAGTGCACTTGTTAATGTGTCTTTAATACAATAACCTTGATAACCCCGAAGTGTCTCCGTGTGAAGAGAGAGATTTTTGATTGGATCCCACAATTCCAGTCATTGAAATAAGTTTTGTGCAGGAATTTACCATTCAAGTAGCAAGGATTAAGACCATGCAATAGTTAAGAGGACAATGCTTTTTACGATATTAAATAAACAGATCGGCTGTGGGGGAAAGTGATCGCACTTCTGTAAATAGCCCCAAAAACTTGCACATTAAACAGATGGAAAAAAACTAATATAGAAGGAGGAAAATTAACTTAACCTCCCCCTCTATAATAAACGACAGCTACAGGGGATAAATCATTTCTCTACCTGGTTTAGTTTAAATTTCAATAAATTAATATATATTAAAACTATTTGACTCTAGAGCTGGACTAGAACTCAAACTCGAACCCGAGTTCGAACGGACCCGGACTTCTCGAACTATCCCGGACCCGGATTTCTCGGACTTTCGATAACTATAATAATAATTATATAAATATCGAATTAACGAATATGCCAGGGATATATACGAAGGTTCATTCCATGATGCAGTCGATGGAGAGTTTGATAGCCCTTGAATAGTTCAGAAAACCTCAAATCTGCAAATCGTTTATGGGATAATTATCGAATGTTCGAACGCGAGACCTAGAAAGTAGCGCGCGCGAGAGTAAAATCGATTTTTCGAAAGTCCTGGATATTGGAACGTGTTCCCCAGACCATTTCCCAGGTCCCACAGCCATTCACATTAAGTTAATAAAGATGTTATATGAGGGTGGGTTGTCCTTTAATGAGAATTACTATCCCATTTCTGGCTCCTCCCTCCATGCAGTCAATCAAGGCGTGACTGCTGACATTACAACCAATGATTGACATCTGTTGTATTCAATTAGATCAACTGGACTTGAAATGTAGTTCTTGAAGACGTTTCGCTAGTCATCCGACTGGTTCTCTCAATTCAGAATGACTTGTACAAGAATCTGTGGCAATTATGTACCCTGGAAAATCCCAATTAGCATATCACAGCCAGGTGTTAAGGGCGTGATGATAGTGGCTAAGAAGAGTGTTATAGGAACGCCCAGAGTAAGGTGTTAAAACAGCATTGTACATAGCAGACAGTTGGTGTCGAACCCCCCCACCTCATTTAGGCTTGGTTTCTTTATTTTCAATAAATGGCTTCCTTAACACCTCTCTTGAACGTACACGTTCCTTTGCCAATATGTTAACATTACAATCTTCAAGGTATGTCCTTTATCCTTAAGATGCAGATACATGGCTGAGTCCTGACCCGAGGAATTGGCTCTTCTGTGCTGGGCCATAAGTTGATGCAGTTGCTGTTTGGCTCCCCCACATACAAATCAGAGCATTCTTCACTGCACTGCACTGCGTATAATGTCACTCTTCACCGCACTGCACTGCATATGATGCGCTTTTCTTGTGTTTAGGTATGGGTCTTTCGGATGTACCAATTGCTGCCTCAGTGTGTTGTTCGGTTTAAAGCAGACAGGGATGGGGTTTTTTGGGTGTTCCTATAACACCTCTTAGCCACTTCCAATCCCGTTTTTACACCTGTGTGCTTGATATGCATTGGGATGTCCGGGTACATAATTGCCACAGATTCTTGTACAGTCATTCTGAATTGTGAGGAATCGCTCCTGCTCTAGACTGGGGGGACTGTTTCTGGTAGAACTGAGCATGTGGACCACTTTTTAAAGGATATTAAACTTAACATTTCAATCGGTACCTTTAGGTACAAGTGTAAATGAGATCCGCTCCTGCATGGCTTAATGCTCAGGTAAAAGGGAAATGGAAAAAAGAAAAGGCTTTTAAAATTTTGAAAACAGAGGGACAGCAACAGGCTTACAGCTGAGCTTGCAAGACTTAAATCGAAGCATAACTACATATAGAAAATGAATACGGTTGCCGAACAGGAGAGTCCAACCCCAGGTTTTTTAGTATATAAATGGTAAAAGATGAGGACTGAGATGTGGGACCATTAATAATGGGGCTGAGGTGGTTGTAGAGGATGCCGAAAGGCTAATCTGCTCCGTTTTTTTACATCGGTTTTTCACTGTTGAGAATTTCCTTACGTAGGGATTGTACAATGTGCAGGGAGAAATGAAGAGTTTTCACATTGGATAACAGAGGATATGGTACGGAATCATTAGACAAAGTTAATATCATAAAGCGCCGAGGACCAGATGATTGCATCCTCGGATTTTAAAAGAGCTTAGTTCAGTTCTGCAAGATCACCGTGTGTCTCATCTTTTCAGATTCACTTTGTCTGGGATGTGCCGCTGGATTGGAAAAAAGCCAATGTAATACCAATATTCAAAAAGGTAGTCGTTCCAGCCTGGTACTATAGACCTGTAAGCCTAACATCAGTGGTGGGAAGGTGATGGAAACTTTGTTAAGGGATCATATCCTTGACTTTGTCTCCAGAGATCATCTTATTAGCAGTAGTCAGCATGGATTTATGGGAATAAGATCATGCCATACAAAAGGGACATCTTGGAAATGGAAGCAGTTCAGAGAAGGGCACTAAAATAATAAGGGGAATGGAGGGGCTCGAATATGCAGGCAGATTAGACAATTATAACTAAATTAATAAGGGGAATGGAGGGGCTTGACTATGCCAGGCAGATTAGACAAGTTATGGCTGTTTACATTGGAGAAGCGACGTTTGCGTGGGGACATGATAACCTTATATAATATATTAATGGCCCATACAATGAACACTCTGGTGCATTGTTCACTAAAGGTGCCCATACATCTATAAGATTTTACTTACCCGACCGAGCGCTCACGCGATGTTCATCATCTGCCGGAACCGCTTCTCCCGATCTTACATTCGACAACATGCGATTGCAAAATCCCATTCATTTTGCGATCGCATGTCGGTCGAATGTAAGATCGGGAGAATCGGTTCCGGCAGGATAAAGGAACATCGCGTGAGCGCTCGTCGGGTAAGTAAAATCTTATCATGTATGGGCACCTTAATAGGTCATATCAGAGGACACGTGGACATCCTTTAAGGTTGGAAGAAAAGAAGTTTCATCTTCAGGTTAGGAAAGGTTTCTTTACAGTGAGAACGGTGACACTGTGGAACTGTCTTCCAGCAGATGTGGTAATGGCAAGTTCATTAATAGCTTTAAAAAGGCCTGGATAGTTTTCTAAAACTAAATAATAGGTTGGGCTTGATGGATGTATGTCTTTATTCTACCTCTAATTACTATGTTACTATGACTAGGATTCTCTATAGTGAATACAGAATGAAATATCCTCATTTATACCCTTCTCTTATTAATCAAACATCAGAAAAGTTTATCAATGCACATTCCTAGGCCCCATACAATATCATATCTGCACACTGGCATACTTATAAACCAAAGGGGTTTTAGTATACATTACTGTGATTCATATTATTACAGTCCCGCTATAAGGACTAGGTTCTTATAGTGTATACAGAGTGAATATTCCTCATTTATACCCTTATATATTACAGTCCCTGCTATAAGGACTAGGATTCTCTATAGTGTATACAGAGTGAATATTCCTCATTTATACCCTTCGTATTATTACAGTCCCCGCTATAAGGACTAGGATTCTCTATAGCGTATACAGAGTGAATATTCCTCTTTATACCCTTCATATTATTACAGTCCGCTATAAGGACTAGGATTCTCTTAGTGTATACGAGAGGAATATTCCTCTTTATACCTTCATATTATTACAGTCCCTGCCATAAGGACTAGGATTCTCTATAGGTATACAGGTGATATTCCTCATTATACCCTTCATATTATTACTGTCCCCGCTATAAGGACAGGATTCTCTATAGGTATACAGAGTGAATATTCTCCTTATACCCTTCATATTTTTACAGCCCGCTATAAAGGACTAGGATTCTCTATAGTGTATACAGGTGAATATTCCTCATTTATACCCTATATTATTACAGTCCCTGCTATAAGGACTAGGTTCTTTATAGTGTATACAGAGTGAAATCCCTCATTTATACCCTTCATATTTACAGTCCCGCAAAGGACTAGGATTCTCTATAGTGTATACAGAGTGAATATTCCTCCATTTATACCTTATATTATTACAGTCCCCGCTAAAGGACTAGGATTCTCTATAGTGTATACAGAGTGAATATCCCTCATTTAACCTTCATATTATTACAGTCCCTGCTATAAGGACTAGGATTCTCTATAGTATACAGAGTGGAATTCCTCATTATACCCTTCATATTATTACAGTCCCGCATCTAAAGGACTAGGATTCTCTATAGTGTATACAGAGTGAATATCTTCATTTATACCCTTCATATTATTCAGTCCCTGCTATAAGGACTAGGATTCTCTATGGTATACAGAGTGAATATTCCTCATTTATACCCTTCATATTATCCCCCTATAAGGACTAGGATTCTCTATAGGGTATACAGAGTGAATATTCCTCATTTATACCCTTCTTTATTACAGTCCCCGCTATAAGGACTAGGATTCTCTATAGGGTATACAGAGTGAATATTCCTCATTTATACCCTTCATATATTACAGTCCCGCTATAAGGACTAGGATTCTTATAGTGTATACAGAGTGAATATTCCTCATTTATACCCTTCATATTACAGTCCCGCATAAGGACTAGGATTCTCTATAGTGATACGAGTGAATATTCTCATTTATACCCTTCATTATTACAGTCCTGCTTAAGGACTAGGATTCTCATAGTGTATACAGAGTGAATATCCCTCATTTATACCCTTCATATTATTACAGTCCCCGCTATAAGGACTAGGATTCTCTATAGTGTATACGGAGTGAATATCCCTCATTTATACCCTTTTTATTACAGTCCCCGCTATAAGGACTAGGTTCTCTATAGTGTATACAGAGTGAATATCCTCATTTATACCCTTCATATTATACAGTCCCCGCTATAAGGACTAGGATTCTCTATAGTGGATACAGAGTGAATATTCCTCATTTTACCCTTATATTATTCAGTCCCCGCTATAAGGACTAGGATTTCTATAGTGTATACGAGTGGAATATCCCTCATTTATACCCTTCATATTATTACGTCCCCGCTATAAGGACTAGGATTTTCTATAGTGTATACAGAGTGAATATTCTCATTTATACCCTTCATATTATTACAGTCCCACTATAAGGACTAGGATTCTTATAGTGTATACAGAGTGAATTCCTCATTTATACCCTTCATATATTACAGTCCCGCTATAAGGACTAGGATTCTCTATAGTGTATACAGAGTGAATATTCCTCATTTATACCCTTCATATTAACAGTCCGCTATAAGGAATAGGATTCTCTATAGGGTATACAGAGTGGAATTCCTCATTTATACCCTCATATATTACGTCCCCGCTATAGGACAGGATTCTCTATAGTGTTTACAGAGTGAAATTCCTCATTTATACCCTTCATATTATTACAGCTCCTCGTATAAGGACTAGGATTCTCTATGTGTATACAGAGTGAATATTCCTCATTTATACCTTCATTATATTATCCGTCCGCTATAAGGACTAGGATTCTTCTGTGTATACAGAGTGAATATCCCCATTTATACCCTTACTATTATTACAGTCCCCGCTATAAGGACTAGGATTCTCTATAGTGTTACAGAGTGATATTCCTCATTTATACCTTCATATTATTACAGTCCCGCTATAAGGACTAGGATTCTATAGTGTTACAGACAGGTGAATATCCTCATTTATCCCTTCAATATATTACAGTCCCGCTATAAGGACTAGGATTCTCTATAGTATACAGAGTGAATATTCCTTATTTTACCCTTCATATTTACAGTCCCCGCTATAAGGCTAGGATTCTCTATGTGTATACAGAGTGAATATTCCTCATTTATACCCTTCATATTATTACAGTCGCTATAAGGACTAGGATCTCTATAAGGTATACAGAGTGAATATTCCTCATTATACCCTTATATTATCCCCCTATAAGGACTAGGATTCTCTATAGGTATACAGAGTGAATATCCTCATTTATACCCTTCATTTTCAGTCCCCGCTATAAGGACTAGGATTCTCTATAGGTATACAGAGTGAATATTCCTCATTTATACCCTTCATATTATTACAGTCCCCCGCTATAAGGACTAGGATTCTCTATAGTGTATACAGAGTGAATATTCCTCATTTTTACCCTTCATATTATTACAGTCCCCGCTATAAGGACTAATTCTCTATAGTGATACGAAGTGAATATTCCTCATTTATACCCTTCATATTTATACAGCCGCTATAAGGACTAGGATTCTCTATAGTGTATACGAGTGAATTTACCTCATTTATCCCTTCATATTATTACAGTCCCCGCTATAAGGACTAGGATTCTCTATGTGTATACGAGTGAATATTCCTATTATACCCTTCATATTATTACAGTCCCCGCTATAAGGACTAGGATTCTCTATAGTGTATACAGGTGAATATCCTCATTTATACCCTTCATATTATTACAGTCCCCGCTATAAGGACGAGATTCTCATAGGTATACAGAGTGAAATTCCTCATTATACCCTTCATATTATTACAGTCCCCGCTATAAGGACTAGGATTTCTATAGTGTATACAGAGTGAATATCCCTCATTTATACCCTTCATATATTACAGTCCCGCTATAGGACTAGGATTCTCTATAGTGATACAGAGTGAATATTCCTCATTTATACCCTTCATATTATTACAGTCCCGCTATAAGGACTAGGATTCTCTATAGTGTATACGAGTGAATATTCCTCATTTTTACCCTTCATATTACAGTCCCCGCTATAAGGACTAGGATTCTCTATAGGTAACAGAGTGAATATTCCTCATTTATACCCTTCATATTATTACAGTCCCCGCTAAAGGACTAGGATTCTCATAGGTATACAGAGTGAATATTCCTCATTTAACCCTTCATATTATTACAGTCCCCGCATAAGGACTAGGATTCTCTTAGTGTATACAGAGTGAATATCCTCATTTATACCCTTCATATTTTACAGTCCCCGCTATAAGGACTAGGATTCTCTATAGTGTATACAGAGTGAAATATCCTCATTTATACCCTTCATATTACAGTCCCGCTATAAGGACTAGGATTCTCTATAGGTATACAGAGTGAATATTCCTCATTTATACCCTTCATTATTACAGTCCCCGCTATAAGGACTAGGATTCTCTATAGGTATACAGAGTGAATATTCCTCATTTATACCCTTCATATTACAGTCCCGCTATAAGGACTAGGATTCTCTATAGTGTATACAGAGGGAATATCCTCAATTATACCCTTCATATTATTACAGTCCCGCTATAAGGACTAGGATTCTCATAGTGTATCGAGTGAATATTCCTCAATACCCTTCATATTATTACAGTCCCTGCTATAAGGACTAGGATCTCTATAGTGTTACGGAGTGAATATTCCTCATTTATACCCTTCATATATTTACAGTCCCCGCTATAAGGACTAGGATTCTCTATAGTGTATACGAGTGAATATCCCTCATTTATACCCTTCATATTATTACAGTCCCGCTATAAGGATAGGATTCTCTATAGTGTATACCGAGTGAATATTCCTCATTTATACCCTTCATATATTACAGTCCCCCGCTATAAGGAATAGGATTCTCTATAGTTACAGAGTGAATATTCCTCATTTATACCCTTCATATTATTACAGTCCCCGCTATAAGGATAGGATTTCTATAGTGTATACAGAGTGAATATTCCCATTTATACCCTTCATATTATTACAGTCCCCGCTATAAGGACTAGGATTCTCTATAGTGTATACAGAGTGAATATTCCTCATTTATACCCTTCAATTATTACAGTCCCGCGATAAGGACTAGGATTTCTTATAGCGTATACAGAGTGAATATTCCTCATTTATACCCTTCATATTATTACAGTCCGCTGATAAGGACTAGGATTCTCTATAGATATACAGAGTGAATATTCCTCATTTATACCTTCATATTATTACAGTCCCGCTATAAGGACTAGGATTCTCTATAGGTTACGAGTGAATATTCCCATTATACCCTTCATTTATTACAGTCCCCGCTATAAGGACTAGGATTCTCTATAGGTATGAGTGAATATTCCTCATTTATACCCTTCATATTTTACCGTCCCGCTATAAGGACTAGGATTCTCTATAGTGTATACAGAGTGAATATCCCTATTTATAACCTTCATATATTACAGTCCCGCTATAAGGACTAGGATTCTCTAAGTATACAGAGTGAATATTCCTCATTTATACCTTCATATTATTACAGTCCCCCGTATAAGGACTAGGATCTCTATAGGGTATCAGAGTGAATATTCCTCATTTATACCCTTCATATTATTACAGTCCGCTAAGGACTAGGATCTCTATAGTGTATACAGAGTGAATATCTCATTTATACCCTTCATATTATTACAGTCCCGCTATAAGGACTAGGATTCTCTATAGTGATACGGAGTGAATTCCTCATTTATACCCTTCATATATACAGTCCCTGCTAAGGACTAGGATCTTCTATAGTGATACGAGTGAATATCCCTATTTATACCCTTCAATATTACAGTCCCCGCTTAAGGACTAGGATTCTCTATAGTGTATACAGAGTGAATATCCTCATTTATACCCTTCATATTATTAAACGTCCGCTATAAGGACTAGATTCTCTATACGTATACAGAGTGAATATTCTCATTTATACCTTTCATATTATTACAGTCCCTCGCACGCTATAAGGACTAGGATTCTCTATAGGTATACAGAGTGAATATTCCTCATTATACCCTTCATTTATACAGTCCCCGCTATAGGACTGGATTCTTATAGTGTATACAGAGTGATATTCCTCATTTTACCCTTATATTATCCCCTATAGGACTAGGATTCTCTAAGGTTACAGAGTGAATTCCCATTTTACCCTTCTATTATACAGTCCCCGCTATAAGGACTAGGATTCTCTATAGGGTATACAGAGTGAATTTCCTCATTTATACCCTTCATATTATTACAGTCCCGCTATAAGGACTAGGATTCTCATAGTGTATACAGAGGAATATTCCTATTTATACCCTTCATATTATTACAGTCCCGCTATAAGGACTAGGTTCTCTATAGTGTATACGGAGTGAAATCTCCTCATTTATACCCTTTATATATTACAGTCCCGCTATAAGGACTAGGATTCTCTATAGTGTTACGAGTGAATCTTCCTCATTTATACCCTTCATATTATTACAGTCCCCGCTATAAGGACTAGGATTCTCTATAGTGTATACAGGAGTGAATATCCTCATTTATACCCTTCATATTATTACAGTCCCCGTATAAGGACTAGGATTCTCTAAGTGTATACAGAGTGAATATTCCTCATTTATAACCTTCATATTATTACAGTCCCCGCTATAAGGACTAGGATTCCTATACGTATACAGAGTGAATATTCCTCATTTATACCCTTCATATTATTACAGTCCCTGCTATAAGGACTAGGATCTCTATAGTGTATACAGAGTGAATATTCCTCATTTATACCCTTCATATTATTACAGTCCCGCTATAAGGACTAGGATTCTCTATAGGTATACAGAGTGAATATTCCTCATTTATACCCTTCATATTATTACAGTCCCCGCTATAAGGACTAGGACTTTCTCTATAGCGATACAGAGTGAATATTCCTCATTTATCCTTCATTTATTACAGTCCCCCGCTATAAGGACTAGGATTCTCTATAGCGTATACAGAGTGAATATTCCTCATTTATACCCTTCATATTATTACAGTCCCCGCTATAAGGACTAGGATTCTCTATAGTGTATACGGAGTGAATATTCCTCATTTATACCCTTCATATTATTACAGTCCCGCTATAAGGACTAGGATTCTCTATAGTGTATACGGAGTGAATATTCCTCATTTATACCCTTTGTATTATTACAGTCCCGCTATAGGACTAGGATTCTCATAGTGTATACCGAGTGAATATCCTCATTATACCCTTCATATTATTACAGTCCCCGCTATAAGGACTAGGATTCTCTATGTGTATACAGAGGAATATTCCTCTTATACCTTTATTATTACAGTCCCCGCTATAAGGACTAGGATTCTCATAGTAGTTTACAGAGTGAATATTCCTCATTTATACCCTTTATATTATACAGTCCCCGCTGTAAGGACTAGGATTCTCTATAGTGTATACAGAGTGAATATCCTCATTTATACCCTTCATATATTACAGTCCCCGCTATAAGGACTAGGATTCTCTATAGTGTATACGGAGTGAATATTCCTCATTATTACCTTCATATTATACAGTCCCGCTTTAAGGACTGGATTCTCTATAGTGAATACGGAGTGATATCCTCATTTATACCCTTCATATTTTACCGTCCCCGCTATAAGGACTAGGATTCTCTATAGTGTATACAGAGTGAATATTCCTCATTTAACCCTTCAATTATTACAGTCCCCGCTATAAGGACTAGGATTCTCTTAGTAGTACAGAGTGAATATCCTCATTATACCCTTTATATTATTACAGTCCCGCTATAAGGACTAGGACTCTATTAGTGATACAGAGTGAATATCCTCATTTATACCCTTCATATTATTACAGTCCCCCGCTAAGGACTAGGATTCTCTATAGTGTATACAGAGTGAAGATTCCTCATTTTATACCCTTCATATTATTACAGTCCCCGCTTATAAGGACTAGGATTTCTTATAGTGTATACAGAGTGAATATTCCTCATTTATACCCTTCATATTATTACAGTCCCCGCTATAAGGACTAGGATTCCTATAGTGTATACAGAGTGAATATTCCTCATTTATACCCTTCATATTTTACAGTCCCCCGCTATAAGGACTAGGATTTCTATAGTGTATACAGAGTGGATATCCCTCATTTATACCCTTCATTAACAGTCCCCGCAATAAGGACTAGGATTCTCTATAGTGTACAGAGTGAATATCCTCATTATACCCTTCATATTATTACAGTCCCCGCTATAGGACTAGGAACTCTATAGTGTATACAGAGTGAATATCCCTCATTTATACCCTTCATATTATTACAGTCCCCGCTATAAGGACTAGGCTTCTTAGTGTAACAGAGTGAATATTCCCATTTATACCCCTTCAATTATTACAGTCCCAGCTATAAGGACTAGGATTCTCTATAGTGTATACAGAGTGATATTCCTCATTAAACCTTCATATTATTACAGTCCCCGCTATAAGGACTAGGATTCCTATAGTGATACAGAGTGAATATTCCTCATTTATTCCTTCGTATTATTACCGTCCCCCGCTATAAGGACTAGGATTCTCTATAGTGTATAAGAGTGAATATTCAATTTATACCCTTCATATTATTACAGTCCCGCTATAAGGACTAGGATTCTCTATAGTGTATACAGAGTGAATATTCCTCATTTATACCCTTCATATTATACAGTCCCGCTATAAGGACTAGGGTTCTTTAGTGTATACAGAGTGAAATATCCTCATTATACCCTTCATTATTTACAGTCCCTGCTATAAGGACTAGGATTCTTATAGTGTTACAGAGTGAATATTCTCATTTATACCCTTCATATTATTACAGTCCCGCTATAAGGACTAGGATTCTCATGTGTATACAGAGTGAATATTCCTCATTTATACCCTTCGTTATTACAGTCCCCGCTATAAGGACTAGGATTATCTAGGTAGGAACAGAGTGATATTCCTCATATACCTTCATATTATTACAGTCCCGCTATAAGGATAGGATTTCTATAGTGTATACAGAGTGAATATTCCTCATTTATACCCTCATATTATTACAGTCCCTGCTATAAGGACTAGGATTTCTATAGTGTATACAGAGTAAATATCCTCATTATATCCTTCGTATTATTACAGTCCCCGCTATAAGGACTAGGATTCTCTATAGTGTATACAGAGTAAATATTCCTCATTTATACCCTTCATATTATTACAGTCCCCGCTATAAGGACTAGGATTCTCTATAGTGTATACAGAGTGAATATTCCTCATTTATACCCTTCGTATTATTCAGCCCTACATAGGACAAGGTTCTCTATAGTTTACAGAGTGAATATTCCTCATTTATACCCTTAGTATTAGTCCCTACTATAAGGACTAGGATTCTTCATAGTGTATACAGAGTGAATATTCCTCATTTACCCTTCGTTTATTACAGTCCCTGTATAAGGACTAGGATTCTCTATAGTGTATACAGAGTGAATATCCCTCATTTATACCTTCATATTATTACAGTCCCTGTTAAGGACTAGGATTCTCTATAGTGTATACAGAGTGAATATTCCACTTTTATACCCTTCGTATTTACAGTCCCTACAAGGACTAGGATCTCTATAGTGTATACAGAGTGAATATTCCTCATTTATACCCTTCGTTATTACAGTCCCTGCTATAAGGACTGGATTCTCTATAGTGTATACAGAGTGAATATTCCTCATTTATACCCTTCATATATTACAGTCCTGCTATAAGGACTAGGATTCTTTATAGGATACAGAGTGAATATTCCTCATTTATACCTTCATATTATTACAGTCCCCCTCGTATAAGGACTAGGATTCTCTATAGGTATCAGAGTGGATATTCCTCATTTTACCCTAATTTTACAGTCCCCGCTATAAGATAGGATTGTCTATAGTGATACGGAGTGAATATCCCTATTATACCCTTCATATTATTACCGCCCGCTATAAGGACTGGATTCTCTATAGTGATACAGAGTGAATACCTCTTTAACCCTTCCATATTATACAGTCCCGCTATAAGGACTAGGATTCTATTACCGTATACAGAGTGAATATTCCTCATTTATACCCTTCATATTATTACAGTCCCCGCTATAAGGACTAGGATTCTCTATAGTGAATACAGAGTGAATTCCACTATATCCCTTCAATTATTACAGTCCCCGCGATAAGGACTAGGATTCTCTATAGTGTATACAGAGTGAATATTCCTCTTTATACCTTTCAATATACAGTCCCTACTTAAGGACTAGGATTCTCTATAGTGTATACAGAGTGAATATTCCTCATTTAACCTTCATTATTACAGTCCCCGCTATAAGGACTAGGATTGTCTTAGTGTATACAGAGTGAATATCCTATTTATACCCTTCGTATTATTACAGTCCCCGCTATAAGGACTAGGAATCTCTATAGGTATACAGAGTGAATATCCTCATTTATACCCTTCATATTATTAAGTCCCCGCTATAGGACTGGACTCTCTATAGTGTAACAGAGTGAAATCCCTAATTTATACCCTTCATATTATTACAGTCCCCGCTATAAGGCTAGGATTCTCTATAGTGGTATCAGAGTGATATTCCTCATTAATAACCTTCATATTATTACAGTCCCTGCTAAAGACTAGGATTCTCTATAGTGAATACAGAGTGAATATTCCTCATTTATACCCTTCATTTATTACAGTCCCCGCTATAAGGACTAGGATTCTCTATAGTGTATACAGAGTGAATATCCTCATTTATACCTTCATATTATTACAGTCCCCGCTAGGACTAGGATTCTCTATAGTGTATACAGAGTGAAAATTCCTATTATACCCTTATATTATTACAGTCCCCCGCTATAAGGACTAGGATTTCTATAGTGATACAGAGTGAATATTCTCTTTATACCCTTCATATTATTACAAGTCCCCCGATAAGGACTATGATTCTCCTAGTGTATACACGATTGAATATTCCTCCATTTATACCTTATATATACAGTCCCTACTATAAGGACAGGATTCCTATAGTGTATACAGAGTGAATATCTCATTTATACCCTTCATATATACAGTCCCCGCTATAAGGACTAGGATTCTCTATAGTGATACAGGTAAGAATGGCCTCTTTATAATATGTTGATATATCATAGTTTGTCCTATGAATTCCTTACTGTATGCCTGCTATGCTTCTGGATGCCTCGTGGAAACTGAGCCATTTAGAAACCTGTACTGAGCAGGTACTGAGCCTGGGCATGCTCAGAAGAGGCAGACAGGGGATTAACATTCAGTCATTGGCTGTAATGTCAACTGTCAAATCCATAACGGACAGTTACTAAAGGGAAGAACCAGGAAGCAGAAACAGGGGAAACAGGACATTGTGCAGGATTTCAGGGTAGACGTTTAGGGTTTTGGGGGTGATTTACCTGTATGTAAGTTCTCATTGGATGGACTTGCCCTTTAACTTAAGAACCGTCTGGCCATACCCCCTGACTGTAACAGGATTGGCTAGAGGCTACTAGTGGGCAGGACCAACTGTAACAAGTTTCGGCTGTAGATTAAGACTGAGCATGTGCAAAGCACCCAATGGTCAGTGACCACACTGTGTGATAGGAATGCTGGGAAATAAAACATAAAATGAGAAACACGGCATATTACACCTTATTACATAATAACTCACATTCAGAGAGATGTAATAATAGTTCTTATTGTTAAAAATGGTGCTAACTTTGCCCCAACCAATCAGATGTTAAATTGAAATGTTAAATAAGATCTGATTGGTTGTTGCAAAATTAGCACCATTTTTAACAATAAGAATCTCCCTGTATGTGTGTAACAATCCATCCCATTTCACCCCTCAGGATGTGCTCCTGTATAGGTTCCACAGAGCATGCTGGGAGTTTCCATCAGGCACACACTAAGGCTCCACGTCATCAATGAAAGGAAGAAATAGTCCACAGGTGTGAGCCCCGCCCACATAACCCGGCGTAAGGATCCCGACAGGTGCACCCCGCCCCGCGTAGGGTTACACTGTCAATCATCTCACGGCAACTTGAACGTTAAGCACCGCCCACCTGTCATGTGGCCACGCCTTCCCTCTACTATTCTCAGACACGTCAATCATCGATGTCACCTGTGTTTTTCCACAGTCTCCTCCCCCCGAACTCTGTGGGATGGGCCGGTCCGCCCCCTGGGACTGAGTGAGGTGAGCCGAACCAAGTCAGGAGTAGAGGGGTGTACGGAGTGGGCGGGAACAGGAGGAGAGTGAAGCGCTGCCCGCTGGTCCTAGAGGGAAGTGTCCGGTACCTGTCCGGGAGGAAGGGAAGTGTGAGGGGCCACAGGTGGAAATGGAGGGGGCCCCGGAGGGACTGGAGACTGGACAAGGAGCTGAACTAAGAAGGAGAAAGACCCAGAACAACCAGTGACCAACCAGTTACAGTGACTGGGACCCCCATCAATCAACTGGGACCCCCAATAATCAACGGGGACCCCGAATAATCAGCTGGAACCCCCATCAATCAACTGGGACCCCTATAAATGAAGTGGGACCCCCCATAATTAACTGGGGCCCCCATCAATCAACTGGGACCTCAAATAATCAACTGGGAACCGCCTTTTAATCAACTGGGACCCTTATCAATCATCTGGCACTCTATTAATAAACTGGGACCCCCATCATTCATCTGGGACCTCCAGTATTTTACTGGGACCCCCAATATTCAACTGGGACCCCCATCAATCAGCTGGGACCCCCAATATTCAACTGGGACCTCCAATATTCTACTGAGACACCCACTACAGGGACCGGGACCCCTTATATTCAACTGGGACCCCTATCAATCTACCAACACCCCCATTACAGGAAGTTGGATCCTTCACAGGATTTGGAGGGATCTTGGTTCACATTAACTGGACCCCATTTTATAATCCAAGCTGTGCAGACCCCCAACTGCAGAGAAGTGATTGACACTGAACTGCGGATTCTAAACCCCCCTCCCCCCACTGATCTGGGATCTGTAGACCACTATGGGTACTGTGTAGTGGACCCCCTCAACATTAATATGTGATTAGACTATTGATCACTGTCCATATATCTGTTACTGTATCCCACCCCATTTATTTTACCGTATCCCACGCCTCTCCCCATTGATATTACCGCATCCCACACCTCATCCGATATTTTTATGGCTATGAATCCCTAATGGGCCCCTATACACATGTGGGTATTTTATGGCTATGAATCCTAATGGGCCCCTATGCACATGTGGGTATTTTATGGCTATGAATCCCAATGGGCCCCTATGCACATGTGGGTATTTATGGCTATGAATCCCTAATGGGCCCCTACACATGTGGGTATTTTATGGCTATGAATCCCTAATGGGCCCTATACACATGTGGGTATTTTATGGCTATGAATCCCTAATGGACCCTATGCACATGTGGGTATTTTATGGCTATGAATCCCTAATGGGCCCTATGCACATGTGGGTATTTATGGCTATGAATCCCTAATGGGCCCCTATACACATGTGGGTATTTTATGGCTATGAATCCCTAATGGCCCTATGCACATGTGGGTATTTTATGGCTATGAATCCCTAATGGGGCCCTATGCACATGTGGGTATTTTATGGCTATGATTCCTAAGGGGCCCTATGCAATAAAGGCTAGTCCAACCCTAAAATAGACTTTTAATATTATGCTCCCCCATGTCCCCAGCCCCAACCGCATGGTTTGTTTTTTAAAAAGCTCCCAAACTCTTACTTACCTCCCCTCGATCCTCCGCCGCACTGCCGGCCCTGCTTGCGAGAATGCAAGCAGAGGGGCGGGACGGCAGTCGCGTCTGTGATTGGCTGAGCGGCAGCCAATCACGGACGCGGCTCCGGTCATTCAGTGCAGCGGAGGAAAGCGGAGAGGTAAGTAAGAGTTTGGGGAGCTTTTTAAAAAAAAAAACATGCGGTTGGGGCTGGGGGACATGGGGGAGCACAATATTAAGGGGGATTTGAGCTAGGGGGAGGGATAGTAGAACGGGAGGGAGAGGGAGGGGGAGGGAGGGGGGAGAAGGGCTGCAGTACGCATGGCAAAAATCTACCTGAGGCCAGCTAGAGGCAGTGTCCTATATGGACCTGCTAGCCTCCTGGTGGGGCAGTTTTTGGAACTTTGGGGGGGACTACAGGAGAACCAGATGGAGTTGGATGTGAGGTGAAGGATTAAATACTACATACATGGTGGGGCGGAGTAGTTGGGGGGATTATAGTTTTGGGTGGGGTGGACATGCCCTTAAGTTACCATTTAATTGTATTTCATTCAAACTTTTCGAACTATTGACTCCCTTTGACTTTAATTGGTCCGTTTTCCATAGTTCGAAAGTTTGAAAATGGACCGAACTTTTGGAAGTTTGGCCATCTATTTGACCCTGATATTTATTTATGTTGGTGGCAAAATCTCTTTTTCGATTGGACGTTCTCATGCCTCTAAGCTCCTCCCACAGAGTTGACTGAATTGCACTTAATGGGCATCTATGTAGGGCATGTGAATCAGTCCTCCCATGGGCATTGCCACACTCAGGGTGTAACTACCAGGAAAGCAAGGGGAGCAACCGCAGGGGGCCCGGGAGCCAAGGGGGGCCTACTTGATATTTTTCTTTGACAGATAAAGCCTCCTCACAGAAAACCCACTGTGCATGAAGCACTGATAGGGGCCCCATCATAGTCTTGCTGGGGGGCCAGTGATTCCTAGTTACGCCACTGATTAAAATGTTCACAGTCCATTGAAAACTGATCTAGAAAAGAAAGGTAACGTAATAAACGGTATAATGGGTTGTTTTCTCTTCTTATTTCTTGGTGCTTGTGATGAAAAGTCAAAGAGACTGACCAGGCTGATTGCGATACAGGCATTATAAATGCCCATATAGACTCCATAGTCAAGCCCCAAATTTTAAGGGACCCCCACACCATGGTCTTTGAATCGTCAAGATTGTTGGGGGCCACCACACAATAACCACTAATTCTCACCTAAGCCGCTAGGTCCTCACCTATGGGTTTGCTCTAGATCCTCTTAAAAGTTGTGACCCAGCGGTTAGCACTGATCCCTTGCAGCGTTGAAGTCCTGAGTTCGATTCCACCCATGGACACATCTGCAAGGAGTTTGTATGTTCTCTGTGCATACTGATAGGTTGTATGTGTCAAATAAATGTGATTAGATTGTAAGCTCTTCGGGGCAGGGCCGGATGTGAATGTATACATGGAATTGTAAAGCGCTACAGAAGATGTTGGCGCTATATAATCCACAATAATAAGAAAAATAATAATATGGCCAGGACTGTTTACTTGCCATTGGGAAGACACATTGGCCAGGCTGGCACTGCAATCTGAACTTTGGAGGACTGGTATGAGGGATCTAGAGCAAACCCAGGTGAGGTCCTCCCCCTGGGTAATAGGAAGAGAGTATGAAAGAATATTCTGTTAGTATAGTGATCAGTCCCTATAATAAATCATCACCTATAATACACAGACACTGGTCTCTTTAAATGAAACATAAAACCTGCCTGTCCAACTCAATGGCAGCAAAAAAGTAAAAAGCAATGGGGATACAGAGACCTTTTCTCTCTATTGCAGTCAGTAGATACAGCGCCACCAAGTGGGGTGTTTTATGTATAATCAGAAATTATTGTTTGACCTTGTTTATGCAAACCGCCAACGAATAATTAACCTATAAGCATATTTAATATTATGTCTCTCTGCAGAAGGAGAGGGGGGTGGGAAAAAAATTGCTTCGTGGGCACCGAGAAATCCGTGGCTTAAAACCTCAAAATGGGGAAGAGCATAAATCAAATATTCATTGATACTCATTTATAAAACACAGAAAGAGGATCAGAGCCTGTCTGCATCCGGCAGAAAGCAGTTGTGTAGGATTTATGTTCCGGGAGACATTCTTGCATGATAATGTGAGAAGCGCACGTGTCTGTAGAAGGAAAATTATTCATGCACAACTTCTTATTGAATAAAATTGTCTTGTTTCATTTAACAGTTTCAGCTGACGTGCTTCTGCCCTAATCCTTTCTTTTAGCCAATCGCAACGCTTCTCGGTAAAGAATTTCAAAAAAATAAAAAATGTTTATGTAGGTAGTCAATGGGTTCCAAAACAAATTATTTTTTCATATTAGGAGCCAATCGGACAAATCTAGGAGCTAATCTCATTTTTAAGGTAACTGTTTCCATACGCATCAATCAGGACAATACAGCTCCTTAATGAAAAATACTGCTCGTTAAATAAGGATACTGCTCGTTAAATAAAGATAGACAAGGCAGCTAAAAGCCCTCCACTGAGCATAAAAATGGAGAAACATCATGCTATATGAATAGCATTGCCCACCAAAATCTAAGTAACAAGAAGTAATTTCTTACTCCCAGGTTCCCCAGAGTAAGGGGCGGAGATATGCAAAATACTCCTTTATGTTCCTTAGCTAATACATGTGTCCATAACCGCAGGCTTAATAACATGCAATATAGCTTAATATATAGAGCCAATTATCTGACCTGTGGACACGACATGTTTCGATCTTGCTAGATTCGTCAGTGCAAGATACAGATCATGGCTTATGGTGTAGGACTTGGTGTACAGTAGACAAGGCAGCTAGAAAGCTTTCGAAAATCAGAAATCGAAAGTAGACGATTTTCAAAATCGAAACTCGAATTTTCGAACTATCAAATTTCCGAAAATTGGAAAACGGAACAAAACTCAACAGTTTCGATCATCTCTAATTCTAATATGTTCGTTAATTAATACTGATAATGATTATTCTTAAAGGGCATGTCCACCCCCAAAACTAACTTTCTATATTTATTTGGCCCAAATAAGTGCTCCAAAACAAACTTTACAGCATGTAAATCGGTCCGTGGTTGAAAAGTTACAGACCCTTGTAGCTGGCTAAATCCTGCAGCATGGACCATACAGCGATGACGAACAGAGACAGGTTACATTACCTTGCCTCTGTTCTTTTTCAGTTCTTGAGCATGTCTGTTAGCATCCAGCAGTGAGAACAGAGGAAGTTGCATCAGTAAGGTCTGAACCCTGGATCCCTGGATTTTCTCTCTCAACCAATCACAGCTGTAAAGTTATTGTGTACTGAAGAAATCCAGGATTAACAGCTGCAGCCAGCCAGCCCAGAGAGAGAGAGATGAGAGAGAGACACACAAACACAGGCAAGAATTTTTTTTTTTCTAAGCTGCAGCTCGGGGTCATCTAAAGTGGAGAGGAAGTGCAGCCTGATATATATCTCAAAGGTCTGTAACTTTTGAACCACTGGACCGATTTACCTGCTGTAAAGTTGTTTTTTTGGAGCACTTATTTGGGCCAAATAATATAAAAAGTTAGTTTTGGGGTGGACTTGCCCTTTAAATAAGAATATGATCCTTAAATAGGGATAAGGTATTATTTCCCTATTTCACAACAAGAGTTGAGGCTACTCCTGCTTTCTAAATACGGCTCTCTAGAGTTGGTGGCATTGTAACATGATGTAATGTCGACAATTATGTCACAGGAGTACAGTATTGTAAGGTACAGTGCTCGTGCAGCAGCTGAGAGCTGTCCTGTTTTTACCCTACCTCCCTTTAGTCCTGCATGTTCACTTGTTAGAGAGGAAGTAGGGACAGGACTGTTTGATGAATGAGGGCTAGGTCAACTGCTGCGCTTTTTTTGCATGTGCGTTTTTCATATCAAAACCGCGGCAAGCACCGAAAACGCAAGTTTTCGGGTGCGTTGCAATTGCGATTTGCGCTCCGCATTTTAAATATCGCAATCCCATGTGTTTTCCATAGTTAATGAAAAAAACGCATGCGCAAACGCGTTGCAGTGTGGCCGTGCCCTATGTGGGAGCTTCAAAACACTGCACTAGTGGCTTTTAGACAAGCTCTCTCGCTAGAAAACAAAGTGGGAAGGAGGCACATGTGAAAGTAGGGGAGTCGGAGATACGGATTTGAAACCATATACTGTAGTTGCTCTCTAGTGTTCTGTATTCTCAGTACTCCCTACTTCTTACTCTTTATTTATGGTTAAAAATGTGTAGCGATGATAACTTGTCCTTTATTCATGAATATCCATGGACTTAGCAGTACGCCAGCAACACAGATTACAGTTATTTTCCACAATTAGAGAAAGTAGAGTAGAAGCAATAAATAAATCAGCGCCAATTAACGCAAGTGGCGCGTGAAAAGGCTCGTTGGTTTCTTTTAGCTTTGTGGAGCTTGAAAGAAATAATCCCAGATAGAAAGAGAGAACCATTAATAGGAGATATGATCAGCAATATACCATTTAGCGCCAGGAGAAAAGGAGAGCTTGCAATCTCACGGAACTGGGCAGAAAATTGCATCGGTTTATACTTTGTATAGAACACCGTTAGGGGATTTACTAACTATACATTACATGATCCTATATACTAACTGACAGCTGTAAAGGACATGGCCCACGGACACAGAAGCTCGAGCGATGCCTCCCAGTGTCTGCGCGCCATTGGAGAAGCCAACCCCTACTGGCGCATGTGCACGCATCCACAGTGGGAGGAGGGTTGATGACGCAGTGCAGCATGCAAGACACTACATTGCAGAGGAGGAGAGAGTGAAAAAAGAGAGAAAGAGAAGGGGGGAGAGAGAGAGAAGGGGGAGAGAGAGAAGGGGGGAGAGAGAGAAGGGGAGGAGAGAGAGGGGGGGGAGAGAGAGAAGGGAGAGAGAGAGAAGGGGGGAGAGAAGGGGGAGAGAGAGAAGGGGGAGAGAGAGAGAGAAGGGGGAGAGAGAGAGAAGGGGGGAGAGAGAGAAGGGGGAGGAGAGAGAAGGGGGAGAGGAGAGAGGGGAGAGAGAGAGAAGGGGGAGAGGGGAGAAGGAGAGAGAGAGATGGGGGAGAGAGGAGAGAGGGGGGAAGAGAGAAGGGAGAGAGAGAAGGGGGGAGAGAGAGAGGAAGGGGGGAGAAAGAGAAGGGGGAGAGAGAAGGGGGAGAGAGAGAAGGGGGGAGAGAGAAGGGGAGAGAGAGAGAAGGGGGAGAGAGAGAAGGGGGAGGGAGAAAGAGAAGGGGGAGAGAAATAGAAGGGGAGAAGAGAGAAGGGGGGAGAAAGAGAAGGGGGGGAGAGAGAGAAGGAGAGCAAAAGAGAAGGGGGGAGAAAAAGAGGTAGAGTAGATAGAAAGAGAAGGGGGGGGGGGAGAGAGAAGGGGGGAGCAAAGAGAAGGGGGAGGAGAGAAAAAGAGGGAGATAGAAAGAGAAGGGGGGGGATAGAAGGGGGGGAGAAAGAGAAGGTGAGAGAGAAAGAAAAGGGAGAGAAAGGGGAGAGAAGATAGGGGGGAGAGAGAGAGAGGAGAGAGAGAGGGGGAGAAGAGAAGGGGGGAGAAAGAGATGGAGAAGAGAAGGAGAAAGGGGAAAAAGAGAAGGGGAAAGAGAGAGAGGGGGAGAGAAAGAGAAGGGGGAGACGAGAGAGGGGGGAGAAAGAGAGGAAAGAGAAGGGGAGAGAGAAAGAGAAGGGGGGAAGAAAGGGAGAGGAGGAGAGAAAAGAGGGGAAAGAAGGGGGAGAAGCGGGGGAGAGAAAGAGAAGGGGGGAGAGAGAAAGAGATGGGGGGGAGAAAGAGAAGAGGGCATTCTTTCAAGAATCGGGGTTGCTGGTACATACAAAAGACAGCAGGAAAAGAACAAGAAAAACTGGTCACTGTCAGTTTCCTTCCCCCAACCCCAACTGATATATCACTTTATTACCTGCATACTAACCAGATATTACAGGATAATTATTGTATTATTATTTGGCAGAGTGAGCTGCCCCCCCCCCTTCTGCAGTTTCACCTGCTGCTCCCGCACATGCTCAAACTTATAAAAAGTCATGAGTGAGGGAGGAGGGCAGATACTTTGCCAGAAAGGAATAGAACTTTAATCGTGGTTACAAATACAAATACAAAACTGGTTAAAAACAGCCGTTGGTGTATTTTGTTTCAAGGGGGACATGCCCTTTAAATATGGACCTGCTAGCCTCCTGGTGGGCAGTTTTTGGAACTTTGGGGGGGGACTACAGGAGAACCAGATGGAGTTGGGATGTGAGGTAAGGATTAAACTACACTACATGGTGGGGCCAGTAGTTGGGGGGATTATAGTTTTGGGGGTGGACATGCCCTTTAAGTTACTCGCATATCATTTAACATGTTATTTTTATTTAAAAGGATTTTGTTTTAGAGGGAACACAAATTCAAAAAAAAAGGTTTAGTTTAAATTTAAAGGTGTTAAACGAACTATAAAGTAGGATGAAGTCACAATAGTGAATTAGTTTGTAACATTGTCTAAGTGTTTTAGTTCAGTATAAACACCACGTGAAATCAATTGTTGTGCGAGCTTGAATCATCTTGCCCCTTAAATTTCCAACCAATAATAGATCAATAGGAGAATCCATTGGATCATTCTAATTTCAAGTTATCACGCTGTCTTTCAATACTCACCCTCCCATTACCTCACACTGTCACCAGGGATTCTGTTTACTGTAAGAGAGGGATCACTATTGGTCAATGTGTTAGAGAGGGATCACTATTGGTCAATGTGATAGAGAGGAATCACTATTGTTCAATGTGTTAGAGAGGGATAACTATTTGTCAATGTGTTCGAGAGGGATCACTATTGGTCAATGTGTTCGAGAGGGATCACTATTGGTCAATGTGTTAGAGAGGAATCGCTATTGGTCAATGTGTTAGAGAGGAATCTCTATTGGTCAAGGTGTTAGAGAGGGCTCACTATTGGTCAATGTGTTAGAGAGGGATCACTATTGGTCAATGTGTTAGAGAGGGATCACTACTGGCCAATGTGTTAGAGAGGGATCACTATTGGTCAATGTGTTAGAGAGGGCTCACTATTGGTCAATGTGTTAGAGAGGGATCACCATTGGTGAATGTGTTAGAGAGGGATCGCTATTGGTCAATGTGTTAGAGAGGGATCACTATTGGTCAATGTGTTAGAGAGGGATCACTATTGGTCAATGTGTTACAGAGGGATCACTATTGGTCAATGTGTTACAGAGGGATCACTATTGGTCAATGTGTTAGAGAGGGATCCCTATTGGTCAATGTGTTACAGAGGGATCCCTATTGGTCAATGTGTTAGAGAGGGATCGCTATTGGTCAATGTGTTAGAGAGAGATCACTATTTGTCAATGTGTTAGAGAGGGATCACAATTGGTCAATGTGTTAGAGAGGATTCACAATTGGTCAATGTGTTAGAAAGGGATCACTATTGGTCAAAGTGTTAGAGAGGGATCTCTATTGGTCAATGTGTTAGAGAGAGATCACTATTGGTAAATGTGTTGGAGAGGGATCGCTATTGGTCAATGTGTTAGAGAGGGATCGCTATTGGTCAATGTGTTAGAGAGGGATCGCTATTGGTCAATGTGTTAGAGAGGGGTCGCTATTGGTCAATGTGTTAGAGAGGGATCGCTCTTGGTGAGTGTGTCGGAGAGGGATCACGCTTGGTGAGTGTGTCGGAGAGGGACACATTGGTCAATGTGTTAGAGAGGGATCACTATTGGTAAATGGGTTAGGGAGGGATCACTATTGGTAAAGTGTTAGGGAGGGATCGCGATTGGTAAATGTGTTGGAGAGGGATCGCTATTGGTAAAGTGTTGGAGAGGGTCGCTATGGTCAATGTGTGAGAGGGATCGCTATTGGTCAATGTGTTAGAGAGGGATCGCTATTGGTCAATGTGTTAAGAGGGATCGCTATTGGTCAATTGTTAGAGAGGGGTCGCTATTGGTCAATGTGTTAGAGAGGGATCGCTCTTGGTGAGTGTGTCGGAGAGGGATCACGCTTGGTGAGTGTGTCGGAGAGGGATCACTCTTGGTGAGTGTGTCGGAGAGGGATCACTCTTGGTGAGTGTGTCGGAGAGGGATCACTCTTGGTGAGTGTGTCGGAGAGGGATCACTCTTGGTGAGTGTGTCGGAGGGATCACTCTTGGTGAGTGTGTCGGAGAGGGATCACTCTTGGTGAGTGTGTCGGAGAGGGATCACTCTTGGTGAGTGTGTCGGAGAGGGATCACTCTTGGTGAGTGTGTCGGAGAGGGATCACTCTTGGTGAGTGTGTCGGAGAGGGATCACCTTCTGTTTAATCTGTTTATTATTGATTTGGAAGTGCGTATTGTCAGCACTCAGAAGGGTCTGTTTGCGGAAGGCACAAAACTTTGTCAACCATTTAAAAGCTATAGATGACGTGCATTCTTTGCAGATGGATCGGGATAGTTTGTCACATTGGGCAGATAAGATTCAATGTTGATAAATGGAAGGTGATGTATTTTGGACTTAAAAATCCTTTTGCTGCTACTATAACTGTTTCTGTGTGAATCCCTGTTGGAAAAGGATCTGGGAGTTGGTTGATAACAAACTAAGGCTGGGTTAATTTCTCACCACAAGCGACTGATCGGCCAGGACAAATCACTGTTGGTCGCAGTGAAAATCACCGCAGCCGACCGTTGGCCACGACATGATTGGTGGTAATTTACCATCGCGAGATTGGGCAACGGCGTTCCACCAGTGATTTTGTCAGACCATCCGATAGGCGAAAAAATCGCCTTGTGTGTGCTCAGCCTTGTATTAAGAGGGGTATGGTTTTAAGGGAGAAAAATGTTATTCTCCCTCTTTACAAAGCATTGGTAAGGCCTCATTTGGAATATGCAGTGCAATTTTGGAATCCTGTGTACAAAAAGGACATCTTTGAAATGGAAAGGGTTGAGAGGAGGGCAACTAAATTAATAAGGGGTCTGGGGGAGCTTAAAATGTGCTTGGTTAGGAATATAATTATTGTGTAAAAGTACATTAACGGGCCATACAATAAAATATCTGGGGCATTGTTCATCAATAGAACATGTCAGCGGACACGCATACATCCCTTAAAGGGTATGTCCACCTCCCCAAGCTAAAATTTGGTATCCTGGAGGAAATAGCTATAAACTTGGACCTTGCCAGGTTTATAGCTTTCGAAGACCTCCCCAAATGTACTTACCAGCCTTTGTTACCTCACGTGTTCTGTATGTCTGTCGTGCCTTTTTCCATGCTCGGTAGACAAGCAGAAGGGGCCCGACCGGTATTCGCTCATGTGATTGGCTAAGGCATCAAAACAACTGTCAACTAGTCCAGGTCTGACCGTCCAAGCAAGTTCTCCCCAAGAAAAGCCAGAAAGATGCTAAAAGAAGTCTCCAAAACCTCTACAGCAATCTCTGGCTATTGAAGATGAGAAAGTACATGCCTCTACAATCAGAATGAGGCTGGACACCTTTAAAGGGCATGTCCAGCCTAAAAAAAGTAACATTAGAAATGTTAATCACCCCCCCAAACCCCACATTCGCATCATCTTTACCTTTTAAAGATTCCCCTGAAGGCGCTTACCTTACCTGGTCCCTGGGCGCTGCAACCTGCTCCTGTTTAAAGCCTGTTGTGCACTGACCACTTCTCTACTTCCTGGTAACGGCTGTCAGGCGATTGGCCGCAACCAGGAAGGGGAGTGGCTGTCAGCCGCAGAGAAGGAGGGGCGAGAGTCCGGTAAGGAACTTCAGGGGAAGTTGTGATAGGAGGAAACCTAAGGTCAGTTTGCTGGAGACCTTTTCTGGAATAATGTTCTTTAGACTGATGTGTCTAAAATAAAATGATTTGGACACCAGAGGACATGTTTGGCGGAAACCAAATGCAGCATTCCAGGAAAGGAACCAACTGTGAAGCGTGGAGGTAGAAGTGTCATGGTTTGTGCAGCAGGATCTGGCCAGCTCACCACCATAGAGCTCCGCCAAGGACTGGCTGAGACCTAAGAAATGGAGAGTCCTGAAGTGGCCGAGTCAGAGCCCAGTTCTAAAGGCTAGGCCACACTGCTGCGTTTTATTTGCGCTTGCGTTTTTTAAAAATCATTGAAAACGCGGCAACGCAGATAAAACGCACGTTTTTGGGTGCGTTACGATTGCGTTCTGCATTTTTTATCGCAATCGCATGCGTTTTCCTATACCTATTGAAGAAATCGCATGTGCAAACGCAACGAAAATCGCACATGAAATCGCATGCGATTGCGTTTGCGTTGCAGTGTGGCCGTGCCCCATTGAGATGCTGTGGGTGACTTGAAACGGCTGTACATGCAAGAAACCCTTCAAACTTTCCTTTATTTATCTCAGATTTCAAGAGATAAATAAAAACATGATTGGACGTTGATATGTGAATATTTCTAAGAACTGAATATTTAATGGAATTTCCTCATTTCTTTACATGACTGTAGACCTCCATGTAGTACATTTATATTCTGTATACCCTCTAGAATATCTAGAGAGGCAGAAATATGGGACTGTATTGTACTTTCTTACTATAGAGGAGATGGAGACATATAGGACACCCTCCTTATAGGATGTATAGAAAGATATTTTGCGTTACTGTACTGTATACCTTCCTTATAGCATATATATAGATGAAGAGATATGGGCAATAAAAATACTAACCCCCCCACACAAACTTATTGATTTTATAAAGATGTAGATAAATGGGGCATTAAAATACTGTACAACCTCCCTATAGAATATAGAGATGTGGGGCCATTAATATATTGTAGATACTCCCTAAAGTAAATATAAAAATTGGAGATATAATGTATGTATGGAACTGTGTCAACTGTGCTATACAATTTGTAGATACATAGGTAGGTAGCCATTTATAATCTACCTTTAACAGTATTATGTATATTCCCAATATAGATTAAACACTGTACTGTATGGGAATACCGTATATACTCTAGTATAAACCGTCCCGAGTATAAACCGAGGTACCTAGTTTTACCTAAAAAAGGAGAAATTTTTTTTGACTCGAGTATAAACCGAGGGTGTAACCCCTACTAGTATTTGCCACTTAAGATGTTTGGAAACTACAACTCCCAGCATGCTTTATTGCTGGGAGTTGTAGTTTTCAAACATCTTAAGTGGCAAATACTTGCAAATAGGGGTAAATCCTCCTATATTACTCCTTTATACTAGTAGGGGTTACACCCTCGGTTTATACTCGTCAAACTATTTTTTCTACTTTTTTAGGTAAGACTAGGTACCTCGGTTTATACTCTGGGCGGTTTATACTCGAGTATATACGGTATGCACAAATAAAGAAGGTTTTACCCTTATTTGTAACTATTGTGTGCCCTGGTGTCCCTGTTGTATTCTCCTACCTTGTCCGGTGGCCAATCTGCATTTCAGGATGATGTCACTACTCGGCGCTGCAAAGTGAGATGCGCCGGGTAGTGATGTCATCCGGAAGCGCACTGAGGAAGCGGATCGCGCGGACAAGGTAGGAGAAAGATTGACTCGAGTATAAACCGAGGTAAGATTTTCAGGCTTTTTTAAAGCCTGAAAACCTCGGTTTATACTCGAGTATATACGGTAACCATCGAATGTACACGGGTATATAATGTAGATATATATTGGTACCGCATGGTATTTACGCACAAACGTTCCTAACACTGACTAGAGACTATAATTAATTTGCACATTGAGACTTATATGCCTTTAAATACCCTGGTCTTAAACACAAACGGGGAGATGTAATAAAAGTTCTTATCGTTTAATATGGTGCTAATTTTGCCCCAACCAATCAGATCTTATTTAACATTTGAAAGCTAACATCTGATTGGTTGGGGCAAACTTAGCACCATTTTTAACGATAAGAACTTTTATTGAATCTCCCTGAAAGAACTCTAAGGAGCTGATGCAATAAGTTTGCCAGTGTTAATAATTTGGAACCCCCAATCAAATGTTAGTTGTTTACTGGGTAACTACAGTAAGATAACTTGTGATTGGTTGCTGCAGATATAAGCTGTGTACACGCCTTGCAATGTTTCGTCCTAGCCTACCGTTCACCACAAGCCGTGGCCGACAGTTTTCCATGACAGTTTACCAACCGATACCAATCTGCTTGTGTGTGTCCAGTCTTATAGCATGGGCGAAGTTTTGTGCCATCATACAATACACCATACAATATTTCTGACCAACAGATACATGTTAATATCAGCCGGTCGGACAGAAATATTGTATGGTGTGTACCCAGTCTAAAAAATTCTGGGGGTTTGGTAAACAAGAGTTTAAATCAATGTCTAATAATACATTACGTTCAGGTGATTCCCCATGTAATGAGAACCTTGTCTGCTATGTTTTTCATTTTTAAAGTTACCTTGACGCCATTCATGCTTCTTTCCTCTTTCCCATGGTGCTTTGTTGCTGGTGATGTAATTCCCATGGTTCTTTGTTGCCTCATTCATGTGGATGGAGCTGGTGTCAAAATAAAGTTTAGTCTCAGGGATTGGTGTTACCAAGAAGCAGAGGATCTTGTGAAAAAGAGGAGGAGCAGAACACTCACATTTTTTTGGCAACAGCTGCATTTCTAGAGCTAAAAATAAAGCCGTTTTTACTATAAAATATAACAAAAATGACACTTTCCTTGTTGGACTTTCATTCCCCCAAATACATATTTAAAAAAGGTCTTCAATGGACCGTACAATGGGCTAAAGCTTCATACACGTGTACGAGTTTGACACGGACCCACAACGCACACTGGTAAAGAACGTCCGATAGTGGCATGTGTGTATGCGTGAGGGTCGTTCATTGATCTGCCATGGCCATTTTAGACTTGGTTGGGGTTTCGCTTGTTGACTTTTAGTCACTGATGTGTGATGTTGGGCAACTCTGTGTTTCCTGTGTAGATTGTGGCACATGAAAAAAAAATGATTGTTACAGTTGTCATTTTCATGAGAAACGCCAATTTAAAATGACAGTTGCTTCAGATCAGCAAGTACGGACGTACACAAATAATGTCAACTTTCTGGTTTGGAACAGAGTGACTGTGGAATGTGAACCAGGACTAAACAATACAATGTTTTTCACTGCCTTATCTTGTCTAGGTCACCTGTTGTGTAATTCACAAATTAAAAGTCTACTGACCTCCGCCTACTTCTCTTCCATTAATTTAAGATTACTGTCTCTTGCCATATATTAAGAATACTAATTATATTACTCCATACATTTGTAATGCAGATTTGGCCTGGTAGAATTCATTGTTCCCTCCCTGATCCAGGCTATCGGTACAAAAAGCATTGTCTGAAACTTACACACTCGAATGAGACGGATCCGACTGAATTACCCCTTTATTGTTAAAGTGTGTACCGCAGTCCCAAGGCCAGCGAATGATCACTGTCGGTCTCAGGACCAATCAGAACTGCATGATTAAACTGTTCTACCTTCCTTTCTTGCAGTGTGGTGACTTTGGCAGTTCCCTCCCACGCTGCCTTAGCTTTCCCAAAACTAATTTTTTAGTTTGTTATAACTTTATTTCATAAAGGAGAACTAAGTTTAAATGTAAAATGAATAAGGAAGTTGAGGCAGCTATTAAACAACCTGGATCACTGCCTTATTAAAGGGGAGTATAATTGTCCTTTTAACTCAATAGCTACGGTTTGGCTATTTCTGGCGACCTGAAATGTCCTGGATGGGCAAGAAAACTTTAATTTGTTTATAGACACTTACAAGATTAGGTATTTTGTTTAAGGATCTAAAGCTAGGTACACACCTAGCGATTTTCCTCCTGACCGACCGTTCGATACTTCTAACGGTCGGCCAGGAGGAAGGACTGTCGGTCGCGGCAAAAGCAGCCGCGACCGATCGTGCGGTCCATAGAGGACCGCACATCGGACGAGGTTTTCCACCCTGTCCGATCGTCCTTTCGTCCGATTCGACGAACGGTCGATCGGACATGGGCACATTCGGATTCGATAATTTCGGTCCGACGACCGATACACTGAACTATCAGTCGATCGGACCGAAATATCTAATCGTGTGTACCCAGCTTAAGATACTGAAAATTCCAAATATGGCTTGGGTCTTTTAGAAAAGTCTAAACTGATGACACTGGGTTTTAAATGTATTTATTTTTACCAAATTAAAGCCGTACTGTTATCACATAACTGCCTCCTCTTTAACTCTTTATTACAGGGGCAGGAGTTTGGGAATTAAGTTAATCAAGGTATTGTCTGCAAGGTTTCGTGTTTGCTGATGACACAACTTTGCACATCCTCTGAAGTTTTTAATGGTCGACAATCGTTGCAGGGGGATCTAGATAGATTGTCACATTGGGCTGGCAGATGAGATGTAAGGTTTTTTGGACTTAAAAATCCTTGTGCTGCTTATACATAAAATGGCTCTGTGTTAAGTGGATTGAGGGAGCTTGAATATGAGAGAGACTGGATAGTTACAATTATGTACGCTGGAGAAAAGGCGCTTGCGTGGGGATATGATTCCTGTGTATAAATACATTAACGGCCAAACAATAAACTATCTGGGCATGTTTCACCAATAAACATGTCAGAGGACACGAGGACATCCCTTAAGACTTGAAGAATAAGGTTTAGGGCTCGTTCACAATAGAACTGACAGTAACGCACAGCATGTGTTTCTGTCAGTTTGTATCCATTTTTTCATACATTTGTATCCATTTTTTAACAATTTGTATTCCATAGATTTCTATAGAAAATGCATGAAAATATGAAAAAACGCTGCATGCAGTGCGTTCTTTAAACGGATTGGAACAGAACGGATTATAACGCAGCAGGTGTGAATGATATTATGAAATCCTATGGGGTTTTACTGTCTGTCCATTTTTTTAAACGCACCTGCGTTTGAAAAACACTGATGTAGTGTGAACGAGCCCTTAGGCTTCAAGCTCGGAAAGGGATTTTCACTGAGAACGGTAAAGCTATGGAACTGTCTTCCAGTGGACGTTGTTATGGCAGGTTCATTGGTCAGTTTAATAAAAAGCTGGATGAGTTTCTGCAAACAAGGATGTTCAAGTTACTGGTATTGATACATAAAGTAGAGTTGGGAAAGGGTTTTCACTGAGAATGGTAAAGCTATGGAACTGTCTTCCAGTGGACGTTGTTATGGCAGTTTCATTGGTCAGTTTAATAAAAGCTGATGAGTTTCTGCAAACAGGAATGTTACAAGTACTGGGATTGATACATAAATAGAGTTGGGAAAGGGTTTGTCACTTGAGAACGTTAGCTATGGAACTGTCTTCCAGTGGACGTTGTTATGGCAGGTTCATTGGTCAGTTTAATAAAAAGCGGATGAGTTTCTACAAACAGAATGTTACAAGTTACTGGGATTGATACATAAGTAGAGTTGGGAAAGGGTTTGCACTGTGATACGGAACGGTAAAGCTATGGAACTGTCTTCCAGTGGACGTTGTTATTGGCAGGTTCATGGTCAGTTTAATAAAAACTGGATGAGTTTCTACAAACAAGGAATGTTTACAAGTTACTGTATTGATACATAAAGTAGAGTTGGGAAAGGGTTTTCACTGTGAGAACGGTAAAGCATGGAACTGTCTTCCAGTGGACGTTTGTTATGGCAGGTTCATTGGTCAGTTAATAAAAAGCTGATGAGTTTCTACAAACAAGGAATGTTACAAGTTACTGGTATTGATACATAAAGTAGAGTTGGGAAAGGGTTTGTCACTGTGAGAACGGTAAAGCTATGGAACTGTCTTCCAGTGACGTTGTTATAGCAGGTTCATTGGTCAGTTTAATAAAAGCTGGATTAGTTACAAAACAGGAATGTTACAAGTTACTGGTATTGATACATAAAGTAGAGTTGATCCAGGGAAATTTCCGATTGCCACTTGGAAGGAAGGAATTTTTCCCCCTTCATAAATTTGGTGTTTTTTGCCTTCCGCTGAAGGATATTGCTAGATGGGTTGGATGGATGGACTATGTCTTTATTCAACCTCAAATACTATACTGTACTATATACTGTACTGTACTACACTACTGTACATACTGTACTAATACTATACTATACTATATACTGTACTGTACTACACTACTGTCTATCCTGTACAAATATATACTATACTGAACTATATACTGTACTTAACTGTACTGTATATACGTACTATACTATACTATACTGTACTGTCTACACTACTGTACTACACTACTGTACTACACTACTGTACTACACTACTGTACTACACTACTGTACTATACACTATACTGTACTATATACTATACTGTACTATAACTGTACTGTACGTATACTTACTAATACTATACTGTACTATACTGTACTATATACTATACTGTACTACACTATACTGTACTATACTGTACTATATACTATACTGTACTACACTATACTGTACTATACTATACTGTACTATATACTATACTATACTGTACTATATACTATACTATACTATATACTATATACTATACTATACTGTACTATATACTATACTATACTATATACTATACTATACACTATACTGTACTATATACTATACTGTACTATATACTATACTGTACTATACACTATACTGTACTATACACTATACTGTACTACACTATACTGTACTACACTATACTGTACTATACTATACTAAGATCAGTGAAATCAAATGCATGCAAAGTTTATTTTGAAACGTTTTTCATTATTTTAAAGGGCACACAAAACCATGGTCACTGCCCTATGGTAAAGATAATGAGGGGTTATCGCTTTAAGTATAGCCTTTGAATCAAGTTTATCCTTAAGAAACCTTTTCATAACTACATTTCTCTTGCCCACACCCTTTAACTAGCACTTCAGCATTCCTCCAGCAAGTCAAGTGTCCTGTCATAAGGCTATTCTCAAAGTACAGTTTGGAGCTTATCCAATGACTGCAGGCTACCTACAGCTATAGGGCCGTCAACCCCCGACGGCCGAGCGCTACACGCGGCGAACGGCCATTTCGGGTGAGAATTCTCCGTGTGTATGCGTTCGGTCGTGGGTCGTTGGATGATCCGCCTGGCTGTAATTAAGCTTAAGCATCTTTTCAGTAAATGTTTCTGCTGCTGATTTAAACCCGAGTTCTTTGGATATTTGTATGTCCTTGGTCTTTAGCAGGGGGGGGGGGTGTTTAAGTGTTTGATGCCCTGCCAGAAATGTTCTGGCTTTGGGGATTTGTGCAGGTACCGATAATAGGCTTTTTGTTCCATTCCTTGAACTTTGCCAAGCTTTGTCCTTAAAAGTGGTGATAGTTATGTTTATGACATTGGATTCTGCATCCAGTTCGTTCTCTACTGTCACCACTTAAACTTTCAAATATAATTGGCGTGTAAGCTTATTTCAAAGGTGTTTATTAGTGTTTATAGGGAATGGAATGTTGCACTTCCCAGGTCTGCACCATCTCCTGGCTGTGTCCAGGGCCTAGCCTATGAGAAGACTCTACAAGAAGGGCGTCTTTCCATTTGCTGAGTCTGGACCCAGAGGGAGGGGCAGACAAAACTGAACCTAGCAAGAACAACTTTGTGGTGAGGGCCTAGACTTTCAGGTCCTCATGCTGGGTACATTGTAGGAGAGGGAGGACAGATAGGCTGGTGTTGACATCTGGTTGGCTGCTGTCGATTAGTATGGGAAACATTTACACCTCTTATTAAATAAGCCCTTTAGTGTTTAGTACTTGTAGACCATCTTTCAGACATGGGAAAGAGGGACTTAAAAGGATTTAACTTTATTTCATTAATTTAAAAAAAATAATGAATGGACATCAATAGAAATGTCACCTGCATTGCATGATTGGTTAGGTAAAAGAAGTACATTTCTTGCTTCATTTAAGCAGCTCTCCAAAATCGTCAAAACCAATGCAAACTTTAATCTAAACACACTTGTAAAAGAAAACTAAACGGTATAAAGTCTATAAGGTGAATTGCTCCTCTTCTACAGTAGTAATCCATCCAAAAAAGTACTGGGAACCTGATGTCTTTAGCCTTTGCCAGATATTCTGTACAGCCCAGTTAGCAAAACACTTGGGGCAGTTTAATTGGGCGAAAAGATATCCGGTCCCCAGCCAATAAAAAGTTTGCAGTTTTGAAAGGTTAATACAGAGTAGTCGGTGAAAAAACAATAGTTAAGCTGGGTACACACACTAACGATAAAGCCCTGATACCGTCGGATCCGACAGTATCGGGGCTTTATCGTTATGTGTGTACGCTCGTTCGAGAAAGGCCGAAAATTTCCATCGGCCGCGCTAGACTCCCTATAGAGGAGTCTAGCGCGACCGATGGAAACACAGTCCCGAGCGTTCTCCTTATGAAGTTCATAGGGACTGTGTGTATGCAGATCTTTGAAAGATGGCAGACAGGACCTTGCAGATCCTGTCTGTCATCTTTCATAAATCTGGACTGTGTGTACCTATTTACCTGTGCCTTCCAACATTCTGTTAGTGGTGACATAACCATGATGTTAACCACAGGACAATTTGCATGGCATCTGCATTTCCTTGCACAGATTCCCTGTGTGTAAATGCATTGACATAATCCCTTTTCTTTATTTTAATTCAATAATTGCCACGTCTTCCTTTGCTGTAATCTTACCCAGGCATTTCTGTTTTTAGAACTCCATTTCTAGAATGTAAAACTCTGTTACTTAGCTGCCTAAATATTCGGAGTAAATGAAATCATTGTGTTTGGGGTTTTTTTTGTTGATCACATGTTGTGACCTTGTGTATGTTTGGCTGTCCTGTCCTTGCTCTGCTTATGTTGTCTGATTTTTTTTTAAGTTGTGTTTTTAACCCATGATCTGATTTTTCCTCTTCGATCTTCTCTTATGTAAAAACGTCTTTTTCCAGGTGTGGAATATCAAACAAATGATAAAGTTAACACAAGAGCACATTGAAGCCCTACTAGAGAAATTCGGAGGTGACCATAACCCTCCATCTATATACGTTGAGGTAATTAAGATCCTTCATTCTAAACAATGTACATTATGATAACAGAAGTCAGAGATTTCCTGGTGTCCTGATGTCTGGTGCATTCTTCCTTTCCGTGTACATCATTGATAAAAGAAAACAAGGGAGGGGTCCAACATATATGTCGGTATTTTTATATCACGCTTGACGCAACCGAATTACAAAATACAGTTTTATAAGAGAAAGAAAGGAAAATAGATCAAAGCACTAGTACAACCGGTTCGGTCTCATTTTTTTTTCACCCCATTAAAAGTGTGTTATTTTTTTCAGAAGCACTGATGGTTATAATCCAGTATCGCAGCTGTCAATACCTCCCCTTTTTTGTATATGCATTCTCTTCATTCTTGACGTTTTTTGCAGTTATACAATGAAATGTAAATATGTGAACTCCATATAAAAATACACATATCCCGTAGAATGTTTGATCCTATTCCTCGAGGAGTAACTTTGCCTGTTACTGACACTGATTATAAACTGTTAAAATGTGGCCAGAGATCAGCTGTTATGTGATCAAAGCATTGAAATTGTAGCAGTGTTTAGCCTGTATCCAATTAGATCATTAAATCTTTGGTGGAGTTTAACTTGCATCCAATCAAAGCATTGAAATCTAAAGCATCATTGGGATTGGTCCCCGATGAGGCCTAAAATTCTCTGTCGATCTGACGTTTGTACAATATAGTAATAACTGTATATGGGCCCATTTAACAGAATTAACTTTTATCCAGTAAAAGCATTAGAACTCTCATTGCTTGAGATTTGACACAGTGCAATGTATTTTACAATATTGAGGAAAATGTATTAATACTAATAGACAAAAGGTTTATTCTGTGCATCTCTTTCAGGCATATGAAGAGTACACCAGCAAACTGGACGCTTTACAGCAGAGGGAACAGCAGTTACTGGAGTCTATGGGGAACGGAACTGACTCCTCTTCTTTATCTTCAGAGCTGACTCTTTACTCTGCCCCGTCTACTCTATCTTTAGCACCTTCAACCCTTTCAGTCCTACAGAATCCCTCGGATCTGTCGCGTATTAACCCCAAGTCTCCTCAGAAACCTATCGTTCGAGTCTTCCTTCCTAACAAACAGCGCACGGTGGTGAGTAGAATTGGTCAACTTCCTGCCAATATAGTGACCTGGAACCTCTTCCTCCGAACCTTGTGCACTGAATTATTTCAATAAATTCATTCTGGTTTTCCTTTATATCTGTATTTAACTTCTAAACAGACTGGTGAAAATGTACCAAATGACTATATTTATATTATCTTACATATATATTATATCTAGATTTTATATGATACATACTTACATAATGGGGGCAACCAGGGAAAATATCTCTCAGCCACATCGCTAAAAGTTTTTTCTAAGAATATATACCACTGCTGCTCCCCATTCACGTTAACCTTTTTCTATCGGCCCACATAAGGAGTGGATCCTTCCTAGTTCAGTAAATAATTGAATCACACTAACAGTTACTTTTTCAGAAAAATTATTTTAGAAACTGCATGTACTGTAGGATATAAGGATGTTATGTCACCTTGTATAAAAGGCCTTGCGGTCCAAATCTGGGAATGATCGGCTGGGTAACATTCTTGTATTACAATATATTCTTATATATATGTTATTCAGTTGGTCACCTTTAATATTGTTTTTCAAATAATTCTTATGTTATTATTTTTTTCCATATAGACTATGGCAAACCATCGAGAAATGGTTTCTAGTAAACCAACAGACAATCTGCTTTGTCCTCACAGGTGCCAGCGAGATGCGGAGTTACCGTGCGAGATAGTCTAAAGAAAGCACTGATGATGCGGGGGTTAATCCCAGAATGCTGTGCGGTGTACAGGGTTCAGGATGGGTAAGAATCAGTTGCTGTGTTAAATCTGCTTTGTAAATACAGGGTTTCCGCACATGAAGAAAACATGAAGAAAAATTGTACTAGAATTCAGTCTTCATGTGCATCTCCACCCTACCATGTAATTTTAACAAAAGCCCCCTTCCCAGGCATAAATCTCTCTATACTTACCTTTAACAAAACTTCATCTTCTTCTTACAGACCCTGAATCCTCACTGTGACTCTGCATTCTCCTATGCAGCTTCCAGGTCAGGAAGTTAGTGTTGGCCGTGACATTAACACCACAGCCAGTCACTGACTTTGTTTCCCGGAGCTGCAGAGTAGAATCCTCTGCTGTTGTGTAACACGTATTTAGCACAGGAGGTGTCTACTGGCCAATGAGGGATCGGGGCCTGTAAGTGTAAATAGAGGTAGCTATGCTAAAGGATAGCAGGAATTATGCCTGGGATGGACTAAACCTTTTCTTAAAATTATGGGATGGGGGTGGATATGCCATATTAATATGCTGTAATGGTTTGCCAAGGTAAGCATTGCGGAACCTGAAGAGGGGGTGGAGCAGCGCATAGTAAGTATACCAGCGTAATTACAAAGAGTCCAGGGGTGAGGACCTAGTGTTTTTTTGTACGATGGGTACAAAGCATAGATATATGAAGAGGAGTGGGGAGGAGGTAAGCATAATTGTCCTGTTAGTTCATCTAATATCCAGTTAGTTATTGGTTTGATATTTATTAAGAGGCCCTTTACGGTGTATTGTAAGTTTGTTTTTGCTGCTCACAGGGAGAAGAAGCCGATTGGTTGGGATACAGACATCAGTTGGCTTACCGGAGAGGAATTACATGTGGAGGTTTTGGAGAATGTACCACTCACGACCCATAACTTTGTAGGTACAATGTAATTCATGTTACTGGTAAATGCGGATATAGATGACGTGTGTGCTGTATTTATAACACTTTAACTGCTTTAGCGTGTACATCCATTTGATACATTTGTTTAGGTATTCCCGCCTTTCTTTATGATTCCTTTATTTGCAGCGTTGCAAAGCTAACAGCTTGGGGACTATTTGTATTGATATTGCCCCCTTTTAAATTAACAATAGGATGAGTTTACCCACAGGATGATGTGTAAAGGCCACGCCCAGTCCAAAAATGGCTAACTCTCCCACCGTGGAGTCCAAACACTTCTAAAAGTTAACACAGTGTTCTGCCCCTACTTGCACAGGGAAGAAAAAATCGATTGTGGCAAAGACAGATAATGTCACAGCCAATCACTGGTTGTGCTGCCCTCAGTGTGCTGCCCTCGGCTGCCTCCTCTGCGCAAATGCAAGCTTGTAAAGAGCTTGTATGTCTTTAAGAGTAGGCGGCAAACTTAGACATTTGAGATCAGGACATCATGGGGAAGTTAAGGAAAATGTGACTCCAAGGAGGGAGTTACCTGTAGTTACATTTTCATTTTGGGGGCTGGACATGCCCTTTAAACTTAAAATAAATAACAAAAGTTATCATGTAGCTACGTGAAAGAATTCTACTGGTATCTATATTTTCTATTGCTAATTGTAAGTGAATTGTCTAACTCAGCTCTCCCTTCCCATAGGTCTGTGTTGGATTCTTTACCTGCTGTGCTTTGTATCTTGTTTCAATAAGGGGACAATTAATTACTTGCTTATAGTGTTTTCTCTATCTATAAAATGGAACGTATGCCTTTTGTTTACATATTTCATAGGACGCCTGCTTAACTTTGATTCAAATGAACTGTACGTAGTACTGTTCTTGGATAATGGATCTTTTCCATATTTGCCAAAGCAAACATGATTGGGTTACAATGACGCGGGGATGCTATCTCTCGGTCTGTCTCCTCTTTTCTTGGTCTCTCTCCTCCTCTCTTTGTTTCTCTTCTCTCCTCTCTCTGTCTCTTTTCTCCAATCTTGGTATCTCCTCTTTCCGTCTCTTCTCTATGTCTCTTCTCCTCCTTTTTCTTCTTTTAGATGTCATTGTCCCAACATGGTCAGAGTAACTGAAATGGATGGTTTCACATTGCTGCTATTGAGCTTTTGTGTAAACATAGAGAATGGTGAATCTGTTTTTCCCTATGTTCTGAGGCTATGTAAATGTTTTGTTACAATCCTAAGATTCCTAAGAAATAATGTGTAATACGGTTACAACTGTTTGTTCTCTGCAGGTGAGGAAGACTTTCTTCACACTCGCTTTCTGTGACTTTTGCCGTAAGCTCCTTTTTCAGGGGTTCCGTTGCCAGACGTGCGGGTACAAGTTTCACCAGCGCTGTAGCACTGAAGTTCCTCTTATGTGTGTTAACTACGACCGGCTAGAGTAAGTTAAACCAGTATTATTTTCAGAATCTCAAGGAAAAAAGAGAACAAAAAGTAATGCAAATGTAAAGCCCCCTCCATTTAATTATTTCTCCTGGCTAAACTGCTATTACTCTTACCGGGTAATGCTTTTTGACCTGCTCTCTTGCCTAATCTGTCCTGTAAAAGGATTGGTTAGAGACTTAGTGGGCGTGACCATCTGAAACAAGTTCCTGCCGTAGTTTAGGACTGAGAATGTTTAAAGTACATAATGGTCAGTGACCAAGCTGTGTGATACTGAACCCCATGTCAGTACATTTCCCACCGATAACTATATTCAAGGCGCTTTCTCTTCTGATTCAGTGTTTTTTGAAGCATAAGTTGTCCTTTTAATTATCGGTTTAAAAATAAAAGGGTGCTCTTCAAAAGAAGAACCCCGATTGTATCTCTGAATGCAGGCGTTCAGAAGATGTGATGCTGAAAAGGGAAATATCTTCTGCTTCTTTCTGTGAGGGGTGGGAATAGGAACATATTTGTATTGCACCACTGAAGGGGAGAGATACAGAAGGTGCTCAACCTGCTAGAAGCGAAAAATATTAACCTTTCCATCACCGTAACGTCTGACTGCCTGCATTTATAAAAGCGATACAAAGCTCATTTTGACAGGAAGTACTAGGGATTATACAGCTTCTGAATGTGACTAGCAAATCAGGTTTACTCGCTGGTAATGCAACCCAAGACAGGACTCGGGGGATGGGAGTTCGGCTGTTAGGTTTGATTCAATTTGCATGTTTTTCTTCCCCTTACCCTGCACATTAGATTATTGCACACATTGGTCTCATTCTTCCTCTCTGTTTCCGTCTGTTTCACAGTTTGCTGTTTGTCTCCAAGTTCTTTGAACACCACCCAATATCTCAGGAGGAAGTTCCTTTCGAAGAAGTTGTCCCAGCTGCCGAATCCTGTTCCCCCTCACCCCCTCCAGATGCCACAGGGTACTTTGATTTTTTTGTGATAGTTTTGTCTATATACGGCGATGTTTGGGATGTCCCTCCAGCAGTCTCTTCCCCCTGCCACTTCACCGTAAGAAACCGAATATATATCTGCCTGTTTCCACAGCTGTACGTGTGATCTTCAGCCAAGACGACTACAAGGTCTTAAGCCATAAATCATCTTCAAAGGGAAATATTAGATGACAATATTGGCAAAGTTTAGAAGATTTAAGCTAAAAATGGTTACTGATGTTTACGTAAAGACGTTATACCAGACACATGGTTATATTATGTAAATGCGTGTTTGTGCAATATAAAGGCCATGTTCCCACCCACCCAGACTCTTTTTATCACACACACCCCACCCCCAAATCTCAAAATAGTTACCTTCCTCATTCCTTAAAGTCACTTCCAGAGCTCGTAAAGGAGGTGGGTAAATTGAAGCAAGAGACAAGTGGACTTCAGGGTAAATATCTTCTTTCAGGAACACCAGGGAGCAAAGATCGTATTGTGAAAGTAGGCTGTTGGGGGGTCCTGGTTGTGGGGTAAATGGTGGACAGGCTTTTTAAGTCTGTAGCACAAACTAAGTCGACTATTTTCAATGTCTATTTTTCTGGTTTGTTTTTTTAGGCCCCCAAGCCTCCCAAGTAGTTCACCGTCCAAATCCATCCCAATACCCCAACCGTTCCGACCAGCTGACGAAGATCACAGGAATCAGTTCGGGCAGCGGGACAGATCATCGTCCGCGCCGAATGTGCACATAAACACCATTGAGCCGGTCAACATTGACGTAAGATATTTAGTATTCTAGTTCTGTGCTCTTGGCTATGGGGAAAAGGCGCAGTGAATTATTTATGGTATTTAGTTAGATTGACAGAATGACTTGTACAAGAATCTGAACATATAACAGCAAAGTGTTAGGGACCTCCTGAATGCAAATAGCCAAATAGCATTGTACATGGCAGACATTGGTATTAAACCCTGCAATTCATGATTGGTTTCTTTATGTTGACATAAATGGCCTTCTTGACACCTCTTTTGAACCAATCCTTTTCCTTGGACAATATTTTGATATTACAATCTTCAAACATATGTCCTTTTTCTTTAAGATGCAGGTTCACCGCTGAGTCCTGACACTAGGAATTGGCTCTTCTGTGCTGGGCCATACGTTGGTGCAGCCGCTGTTTTGTCTCCTCCCAGATACAAATCAGAGCAATCTTCATTGCACTGTGTATATAATGTTGCTCTTCTGGTGTTTCATTGTTTGGTCTTTTGGAGGCCTCAGTTGCTGCCTTAGTTTGTTGTTGGGTTTAAAGCAGACAGGGATATGGTGTCTTTCGAATATTCTTATTAAATTCTCTGACACCCCCACTACATATGAGATGACCATGTTCTTTCTCCTGTCTTGTTCCCCTTTCACTGCATTCGTGTTTTTCGTTACTTCTTCCAGTTTTGACATAGGGCCCAGTCTGGATATCCTGATGTTTAATTTCCTAAGCCTCTGTGCTAATGGGAATGTTATCTGCTTGGTGTTGTAGGGTCATGATGACCCCCCTGATGTGATCAAAAAAACTGCTTGATGTTTAACTCTACCAAGCAGTACAAGAAGGCCAGTATGGTGTTCTGTACCTTTTCCATGTAAATCTGATCTTTTGGTCTACAACACCAAGTGTCATCAACACTGTCATCATCCCTTGTGGGTTCCATAAACCTTTCTGTTATATACTGATTTTTTTTTTTTTTTATTTAAACTTGTTTTATAAATCATATTCATTTGCAATGTAACATTTATATTGTATAAATTGAACATCATTTATATTCAATAAACAGTGTTGTTTACAGTTTATTGTCTTGTTCTCATTGCATTTACATCATAATTCAACATTAACCATTAACTGGGGAGAGACATCGTCATATCATACAATAGTGAAATGGTATTTGGTCTATCATCTTGGACATATATATTAAGCATTTACCCTTTTAGGTTAAATCCACCTCTGTTCGTATTATGGGTTTGTTACTCCATTATCTAACTACGGTAATAATCGGGGTTCCTAAGTATTCGAACCATATTCCCCATATCTAGATTCCCTTGCTCTTTGTATATAACCCTGTTGAACGCAGTGGAGGAAGTCACTAGGTTTTCCCATTGTTTAATATTCAGTTCACTGGGGCACATCCAGTTTATTACAAGCACCTTCCTTGCATAGAACTGGGTTTCTTTTAGGAATATATTTTGATGTCTTAGTAAACATATTGCTGGGTCTGCCGGTATGGGTTGTTGTAGTATTTGGGATAGTTTATGTGTAATCTGGGTCCAATAGAATCGTGTTTCTGGGCATGCCCAGACAAGATGCCAGAAGTCCGCTGGAGACCGATGGCATCTAGCGAATTCAGAGGTATTTCTAGGGGACGTATGTGCCATACGTTGGGGTGTTTGGTGTAGTAAATTAAACTGGGTAAGTTTGTTGTTTACCAATTTGGTGGCCTGTATATGGGAGCAGGCTAATTCGTCCCAGTGTTCCTCTGTGACATCCTGTATATGTTTGGTCCATTTGGATAGGATTAATGGCTTGGCTGTATAGGAACAATATATTGATAGGTATTTATAGATCAGGGAGACTAACATGAGTTGTATAATCGGGTGTTGTTTCATCTGTATATGTGTGGATCCAAACTCCCCTCTTATACAGTGGCGAAGCTGCCAGTATCTAAACAAAAATGAGTTTGGCAGTTGCATTTTGGCTTGTATGTGTTCAAAGGAGACAAATTCATCATTGCATATTACACACATCCGCTCCTGCAAATGCAGACAGTTCCTTATATTTTGGGTTATGCCATAGAGGAGATTCTTCAAAGGGATTCTGTATCTGGTGCAGTGTGTTGATCTCATACCAAATTTTGTGTTGCTGTATGTGTAATGAGGTACCTCCACCAGGTATCGTGTTGGTTGGAGAGTCTAAAAAGGTTATTGGGAGTGAGGGGAGGTTAGGCTTGTATTTCTGCGTCGTATATGAGGTGTGGTGGTGGGTCCTGAGGGTCAGACGGGGGGGGGGGTATTACCCATGAGATAAAGTATTTGAGTTGTCCGGACAAGTAATAATGGAAATAAATTAGGTAATGCCAGAACTGCTTGATGTTTGGGTAGGTGTCGATTTTGAGTCGGACTCTGGCTCTGCCAGGTGCCCAAAGGAAAGATAGGAGAATACTGTCTAGTTGTTTGAAAAATGATTTAGTTATATATACCATGCTGTGTTGCAGGACATATAGGATTTTGGGGAGTAATATAATTTTAATTAGAGCTATCTTCCCCCATAGGTTGATGGGAAATTGTTTCCAGATTTGCGTTTTCTTCTTAACTAGTTCTAGAAGTGGGAGGATGTTTTGTAAATTCTTGGGGGGATTTTGTTATTATGAGTCCAAGGTATTTGAATTGTTTGACTATTGGAACTAGTTCTTTAAATATCTGAGGGATATCTATATTATCATCTAGTGGGAAGATACATGACTTGTCCCAATTGATATGTAGTCCTGAGAAGGGGCCAAATTCAGTGACTATTTTATATGTTTCATGTAGGGAATCTTGAGGGTCTGCTAAATACAAGATCAAATTGTCTGCGTACATACTGATTAACGAGGTTTGATTATTAAGTTTGAGGCCATGAATATTCTGGCTATTTCTCAACATCAGAGCTAGTGGCTCTATTGCTATTGCGAATAAGTATGGAGACAGGGGGCAACCCTGTCTTGTTCCTCTGGCCAATGTGAAGTACGCTGACACTTTGCCATTGGCTCAGATAGCAGCTTGGGGTTGAGCATATAGTAACCTGATCCACCTTATATATTTGGGACCCAGGCCAAATCTTTGGAGACATTCCCATATATATGTCCATTCTGTTGAGTCGAATGCTCTTCTTGCATCAAGCGAGAGCATTAGACGGGTTCCAGTGTTGTCGTGATCTATTAGACAGTTTATTAATGTTTTTCTTATATCTATGGAGGTAGACTTCCCGGGGATGAAGCCCGTTTGGCCTGGATGTATAATTTTAGTGATTACCCCCTGGAGTCTGGTTGCCAACAATTTGGCTAGTATTTTATAGTCCAGATTTAATAGGGAGATCGGCCTATATGACCCGCAGTCTAGTGGGTCTTTTCCGGGTTTGGGTATAAGAATGATATGGGCTTTGTACATGGAGGGGGGGGGGGTTCTTTTCAAAGGCATCTTGGTAGGTGTTTAATAGCAGTGGGATCATATATTCGCTGTATCTTCTATATATCTCAATTGAGATTCCATCTGGGCCTGGTGTTTTCCCCGTTGCCATTGAGCCCATGGCTTCTACTATTTCGCTTGCGGAGATTGTTTTTTCCAGGCTGTTCCTATCTTGGGTGGGTAATTTAGGGCTGTTTATATACTGATTAAGGCAAATTCCAGAGTATTTATTGCCAACAGATTCTTGTACAAGTCATTGTAAATTGAGAGATCCAGTCGGATGATTCGTGAAACGTCTTCAAGAAATGAACTTCAGTCCGATTAAAAGAATACCACAGATATACTGTGACCTGGATGAATGAATATTACAGATAAACTGTGACCTGGTAAATTGTAAATTGAGAGATCCAGTCGGATGATTCGTGAAACGTCTTCAAGAAATAAACTTCAGTCCGATTAAAAGAATACCACAGATATACCGTGACCTGGATGGATGAATATTACAGATATACCGTGACCTGGATGAATGAATATTAAAGATATACCATGACCTGGATGAATGAATATTACAGATATACCGTGACCTGGATGGATTAATATTACAGATATACCGTGACCTGGATGAATGAATATTACAGATATACCGTGACCTGGATGAATGAATATTACAGATATACCGTGACCTGGATGAATGAATATTACAGATATACCGTGACCTGGATGGATGAATATTACAGATATACCGTGACCTGGATGGATGAATATTACAGATATACCGTGACCTGGAGGATGAATATTACAGATATACCGTGACCTGGATGAATGAATATTAGTTAATACCGTGACCTGGATGAATGAATATTAGTATACCGTGACCTGGATGGATGAATATTACAGAAGATACCGTGACCTGGATGGATGAATATTACAGATAGACCGTGACCTGGATGATGAATATTACAGATGACGGTGACCTGGATTGATGAATCGTTACCTATAATACCGTGACCTGGATGGATGAATATTACAGATAGACCGTGACCTGGATGGATGAATATTACAGATAGACCGTGACCTGGATGGATGAATATTACAGATAGACCGTGACCTGGATGGATGAATGAATATTACAGATAGACCGTGACCTGGATGGATGAATGAATATTACAGATATACCATGACCTGGATGAATGAAAACCTTCACAAGCATAACTCTGTGAATTGTTTTATCCCTATTAAGAGGAACACGGTGTTGAACTATAGTTTAACACATTCAATGGGTGTGGGGTTGTGTCTCTATCTTTATACTTTCGAGAGATAACTGCCCCACCTCTTCCCCTTAAAACATTTCTTATACTGGAAATAAAACTGACAAATTGAACAGATACAGGTGGAGAAATGGGTCGGCGATAAATAAACCGATTCCCCGCTGTCTGTAAGCAATTTACCCACACATGTGGATGGCCGTATTGCAAGTCTTTTCACTCAATTTCACTAAACAGAAAGATTGCCATGGAAACACACAGCTTCTAGGTCAGAAGAGGATAACAATCTTTGCAAATAACGGGGAACGGGTAGAAAGTAGCAATTTCTGTATTCTGTTTTGTGTGTATGGTGTCATATCTTGCACAAGATTTAGGAGAAAATCCGAGGCTTAAACAGTGTGGTCTATTGTGTTGCAGGACCTTATCCGAGAGCAGGGTCTCCAATGCAGTGAAGGAGGTAAGTGGTGCAGATCAAAACGTTGAGGGTCTAGCTCTTCCCTAGTGACTAATTTTCACGAGTGCAGATGAAAAATCCCTTTCATTGATGAATTAAACAAGTCCCTCAGCTGTAGATAATATATTGATGTGTTTGTTGCTGTAAAATAATGTAACATCCAAATCTGTACAGCTACAAATGTTCCCCCAAATTTACTGTGTGTTTAATATTTAGCTAAGTTTTGTCTCGTTAATCCTTCCACTTAAAGGAGAACTAACGTGCTTATAAAGTTTTTTTCAAAAACAGTTAAAATGAAAAGTACCCCAGACAGGTAGGTAGGATTGTTACTTTCTACCCCACAATATAATTTCTATGAGGAGTGACAGCATGAAGAAAACTGTCCCTGCCAGTCTTCCTGAGTGCTTCAGCTCTATCTTTTATACAGGAAGGACCAGGATACTACTGTATATACTCGAGTATAAACCGAGGTTTTCAGGCTTTAAAAAAAGCCTGAAAATCTTACCTCGGTTTATACTCGAGTCAACCTGTCTCTTACCTTGTCCGACGGCCGCGCGATCCGCACCCTTAGTGCGCATCCGGATGATGTCACTACCCGGCGCCTCTCACTTTGCAGTGCTGAGTAGTGACATCATCCGTATGCGCACTGAGGATGTGGAGCGAGGAGCGGGCGGCCGCTGGACAAGGTAGGAGAATACCACGGACACCAGGGAGGGCAATATTTACAAATAAGAGTAAAACCTTCTTTATTTGTGCATACTGTATGCACAAATAAAGGAGGATTTACCCCTATTTGCAAGTATTTACCACTTAAGATGTTTGAAAACTACAACTCCCAGCAATAAAGTATGCTGGGAGTTGTAGTTTCCAAACATCTTAAATGGCAAATACTAACCCCCTCGGTTTATACTCGAGTCAATATGTTTTTCCTCCTTTTTTAGCTAAAACTAGGTACCACGGTTTATACTCGGGACGGTTTATACTCGAGTATATACGGTAACCTAGCAGATGAAAACTGTATGTGCTGTAGCTCCTAAACTAAACCATGTTGGGTGGTAGGAATAATCAATCCTATCTACCTGACTCAGGTACTTTTCATTTTTCTAAAGTTAATTTTTATAGTATAGTTGTCTTTTAAACTTTTTCTACCTGCTATTAAATATTTACCCCCTTTGTCTATTCTCTTTTTCCCCTTCCCCCAATCATCTCCCCTGGGATTTTCTCTTTATTTTTTCCGATTTCTTGATGCCTGTGTTTCTCCCGCAGCCCCTCTGGTCCAGCAGACGCGCTGCCATCGGAAATACCACTCTCGGGACCCCAGCCCACTCCTCCATACTGTCCCCAGTGAAATAGTGTTTGATTTTGAGTCTGATCCCGTTTGCAGAGGTAGTTGGGATGTTTATTACACCTTACCCCCCTCCCTTAAATGCCACATAATATAGCCACTTGTAGTATCTATACCTCTGCTTATACTTATTGTGCAGTTGATGGACTGTGCAACATCCGTTCACATGCGACTCCCATGCATGTGGAGTTCAGTTCCTAATAGCTCACGTTAAAGATCCTCACCCCCTGCCCTCCTGGGTTTAAACACCTGTGTGATTTTTACTGTGCATGCTGATTTCCTGGTGTGGTGGTTACACCTGCAGCTCTCCCAGTTTTGCACACTTAAGCTGGCCATACACTGTCCTTATCGTTCCATCCATATCAACCAGTCCTGGTTCAATAGTGGTTTTACCTGCTGCCATTCTCGCACTGTTTCCTGGCCACATCATGGTTTGTGATCAACATTACTGGTAATGTCGGTCATAAAATGATTATGCCGGAAGGTAAGAATGTAGTGTATGGCCAGCTTTTGGCACACAAATCTCACGTCTCAAACCTGTAAAGGTTACTGAACAGGTAAAAGCTATTGTTTTATGCCAAAGTGTGATCCTACGTGGTTCTGCTTCCTGCTCTCGGCTTTGTAGCTTCTTTATTTAAAATCTTAGCTGTGTCCTTTATGAATTTATCTGCAGTTGAACAAGCCAGCGGCACAATATTTCCAAGGTGACATACTGGTGATATGAAGTGCTTCTCCATCCAAGTTTCCATCAGCTCATTAGTTCAAGGGGTAAACAAGTTGATAAGCAAAGTTTGGTGTAGTTCATTTTTAATTAAATGGCACCCCGTGTGCTTTTCCCACTTATAGAACCAAAGGTTCTCTAAAGAAACTGCCTTTAAATAGGCAACTGAATTGTGATCTTCCCAGCCTATAATATAAAGGAAAGGTAATAAAAATGTTATTGAGGATGGATTCATAGGGTTATTTTGTTTGCCTGTAAATTAAAGGGCATGTCCGTTCCCCAGACAAAATCTTTTACACAAAACCAGGACAACCCTAAACACAATACCTGGGCTCTCAGAATTCCATGACTCCTCACAACTCTGCTGTTCTGACTGTTTCCGCCTCTCACAACTTTACGAGCTCACACAGCCACTTGTGAAGTCATAGTCCGTGATGGTTTATAGTGAATACCTGTTTAAGGAACGCTGGGGGCCCTGGGCAGTATTGCTATATTAGGGTTGGGTGGGGGTCCTGGTCTTGTAAAAAAAAAAAAAAAATCCTCTGGGGGATACACATGCACTAAAATGTAGCCTCCCCAATGAAAGTAAACCATTAAGAATGCTTCCTGTACAGGACAAGTTCCCCCACCCCCTCATTGGATAAGGTGTAGCTTCTATCTCACCTGTTAGGGCTAGGCCACACTAGCGCGTTTTTCACGCGTTTCATGCTCGCGTTTGCGCCCATGATTTTCGCTAAAATGTAAATCGCGGGAACGTGAAAATTCCCGTGATTTCTGATGCGATTGCGCGTCCGTTCGCGTTTTGGTAACGCATGCGGTCACCATTTTTGGTGCGTTAACGCAGCGTTTCCATAACGCGAAATGGCAAACGCAAATGCGAACGCACAAGAAAAGCGCACAATCGCGTGTGATAACGCTTGCGGTTTTGTGCGCGATTCTTGTGCGTTGCAGTGTGGCCTCAGCCATACCGTGCTAGTTAAGTACAGAGCCAGGATACAGATCTGTGTAACTCCAATTACCTGGTACTGGATGGTTCATTCTAAGAGTCGTTATTGAGCCATAAGGAAATGTACATGTGCTTTAGGATCTGTCGGCTGTTTATGGTTTCATGTCACCAGTGCACTAAATGACCAAGTTCATTTTCTGTTTTTACTATTATTATTTATTCTTTCGGTTTATTTTTCTATAGACTTTAATCTTTGGCAAGCAAGAGATTTTTTTTTCCTTTTAAGATTTTAAAGTTTTTTAAAAAAAAAAAGTAGCTTGCAAGTAAAATTGAAAAGTTTATTGCTAAAAATGTAGGTTCAACCCCAGGGTTGTCAGCGACACCTCCGGCCTCCCTCCCCGGCTCGCTCACCAATGTCAAGGCGCTACAGAAATCCCCGGGGCAGCAGAGAGAGCGCAAGTCTTCGTCATCCTCTTCGGAAGACAGGAGTCGAATGGTGAGCGTCTGGTTAAATGACCCTCCCCCGTCCCGTTTTACTGCTACGTAATCTTACTAACGGCAAATTCAAATGTTCGCAGAAAACACTTGGGCGTCGGGACTCCAGTGACGACTGGGAAATTCCTGACGGACAGATCACGGTTGGACAGAGAATAGGGTCCGGTTCTTTTGGAACAGTGTACAAGGGAAAGTGGCATGGTAATGCTCATTATACTTACTTGGCATGCCCACCCTTAAATCAAAAATGTATCACTAACCAGAGATTCAAGTGTAATTATTGGCCCCATTCTGGCAGAGTAAGCTGGCTCCTCCCTCCATGCAGTCAATCAAGGCTGACATCACAACCAATGATTGACTACTGTTTCCCCTGCTGCCTCCACTGCTCATGTTCAAACTTAGAAAAAGCTCATTGAGCAAAGGTTGGAGGCAGATAAATTAAATCGAATCTGGTTACAAATGTAATAAACTGGTAAAAAAATAACTGTTGGGTTTGTGGGCAGATAACTGACAAGTCATAAGTTGTTTGTTTTTTTTTTTGTTTCAAGGATGGACATGCCCTTTAAGCAGACCCCCAAACCCTATTTTCATTATAATTGCCTATTCCAAAGACACCCCTTAAGGGACTTTTAGACCAAGATCCCTCGCCCTCCGCGATTTCCTTCTGTCCTGCTGCTTCTGGGTATCGAATGGCATTTAAAGCCAGTACAATGAAGTCACTGCCAGTAGCTGACGACCAATACAGAAGCAGAATTTTGTACAGGCTCATAACCAGTTCATAACAGAGGCAGAGGAAGCTAAACGTGCCGGCAAGGGATCAGGATCTGTAAGTCCTTTTAAGAATAGGTAAGTATATCGAAAACGGGGTTTGGGGGACTGATGAACATATAGAAAATATTTTTAGCTTTTTTTTTTATTTTAAATGTAAACCTGTTTCTGTGCTGATCTTTATTTATTTCTTTGATATGTTAAAGTCTTTAAAGGGCATGTCCACCCCGAAATTTAACTTTTGATATGTGGTAGGGCATGCTCCCCCAGCCCCAACCGCATTAATATAATTGTTAGAAAGTCCCCCGATTCTTACTTACCTGCCCTCTCTCCTCCGCTGCAGTGTTCAGGCCCTCTGCTTGCATGGAATTGAAAGCAGGGGGCGGGACCGGCAGCCGCGTCCGTGATTGGCTGAGAGGCAGGGAGGGCTGCACTGAGCATGCCTCAACCTTGATGAGGTTGAGGAAGTCTCAGGCACAGCATGAGTCACACACTGCTCCTACACAGCAGTTTCCTGGACTTTGGAGGGGCACAGCAGGGGAACTATTTTGAGCAGGAATGTAAGGTAAGGATTGTTTTAAACTACTTGATGTGGCCAGTAAGGGGTTCAATTTTAGTTTTGGGGGTGGACATGCCCTTTAAGGGTTTCTCCATAGTCGATCTGCATAAATTAGCCTATTGTGGATCCACTTTTGATTTAGTTTTTAACTTTTTTCAGGGGACGTGGCAGTAAAAATGTTGAATGTAACAGCTCCAACGCCTCAGCAGCTACAGGCCTTTAAAAACGAAGTAGGCGTACTCAGGTAAGTTGTTGAATCCAAGTAGGGGGTTACGGCGTGGCTGCAGCCCGTGTGTTTATTAAATGATATGGAATCACTAAAAAAAATGAATAAATAAATACATGTAAGCAGATTTCACTCTGAGTATAGTGTGTTGAATTCAGCCGAGTACTTATTTTGCTCAGGCTCGTTATCCTCCCTCCCTGACTATCTGACTATTTGTGAGGGCAAGCATGCTCAGTTATCACTATGAGGCATCCCTGCAAGAGGGAATTTCCCACCATGCAGCTCACACATACCAACTGTCCCCATTCCAGCTACAGCAAAACGGCACACAGCGCAAGTGTTTGTGATAATAAGGCACTTGATTGACAGCTGAAATGTAAAATGTTTCAGATTGGATATATAAAGACATAGGGGACAGATCAACAAATAAATGGTCCAGTGATAGCTGGGAAGAATTATAGTTTCCAGTAATAAAACAAAATGTCCCTATGTACGTTCCCTTTAATAACTAAACCCGGAAGGGAAATAAATTCGGATTGTTACAGTGTTACAGGTGAAGAGCGATTTCTAAATAGACTTTATTTTGCAGCATTTTTTCTGTGACCTTTATAATGTTGTCTAAGGTTTTGTTTTATTTCTTGTTCCAGAAAAACGCGACACGTAAACATCCTACTTTTCATGGGCTACTCCACCAAGCCCCAGTTGGCAATAGTAACCCAGTGGTGCGAGGGATCCAGTCTCTATCACCATCTGCATATCATTGAGACCAAATTTGAGATGATTAAACTCATAGACATTGCACGACAAACAGCACAGGGCATGGAGTATGTATCATGATCTTTAATGTACATAAGAAAACAACACAGAGCTGGGAATCTCCTTGATCAACATAACAAATACATGGGATTTACTAAGGAAGTGCTGGCTTGTTGGGTCTACATTTTTTTTTTGTGCTTGCCTATTAGTTCCCCGTTTTATCAACCTTGTTCCTTAGTTCACCATCTCATTGGTCTTGGTCATTGGTACCCCTACTCTCTGATTGGTTGAATTTTTTTCATCATTAAAGCTGATTGGCTCCCTCTTTCATTGTACTGTATGGGTTTTCCGTTTCATTATACTTCTTTATTGATGTTCTAACAGGCTGTATGTATTTTGTTTTTATATATTCAAGTTGACATATATGTACAGGATGTTTCCTGTTAAAATCGTGATCATTTGTATTGTTTAAAAATGTTAATAGTATTTCATGGTTATTTTTATTTTGAAATCTCTGTTTTACTGTTACAGCTATCTGCACGCCAAGTCCATTATCCACAGAGATCTGAAAAGCAATAGTATCCTTTCTAACACCCAGATCATGGACAGAACCCATATTATATCAAAAGGTGTCACTTAAGCTGGGTACACACATGGCAGACCCTTTGAAAGGTGCATTTCCTTACACGCAGTCCCGAGCGTTCACCGCACAGGGAGAATGTTCGGGACTGTGTGTTTCCCTCAACCGCATCCAACTCCCCTATCGGGAGACTACCCCGGCCGAGGAAAAATTTCGGTCTTTCCCAAACATCCGCGAGGCCCACGGAAACATTTGTCAGCCGTGCGCACGTCTGGAAAGACTCTACACACACTGCCGATTAAAGCCCCAATACCGGATCCTATGGTACCTAGCTTTATTCTGTGTTTAACGTGGCACCAGATACAGGCTGTAGTGATAAGTGCTCTTCTGCCATCTTAGTGTCCTTTTTAGTCACTGTCATGCGTACTGCAACCATAAGAAACAAACAGGGAGATTCAATAAAATTGTTTAAAATGGAGCTAATTTTGCCCCAACCAATCAGATCTTATTTAACATTTGAAAGCTAACATCTGATTGGTTAGCACCATTTTAAACGATAAGAACTTTTATTGAATTAGCGTAACCCAGTCGTGCTAATTGCACATATATCTCAGACAAGGGAAAGCTTTCTTTGTGTTATTTACTTAATGATTCAGCACAATTGACCATTACATTAAAAATTATAATGGTGTTTGTGTATATATTTGAATTTCCGTATCGATTGTCACATTTGCACTAATCCCCTGACTATTTAGTCATCCGTAAGAGGTTTCCAGCCCTTAAACCCATAACCTCAGATATATTTCTACATGAAGACCTCACAGTGAAGATTGGTGACTTTGGTCTCGCTACAGTGAAGTCTCGATGGAGCGGGTCTCACCAATTCGAACAGTTATCTGGGTCCATTTTGTGGATGGTGAGCTTCCCTTAATGTCTATGCCCGATTTCAGAATCAATTTGAACCCATGAAACTTCTCGGTTTCGGTCACACAAAACAAAATAGCTGTAAAAATAAGACAATAGAGCCCCCTACACCTGGAGCCTTTCCTAACGGCCCCTGACTCTGTGTGTCTGTAGGCTCCTGAGGTCATCCGGATGCAAGACAAGAACCCATACAGCTTTCAGTCTGATGTCTACGCGTTTGGCATAGTCCTGTACGAACTGATGACGGGGCAGTTGCCCTATTCCAACATCAACAACAGAGATCAGGTAACTGGAATTCTGCAGACGGTCATTTATTTTGGTTTAACAAACTGTGAGAAGGTTACAGCGCACCCTGCTGGTAGATCTTTGTCTCCTATTACTGAAGCCGATGCACTAACTAGCAAGCTGAAATGTGACTGGTGTTAGATGCTATGTAAGTTAAAGGGCATTTGTAACTAGATATTTAATGAGTTAAGTTCTATTCCTTTCTGGCAAATATATCTGCTCCTCCTTCTGCTCAATGAGCATTTTATAAGCTTGAGCATGGGCAGAGGAGACAGCAGGGGAAACAGCAGTCAATCATTGCTTGTGATGTTAGTTATCACGGCCTTGATTGACAGCATGGAGGGAGGAGCCAACTTACTCTGCCAGAATAGGGATAATAATTATCATTAAATATCTGGTTAGTAATGTGGGTAATAAAGTGTAAAATATATCAGTTGGGGTTGGGGGCAGGTAACTGACAATTGAGCAGTTTTTTGTTTTAAGGGTGAACATTCCCTTTAATAATGCTAAAAACTTTAGGGGCTGCATTTAGCATCTGCCAGGTGATTGATACTATGGAATTTCTGTGTTTGCAACCTATATACCCTCCGGCCTTTGATAAACTATAATTCCCACTAGTTTAATAGAGAGTAGACCTCATAGTCTTGGATTCACCTTTGTGTTCTTTTGTTGCCCACACAAACCTACTGATAAAGTTGTTTTTTTTTTTTTTTGTTCCTTCCTCGTTTTAAGATCATATTTATGGTTGGAAGAGGTTATCTGTCTGCAGACCTCAGTAAAGTTCGAAGTAATTGTCCCAAAGCAATGAAGAGGTTAATGGCAGAGTGTCTGAAGAAGAAGAGAGATGAACGCCCCCTATTCCCACAGGTAATTAAATTCTCTTTCAGTCTGTTAATGTCACCTTGATTTAGTTGTGCTAGATTACATTAAAGATGGAGAGGGGCCATAGCACAGATTGCATTGCTGTCAATTTACTTTCATTTACCGATAAGTAACTGGAAGAACCAGTAATATAAAAATAATTAAGGGGCTCATGCTATATGGGCTATTTTGGCTACCCGATGAAGCGTTTGCGTGGGTTTTGAACTAATATTGCGCTGCCCGTGCCATTTCCAAACGTTTTTGGGAATATCGCAGCGTAGCCTATGTAGTAATTGCTTAGTTAAGATTAGTGCAACAATTTTGCTCTAATCAAACGCCATGACTACTGTGGAGTACAGGCCGATGTAGAGCTAAAAGTTTAGTCTTACCTGAACAGGAAGTCTTCTTACTGTCTTCTATGCACATGCAATGCGCATAGAAGACAGAGTCTGCCGGGAGAAGGTAAGTACCTTACCTTCTCTCCTGGCACCTGCAGGTTTTATTGAAGAACGGGAGGTAAGACACAGCTCCTTTACCTCCTGTTCTTCAATACTAAATGCCAATTTTTTTTCCCCAGTGGAGACACCCTTTAAAGTAGTAGTCCAATTAGTGCTCCTGATGGATTTTATGTTTGTCTAATTTTGCAGTTACATTTTTTTGGTTAATTTTAGTTTATATTTGCAAAAGGCCTATGTCAAGTTCCTAATTATCTGTGTAGATACAAAATTACAGGTTTCTGTCAGTGCACAGTTTTAACCTAAAGGCCTGTACGCCCGGCAATAACCGCCAACTGATGGCACAGTGTTTAATGTCCGCACTATTGATGGCACTGTGTTTAATGTCCGCACTATGGATGGCACTGTGTTTAATGTCCGCACTATTTTAATGTCCGCACTATGGATGGCACTGTGTTTAATGTCCGCACTATTGATGGCACTGTGTTTAATGTCCGCACTATTGATGGCACTGTGTTTAATGTCCGCACTATGGATGGCACTGTGTTTAATGTCCGCACTATTGATGGCACGGTGTTTAATGTCCGCACTATTGATGGCACTGTGTTTAATGTCCGCACTCAGGACAACCCAAGGTCCAGAATTAGGCGAGGAAGGTGGGGCTAGACTGAACCATCAGACAACTAAAGGTCCAGGTAGGGAGGAAGTGGGCAGACTGACCATCAGGACACTAAGGTCAGAGTTAGGGAGAAGTGGGACTAGACTGAACCATCCCAGGAACAAAAAAGGTCCAGAGTTAGGGAGAAGTGGGGCTAGATCGGAACCATCCAGGACAACTAAAGGTCCAGAGTTAGGAGGAAGTGGGGCTAGACTGAACCATCCAGACAAACTAAAGGTCCAGAGTTAGGGAGGAAGTGGGACTAGACGGACCTCCAGGCAACTAAAGGTCCAGAGATAGGGAGGAAGGGGGCTAGACTGAACCATCCAGGACAACTAAAGGTCCCGAGATAGGAGGAAGTGGGACTAGACTGAGCCATCCAGGACAACTAAAGGTCCAAGATAGGGAGAGAAGTGGGGCTAGACTGAACATCCAGGACAACTAAAGTCCAGAGTTAGGGAAGAAGTGGGGCTAGACTGAACCATCCAGGACAATAAAGGTCCGAGAGGGAGGAAGTGGGAGCTAGACTGAACCATCCAGGACAAAACTAAAGGTCCAGAGTTAGGAGGAATGGGGGTAGACTGAACCATCAGGACAACTAAAGGTCCAGATTTAGGAGGAAGTGGGGCAGACTGAACCATCCAGGACAACTAAAGGTCAGAGATAGGGAGGTGAAAGGCTGGACTGAACTATCCAGGACAACTAAAAGTCCAGAGTTAGGAGACAGAAAGGCTGGGACTGAACCATCCAGGACAACTAAAGTCCGAGTAGGAGGAAGTGGGATAGACGACCATCAGGACAATAAAGGTCCAGTTTAGGGAGGCAAGAAGGCTGACAGACCATCCAGACAAAAGTCCAGGTAGGGCAGAAAGCGGACTGACCACCAGGACAACTAAAGGTCCAGAGTTAGGGAGGAAGTGGGAATGACATCGACACTAAAGGTCGAGTTAGGGAGGAAGTGGGGCTAGACTGACATCCAAAACACTTTATGCAAACTAGGTAAATCCAGGATGACGAAAAACAGTTTAGATCCTCACCTGGATGCATCAAATGAGAGTGAAGGGAGGGGCCAAATCAGCTTTACAAATACGTTGGGGTCTTAAAAGGGATACGGTTTTTAAAAATAACTGACTTCGTGAAAGGGTTTTTTTTGTAACAAAAGCTTAATTCAATCTTGAGAACGAACAGAGAAAAACACTTCCCGATTACATGATGATTTACTTCCTGTCTGATCAATTATCTGGTTTCATCCTTTTTCCTTTTCAATAGCCAAGCAATAAAATAAAAATTCCATCATTGAGCTACATCTGAAAAGCTTTTTAAAATGATTCTAAAACAAACCTAGTTAGTGTCAACAGAAGATCACCAAAAAAAGAGGATGTAAGGTAGCGATATCTCTTTAAGAAAGCAGAAAATCCATTTCGAATTGTGCTAATAAAAATCGTTCTGAAAAGAGATCCTGAAAACAAATATGAAAAGCAGCAAGTGTGACGTGATGTAACAGATGATAAAGAATCTCTCTTACCTCTAGAATATCTATTTACACGGATCACACAGATCTGGTAGAATTTCTCTGTACATTACATTGAATAGAGTGCAACATTAGGAATTAGCTTCCTGCCAGCAGGGAATTAAGTGCTCGGAGAGCCACGCATGGTTCAAATTGGCTTCGCTCACAGTCCGCGGATCATAAACCCACCGTATCACTCCTGCTGGAAGGCGTGTTTTGGAGAGCACATGTGTACAGACTGAAGTCTTCTGTCTGGAATCCAGCTCGGTTTAATGACGGCTCAGATGCACTGCGGTGAATTTTGGCAATGACGGGCCAGCAGTTCAATGGAGGCAAGGATCTACAATGAAAGGATTGGATAGAATGAAAAACTGTATGTGGATTTTCCCTTGCCAAATACAGATAAGTTTTTATTGTTTTCTTCCTCTTTCTATTTTTGTATTAGTTTCCACTGCTACAATTTTGTAAGGTGTGAAAGTATAAAACAATGGCTTGTTTGTTGTAAACTCCTAGTGTGTAGCTCAGCGCTGTTAGATGCAAATGGGACACACTTAAACACCGTGCCATCCATAGTGCGGACATTAAACACCGTGCCATCCATGGTGCGGACATTAAACACAGTGCCATCCATGGTGCGACATTAAAACAGTGCCATCATAGTGCGGACATTAAAACACAGTGACCATCAATAGTGCGGACATTAAACACAGTGCCATCAAAGTTGCGGACATTAAACACCGGGCCATCAATAGTGCGGACATTAACACAGTGCCATCCATAGTGGGACATAACACAGTGCATCAATGTGCGGACATAAACACCGTGCCATCCATATGCGGACATTAAACACGCGCCATCCATAGTGCGGACATTAAACACAGTGCCATCAATAGTGCGGACATTAAACACCAGTGCCATCAATAGTGGGACATTAAACACAGTTGCCATCAATAGTGCGACATTAAACACCGTGCCATCCATAGTGCGGACATTAACACCGCGCCATCCATAGTGCGGACATTAAACACAGTGCCATCCATAGTGCGGACATTAAACACACAGTGCCATCAATAGTGCGGACATTAAACAGTGCCATCAATAGTGCGGACTAACACCGTGCCATCATAGTGCGGAATTAACACAGTGCCATCCTAGTGCGGACATTAAACACAGTGCATCAATAGTGCGACATTAAACACCGTGCCATCCATAGTGCGGACATTAAACACCGCGCCATCCATAGTGCGGACATAAACACAGTGCCATCAATATGCGGACATTAAACACAGTGCCATCAAAGTGCGGACATTAAACCACCGTGCCATCCATAGTGCGGACATTAAACACCGCGCCATCCATAGTGCGGACATTAAACACAGTGCCATCAATAGTGCGGACATTAAACACAGTGCCATCCATAGTGCGGACATTAAACACAGTGCCATCAATAGTGCGGACATTAAACACAGTGCCATCAATAGTGCGGACATTAAACACAGTGCCATCAATAGTGCGGACATTAAACACAGTGCCATCAATACGTGAGTGACATTAAACACAGTGCCATCCATAGTGCGACATTAAAACAGTGCCATCAATAGTGCGGACATTAAACACAGTGCCAATCATAGTGAGAAATTAAAACACAGTGCCATCAATAGTGCGGACATTAAACACAGTTGCCATCATAGTGCGGACATTAAAACAGTGCCATCAATAGTGCGGACATTAAACACAGTGCCATCATATAGTGCGGACATTAAACACAGTGCCATCATAGTGCGGACATTAAACACCGTGCCATCCATAGTGCGGGACATTAAACACCAGTGCCATCATATGCGGACATTAACACACAGTGCCATCACATAGTGCGGACATTAAACACAGTGCCATCAATAGTGCGGACATTAAACACAGTGCATCCAATAGTGCGGACCTGATTAAAACAGTGCCATCACATATAGTGCGGACATAAACACAGTGCCTATCAATAGTGCGGACATTAAACACGTGCCATCAATAGTGAGGCACATTTAAACACAGTGCCACAATAGTGCGGACATTAAAACAACGTGCCATCCATAGTGCGGACATAAACCAGTGCATCATAGTGCGGACATTAACACAGTGCCATCAATATTGCGGACATTAAACACAGTGCATCAATAGTGCGGACATTAAACACAGTGCCATCCATAGTGCGGACATTAAACACAGTGCCATCAATAGTGCGGACTTTAACACAGTGCATCAATAGTGCGGACATTAAACACAGTGCCATCATAGTGCGGACATTAAACACCGTGCCATCCATAGTGCGGACATACAAACACCGAGTGCCATCCATAGTGCGGACATTAAACACAGTGCCATCAATAGTGCGGACATTTACACACAGTGCACATATCAATAGTGCGGACATTAAACACAGTGCCATCCATAGTGCGGACATTAAAACACAGTGGCCATCAATAGTGCGGACATTAAACACAGTGCCATCAAAGTGGGACATTCAACCAGTGCCATCAATAAGTGCGGACATTAAACACAGTTGCCATCAATAGGTGCGGACATTAAAACACAGTGCCATCAATAGGCGGACATTAAACACAGTGCCATCATAGTGGGGACATTAACACAGTGCCATCCATAGTGCGACATTAAACACAGTGCCATCATAGTGCGGACATTAAACACAGTGCATCCATAGTGCGGACATAAACCAGTGCCATCATAGTGCGGACATTAAACACAGTGCCATCAATAGGTGCGGCACATTTAAACACAGTGCCATCAATAGTGCGGACATTAAACACCGTGCCATCCATAGTGCGGACATTAAAAACACAGTTGGCACATCCATAGTGCGGACATTAAACCAGTGCCATCAATAGTGCGGACATTAAACACAGTGCCATCAAAGTGCGGACATAAACACAGTGCATCTCATAGTGCGGACATTAAAACAGTGCCATCAATAGTGGGACATAAACACAGTGCCATCATAGTGCGGGACATTAAACACAGTGCATCAATAGGATGGCACTGTGTTAATTGTCACACTATTGATGGCACATGTGTTTAATGTCCGCACTATGGATGCCGCCACGTGTTTTAATGTCCGCAACTATTGATGGCACAGTGTTTGTAAGTCCGCACTATGGATGGCACTGTTTGTTAATGTCCGCACTATTGATGGCACTGTGTTTAATGTCCGCACTATGGATGGCACTGTGTTTAATGTCCGCACTATTGATGGCACTGGTTTAATGTCCGCACTATTGATGGCACGTGTTTTAATGTCGCACTATGGATGGCACGGTGTTTAATGTCCGCATATTGATGGCACTGTGTTTATGGTCCGCACTATGGATGGCACTGTGTTTAATGTCCGCACTATGGATGGCACTGTGTTTAATGTCCCGCACTATGGATGGCACTGTTTGTTTGTGTCCGCACTATGGATGGCACTGTGTTAATCCGCACTAGGATGGCACTGTTTAATGTCGCCTATGGATTGGCACTGTGTTTAATGTACGCCACTATGGATGGCACTGTGTTTATGTCCGCACTATTGATGGCACTGTGTTTAATGTCCGCATATTGATGGCACTGTTGTTAAGTCCGCACTATTGATGGCACTGTGTTTAATGTCGCACTATTGATGGCACTGTTTTAATGTCCGCACTATGGATGGCACTGTGTTTAATGTCCGCACATTGATGGCACGGTGTTAAGTCCGCACATTGATGGCACTGGTTTAATGTCCGCACTATGGATGGCACGGTGTTTAATGTCCGCACTAGATGGCACGGTTGTTAATGTCCGCACTATGATGGCACTGTGTTTAATGTCCGCACTATGATGGCACTGTGTTTAATGTCCGCACTATTGATGGCACTGTGTTTATGTCGCAATAGGCATGTGTAATGTCCGCACTAGGATGGCACTGTGTTTAATGTCCGCACTATTGATGGCACTGTGTTTAATGTCCGCACTATTGATGGCACTGTGTTTAATGTCCGACACTATTGATGGCACTGTGTGTAATGTCCGCACTATTGATGGCACTGGTTTAATGTCCGCACTATTGATGGCACTGTGTTTAATGTCCGCACTATTGATGGCACTGTGTTAATGTCCGCACTATTTGATGGCACTGTGTTTAATGTCCGCACTATGATGGCACTGTGTTTAATGTCCGCCATATTGATGGCACTGTGTTTAATGTCCGCACTATTGATGGCACTGGGTTAATGTCCGCCATATGGATGGCCGGTGGTTAATGTCCGCACTATGGATGGCACTGTGTTTAATGTCCGCACTATTGATGGCACTGTGTGTAATGTCCGCACTATTGATGGCATGTGTTTAATGTCCGCACTATTGATGGCACTGTGTTTAAGTCCGCCATATGGATGGCACTGTGTTTAATGTCCGCACTATTGATGGCACGTGTTTAATGTCCGCACTATTGAGGGCACTGTGTTTAAGTCCGCACTATGGATGCACGGTGTGTTTAATGTCCGCACTATGGATGGCACGGTGTTTAATGTCCGCACTATTGATGGCACTGTGTTTAATGTCCGCACTATGATGGCACTGTGGTTTAATGTCGCACTATGATGGCACTGTGTTTATGTCCGACTGGATGGCACTTGTTAATGTCCGCACTATGGATGGCACTGTGTTAATGTCCGCATATTGATGGCACGGGGTTAATGTCCGCACTATTGATGGCACTGTGTTTTAAGTCCGCACTATGATGGCACTGTGTTAATGTCGCACTATGGATGGCACTGTGTTAATGTCCGCACTATGGATGGCACTGTGTTTAAGTCCGCACTATTGATGGCACTGTGTTTAATGTCGCACTATTGAGGCACTGTGTTAATGTCGCACTATGGATGGCACTGTTTAATGTCCGCACTGGATGGCACTGTGTTTAATGTCCGCACTATTGTGATGGCACTGTGTTAATGGTCCGCACTATTGATGGCACGTTTAATGTCCCGCACTATGATGGCACTGTGTTAATGCCGCACTATTGATGGCACTGTGTGTTTAATGTCCGCACTATTGATGGCACTGTGTTTAATGTCCGCACTATTGATGGCACTGTGTTTAATGTCCGCACTAGTGATGGCACTGTGTTTAGTCCGCACTATGGATGGCCACGTGTTTAATGTCCGCACTATTGATGGCACTTGTTGTTAATGTCCGCACTATGGATGGCGCGGTGTTTAATGTCGCACTATGGATGGCACGTGTTTAATGTCGCATATTGATTGCACTGTGTTTAATGTCCGCAATATTGATGGCACTGTGTTTAATGTCCGCACTATGGATGGCCGGTGTTTTAATGTCCGCACTGATGGATGGCACGGTGTTTAATGTCCGCACAATGGATGGCACTGTGTTAATCCGCACTATGGATGGCACGTGTGTAATGTCCGCACTATTGATGGCCGGTGTTTAATGTCCGCACTATGATGGCACGTGTTTATGTCCGCACTATGATGGCACGTTGTTAATGTCCGCACTATGGATGGCTGTGTTTAATGTCCGCACTATGGATGGCGCGGTGTTAATGTCCGCATATGGATGGCACGGTGTTTAATGTCCGCACTATTGATGGCACTGTGTTAATGTCCGCACTATTGATGGCACTGTTTTAATGTCCGCCACTATTGATGGCACTGTGTTTAATGTCCGCACTATGGATGGCGCGTGTTAATGTCCGCATAGTGATGACGGGTTTAATGTCCGCACTATGATGGCACTGTGTTATGTCCGCATAGGATGGCACTGGTGTTAATGTCGCCATTGATGGCACGGTGTTTAATGTCCGCACTATGATGGCACTGTGTTAATGTCCGCACTATTGATGGCACTGTGTTTAATGTCCGCACTATTGATGGCACTGTGTTTAATGTCCGCACCATGGATGGCACTGTGTTAATGTCGCACCAGGATGGCACGGTTTAAGTCGCCACTATGGATGGACGGTGTTTTTAAGTGGTCCCATTTGAACATTACAGCGCTGAGCTACCACTAGGAGTTTACAACAAACAAGCCATGTTTTATACTTTCACACCTTACAAAATGTAGCAGTGGAAACTAATACCAAAAATAGAAAGAGGAAGAAAAATAAAAAACTTATCTGTATTTGGGCAAGGGAAAATCCACATACAGTTTTTCTTCTATCCAATCCTTTCATTGTAGATCCTTGCCTCCATTGAACTGCTGGCCCGGTCATTGCCAAAAATTCACCGCAGTGCATCTGAGCCGTCATTAAACCGAGCGGATTCCAGACAGAAGACTTCAGTCTGTACACATGTGCTTCTCCAAAACGCCATCCAGGCAGGAGGATACGGTGGGGTTTAGGATCCGCGGACTGTGAGCGAAGCCAATTTGAACCATGCGGCTCTCCGAGCACTTAATTCCCTGCTGGCAGGAAGCTAATTCCTAATGTTGCACTTCTATTCAATGTAATGTACAGAGAAATTCTACTACCAGATCTGTGTGATTCCGTGTAAATAGATATTCTATAGAGGTGAGGGGTTCTTTATCATCTGTTACATCAGTCACACTTGCTGCTTTTCATATTTGTTTTCAGGATCTCTTTTCAGAACCTTTTTATTAGCACAATTCGAAAATGGATTTTCTTGCTTCTAAAGAGATATGCTACCTTACATCCTCTTTTTTTGGTGATCTCTGTTGACACTAACTAGGTTTAGTTTTAGAATCATATTTTAAAAGCTTTTCAGGATGAGCTCAATGATGGAATTTTTATTTATTTGCTTGGCTATTGAAAAGGAAAAAAGGATTGAACAAGATAATTGATCAGACAGGAAGTAAATCATCATGTAATCGGGAATGTTTTTCTCTGTTCGTTCATCAAGATTGAATTAAGCTTTGTTACAAAAAAAAACCCTTTTCACGAAGTCAGTTATTTTTAAAACCGTATCCCTTTTAAGACCCAACGTAATTTGTAAAGCTAGATTTGGCCCCCCCTTCACTCTCATTTGATGATCTCAGGTGAGGATCTAAACTGTTATTTCGTCATCCTGGATTTACCTAGGTTGCATAAAGTGTTTTGGATGGTTCAGTTAGCCCACTTCCTCCCTAACTCTGGACCTTAGTTGTCTGGATGGTTCAGTCTAGCCCCAACTTCCTCCCTAACTCGGACCTTTAGTTGCCTGGATGGTTCAGTCCAGCCTTTCTGCCTCCCTAAACCTGGACCTTTAGTTGTCCTGGATGGTTCAGTCCAGCCTTTGCCTCCCTAAACCTGGACCTTTAGTTGTCCTGAATGGTTCAGCTAGTCCCATCCTCCCTAACTCTGGACCTTTAGTGTCCTGGATGGTTCAGTTCCAGCCTTTCTGTCTCCCTAACTCTGGACTTTTAGTTGTCCGGATAGTTCAGTCCAGCCTTTATACCTCCCTATCTCTGGACCTTTAGTTGTCCTGGATGGTTCAGTCTAGCCCACTTCCTCCCTAATCTGGACCTTTAGTTGTCCGGATGGTTCAGTCTAGCCCCACTTCCTCCCTAACTCTGGACCTTTAGTGTTCCTGGATGGTCAGTCTAGCCCCACTTCCTCCCTAATCTGGACCATTTGTTCCTGGATGGTTCAGTCTAGCCCCACTTCTTCCCTAACTCTGGACCTTAGTTGTCCTGGATGGTTCAGTCTAGCCCCACTTCCTCCTATCTCTGGACCTTTAGTTGTCCTGGAGCTCAGTCTAGTCCCACTTCCTCCCTATTCTGGACCTTTAGTTGTCGGATGGTTCAGTCTAGTCCCCACTTCTCCCTATCTCTGGACCTTTAGTTGTCCTGGATGGTTCAGTCTAGTCCCACTCCTCCTAACTCTGGACCTTTAGTTGTCTGGATGGTTCAGTCTAGCCCACTTCTCCCTAACTCTGCAGCACTTTAGTTGTCCTGGATGTTCAGTCTAGCCCACTTCCTCCCTAACTCTGGACCTTTAGTTGTCTGGATGGTTCAGTCTAGTCCCACTTCTCCCTAACTCTGGACCTTTAGTTGTTCTGGATGGTTCAGTCTAGTCCCACTTCCTCCTTACCTCGACCTTTAGTTGTTCTGGATGGTTCAGTCTAGCCCCACTTCCTCCTCCCTAATCTGGACCTTTGGTGTCTGGATGGTTCAGTCCAGCCTTTCTGCCTCCCAAACTCTGGACCTTTAGTTGTCCTGGATGGTTCAGTCCAGCCTTTCTGCCTCCCTAACTCTGGACCTTTAGTTGTCCTGGATGGTTCAGTCCAGCCTTTCTGCCTCCCTAACTCTGGACCTTTAGTTGTCTGGATGGTTCAGTCCAGCCTTCTGCCTCCCAAACTCTGACCTTTATGTCCTGGATGGTTCAGTCCAGCCTTCTGCCTCCCTAACTCTGGGCCTTTAGTTGTCCTGGATGGTTCAGTCTAGCCCCTCTGCCTCCCTAACTCTGGGCCTTTGTTGCCTGGATAGTTCAGTTCCAGCCTTTCTGCCTCCCTAACTCTGGACCTTTAGTTGTCCTGGATAGTTCAGTCTAGCCCCACTTCCTCCTAACTCTGGACCTTTTAGTGTCCTGGATGGTTCAGTCCAGCCTTGCATCCCTAACTGGACCTTTAGTGTCCGGATAGTTCAGTCCAGCCCCTTGCCTCCCTAACTCTGGACCTTAGTTGTCCTGGATGGCTCAGTCTAGCCCCACTCCCTAACTCTGGACCTTTAGTGTCCTGGATGGCTCAGTCTAGCCCCACTTCCTCCCTAACTCTGGACCTTAGTTGTCCTGGATGGCTCAGTCTAGCCCCATTCCTCCCTAACTCTTGACCTTTAGTGTCCTGGATGGTTCAGTCTAGCCCCACTTCCTCCCTAACTCTGGACCTTTAGTTGTCCTGGATGGTTCAGTCTAGCCCCACTTCCTCCCTAACTCTGGACCTTGGGCAGGGTTCTTGTAGAGCAGCTTCCCATAGTCTAAGGCGGACAAGCAGGGCCAGTAAGAAAACTTTCGTTAAGTATCACCAGCAAACCAAGGTAAACCCAGCGATGAGGAAATGGCGGTTTTGGTCCTTTCCTGGGTAAAGGGAGGGATTATTCCTCTTATAGCCCCGTCGGATTTTGTGTTTTGCTTTAAATGGTGCACGGTGGGTTTCTCTTTTAGAGGGGATTTCATAAATTGTGGATTAGCTGTTGTGGTGCAGACCTGGTCCTGTTCCACTGCCTTTGGTTTGGTGGTTGTAGTTAGGATGTGTGTAGGGCTGGATTTAGACTTATATGCCACTTTATTACCCAGCACCTAAGGTTTCTCTTGATTGAACGTTATTATACCTGCAAATGAAACTGTTTTTAAGACAATGTGCACCAGAGCGCTGCCTCCAGTTATTCACTGGTTTAGTCACCTATTGAATGGTGGTGGAAGCAATATGGCAGCTTATGTTGTAAATAAAATGCATTGTGTACTCACTAGAGATATTCCCCCCCCCATTCTGTCTATTTAAAAGTAATAAATAAAAACAAAGAAACTACCCTTTAAAGATCCAATTTAATGGTTATTCTAGTTAAATCTATATCTGGGCTCTTTTGCCTTAGGGACAAGTTTCCAGAATCTGAGCTGCTTGTAATAATGTCCTGTTTCCCCTGTTCTTGCTTCCTGGTTCTTCCAGTTTAGTAACTGTCAGTTATGGATTAGACAGTTGACATCACAGCCAATGACTGAATGTTAATCCCTCTCTGCTCCTTCTGAGCATGCCCAGACTCAGTACAGGCTCAGTACAGGTTTTAAATGGTCAGTTTCCATGAGGCATCCAGAAGCATAGGCAGGCATACAGTAATGAATTCATAGGTCAAACTATGATATATCCACATATTATAAAGAGGCCATTCTTTCTAAAAGATGTCATTATGAGGTGGTGGAGTTACCCTTTAACCCATCCTCTCAAACGTTAAGAGTGTTGAATGTAACTTCTAATCTTGGTTTCTAAGTGGGATGTTGAAATTTCGTGGGTTGTTTTCTTAAAATATTGTTCCTTTCATTTTAATTGTACAATACTAAAGATCTGGATGAAAATGGGGATTATAGGATACCGTATTCTAGTGAATCCCTTTAATTGTTGCCATAGAGTCTCTTGAGATTATACTTGGTTTGCTGTGATGGCACTAAAAGAGTTAAAGGTTAGTTTCCCCCTTTAAATGAAGAATTGTGTATGGGTAAATTCCCCCCCAAACTGGAATATTTAGAAAGTTAGTCTAACCTGAATTGCTGCCTGATGTTTTGTTACCTCTCTTCCTGCTTCCATTTATCAACTGTCAAGTGAGAGATATGACTGGTGACATCACAGCCAAGGCTGAATGCTATTCCCCTAGTTGCCTCTTCTGAGCGTGTAAAAGCTTGTAAAAAGGCTCGGAACGATCATTGATACTCGGGAAGTATGCTTAGATTGAATAAATTGGAGGTTTGGTCTATAAAAAGGGGGAATTTATTACCGTATATACTCGAGTAAAGTCGAATTTTTCAGGCTTTAAAGTTAGCCTGAAAACCTAACCTCGACTTATACTCGGGTCAAGTCCTAATTAGATCCAAATTCTGCAATTACGGATAGTAACCAGTAGGTGGGCGCTGTTAACCTGCATAGAAAGTTACAGGAGCTGATCTGCCTTACACTTCTGCTTCCTGTAATCTGGTGCTGGAATCACTCAGCTCTGTCACTGCTCATCTGGATGCTGTAAATCTGATGTGTCTCTCAGTTTGGGGCAAAAAATGGCTGCTAGTTCAGTGCAAATGACAGCTTGAAACTACAACTTCAGGTGAATTTTTAACTATTGGGATCAGAGGGCCTTTACTAATGGGGTCAGAGGGGCCTTACCATATGGGGGTCAGAGGGCCCTTTACCATATGGGGGTCAGAGGGCCCTTTACCATATGGGGGTCAGAGGGCCCTTTACCATATGGGGGTCAGAGGGCCCTTACCATATGGGGGTCAGATGGCCCTTTACCATATGGGGGTCAGAGGGCCCTTTACCATATGGGGGTCAGGAGAATTGTAAATAATGGTAAGCTTAATTAAAACATTACTGAACCTTGCCACTCCACATGTTTAGAAACTGCAACTCCCAGCAACAAAGCAGGCAGGAAGTGTAGTTTCCAAATATCTTGAGTGCCAAGGAATTGGGGCTTACTAGTACTGGATTTGGCTATTACTGTATGGGATTCATGTATGGGAATTGTGCTGTCCATTTTAAGGGCATATAAGCCCACAAAACAAACAGAATCAGAAGGCAAGTACCCTCGGCTTATACTCGGAGTCAATCAGTTTTTACATTTTTCAGGTAAAAATAGGTACCTCGACTTATACTCGAGTATATACGGTTAGTCTTAAATACTCCTTTAAAAAAAATAGCTCTTGTGACCCAAGTTTTACAATAGACGTGATTTAAAGGGAAGATCACCTGACCTATGAACTTCTTAAAAGTGAAGGCGCTTATACAACAGAATTATTGTGTTTTAGTTTTTAAAACCTTTGATTGTTTTTTTAGATTAATGGCATTGCAGCTCCAACCCATGTGTATAAAGTAAGTGAGCAATATCTTTATATTATATTATATTGCCTTTTGTGGTGAAACCTGCATTGAGGAGAGATTTAGGATACAGGATTATTTTTCCCTTCCCTTCTGGTCCGTTTGTCTTTCTCACTAGTAAAGTTTGTTTGTTCATTAAATGGGATTTTTTCTTGTTTTATCCTCTCTCCTGCAGGAGAATTTTCAGCCTTCAAGTAACTGCACATCACTACAAGCACCTCTGTTACTCCTTGTCTTGTGTTCCTATAGTTCTTAGCACTGGAAGTAAATAAAGAAATAAGCAGATACTTCATCCAATTTTAGAGGGAGCAGCATGAACTCCAGAGAAGGAGGAGGGGAGGGATAAGGGACCAATACAGACAATAACATTCCCTATGGAATTCTCTGCTTCCCCAATTACAACAGTTGGAGAGGGCATGACCTTAGTGCCAGCAGGGGGCGTAATCCAATCGCTCTTCGGACTATGCGAGTTACTAACCTTCTGCAGTTTGGAATCTACATCCATCAGCATGGAAATAATATAAGCGATCTGCTTTCCGTTTTCTTTACTAACCTGTGACAAATAAAATGCTGGATCTCTGGTAGCAGAAATAACAACTTAAACCAACCATCCCAGGCTTGGCAGCACTACAATGGGGGTTAAAAAAAATAAAAAAACCTCCATTGCAGGATCCTATTCGTAATCCTCCTCCAGCTAAAACCGCAACGTGACGTTTACTGGAAACTATAAGAAGCCCAACGATCCTCCATTCATTTACTGCAAAGGAAATCCGTTGAGATGAGCCAGATAATATCGATAAATGCGCGCGACTGAAATTGGAAACGTTATAACATCCTTTAACACATAATTGCAGAGTCGCGCTTAGTTTAACCCTTTATAGACGCCTTTGTTTGTGCTGTAGAAAAGGGCACAGGGATCCATTGCAACTGCCTGGCGTCCATCTGGTGTGTATAAGATTCGCCTTTGCAGAATTTAGATTTCTTGACATCATTTAGTTATCCACGTGCTGTGCAACAACGACTGTGTTCCCACGAACAGACCAGCCCAGCACTCAAGGGACCCCCCCAAATCTTTTGCTTCATTGGAGATTCTGCATTTTATTTTAATATTTAATGACTATGATTCACCTTTCATCCTTTGGAACTTCCATGTTACCAGCTGAAAGGGGGCGATTTCTGGGACCCTGTCACTAATTCATTTCTTCTTCTATCCTTTTCCAGTTTGGGGTTTGGTTGATTCCACCTGATCTACTTGGTTTCATAGGCGGTGATTATTGGGAGCCACAGGCACTGCATCTGGGTCTTGCTAATTCGAGCCCTGCCAAGTTGGCTTTGTGGAGCTCCTTGACATAGACTGGACTATGGCAAGACTGACCAATGGGAAGACACTTCTGCAGAGCATGCCTTGATCAGATACTGAGTGTGGTGGTGGGTCCCGGGGCTGACTTTGCAGGGCTTGTTCGACTCAGTTAGGTAGCAGTTTAGGTCCTCACCCTGGGTTCTGTCACGGGGGTACAATTACCAATTAAATAAACAAAAAGGTCTTTTATTCACATGTCTATAATATGTGAGGGTTGAGAACACACCAGGCGTCTGAAACGTTGGATATTGAAACTGTGAATAGTGCGTAGATATAGAAATAGGTTCCATGTAATAGTTACTTTTACTACAATCCTCAATTGACCAATAGGAATCTTTATAACCAACTCCCTGCATACAGGGGGCGTCTGAGGTGTTTCTCCATCAGGTTGTATAGCGAACGGTCTGGAAAACCTGATATTGGTTAATGGCAGCAAATTGATAACTGTGTCACCCTTCTTTGTATATGACTGACCTCTGGTTCCAATGTACGCTTCCCCTATGCAACAATGACCTTTCAATATTAACACTGGATAATGTACAGCAGTGCTTTGGAACAATGTGGCCTGATCTCACCAATACAGATCAGCCCGTCACTCCCTCTCACCAATACAGATCAGGCACCTCCTACCCTCTTCAACCAATACAAGATCAGGACCTCTACCCTCTCACCAATACAGATGGCCTACCTCCTACCCTCCTCACCCAATACAGATTGGGCCACCTCCTACCCTTCACCAATACAGATGGGCACCTCCTACCATCCACCAATACAGATTGGGCAACCTCTACCCTCTCACCAATACAGATTGGCACCGTCCTACCCTCTCACCATACAGATTGGGCACCTCCTACCCTCTCACCAATACAGATTGGGCAACCTCCTACCCCTCACCAATACAGATGGAACCTCCTACCATCTCACCAATACAGATTGGCACTCTACCCTCTCACAATACAGATGGGCACCTCCTACCCTCCTCACCATACAGATTGGGTACCTCTAACCTCTCACCAATACAGACCAGGCAACTCCTACCCTCTCACCAATACAGATTGGGCACCTCCTACCTTCACCAATACAGATTGGGACACCTCCTACCTCTCACCAATACAGATCAGGCACCTCCTACCCTCTCACCACTACAGATTGGCACTCTCCCTCTCACCAATACAGAATCGACTCCTCTACACCAATTACAGATCGGGCACCTCCTACCCTTCACCAATACAGATGTGGGCACCTCCTACCCTCTCACCAATACAGATTGGGTACCTCCCTACCCTACTCACCACATACAGATCAAGGCACCTCCTACCCTCTCACCAATACAGATTGGCACCTCCTACCTCTCACCAATACAGATCAGGCACCTCCTACCCTCTACAATACAGATCAGGCACCTCCTACCTCACCAATACAGATGGGCACCTCCTACCCTCTCACCAATACAAGATCAGGCACCTCCTACCCTCTCACAATACAGATTGGGTCACCTCTACCTCTCACCAAATACAGATCGGACTCCTACCCTCTCACCAATACATGGGCCTCCACCCTCTCACCAATACAGATTGGGCACCTACTCACCATACCGATGTCACTCTACACTCTCACCAATAGATGGGTACCTCTACCCTACTCACCAATACAGATCAGGCAACTCCTACCTCTCACCAATACAGATCGGGCCACTCCTACCCTCTCACCATACAGATCAGGCACCTCCTACCCTCCATCATACAAGGGATTTTTTACAGGCACCTCTACCCTCACCAATACAGATCAGGCACCTCCTACCCTCACCAATACAGGTCAGGCACCTCCTACCCTCTCACCAATACAGATCAGGCAACCTCTACCTCTCACCAATACAGATCAGGCACCTCCTACCCTCTCACCAATACAGATCAGGCCACTCCATACCCTCTTCACCAATACAGATTGGGCACCTCCTACCCTCTCATCAATACAGATTGGGCACCTTTCACCCTCTTACTGGCTTCAAACCCTAATGTTTCCAAATAGATGGAATTTGTTTCATTCTCAGCTGCCCAGGTTATAAATTGAGTCCTAAATAAGACATGAGGCCAGCGTTCTATTTCTTTGCTTTATATAAAGTGACTTGGTTTCTGGGATTTAAGCTACACTTCCGTGTAGGGATGCTGGGTATTGTAGTTGAGGAGGGGGGGGGGGGGGGAGGTGGTGAAGACTGCAGTGTTTAACAAGTAGTTATTTTGTTTTACCAATGCAATCCTTTTTAATGGGTTTTTAAGCCTAAATTGTAGCACATGGCAATTTTTTTGTAAATGTACAGCTGGGGGGAAATGTATTTATTTAATTTCTGTTGCCGTCTTGGACGACGGAAGCGGAAGACACGTTAAGGTTACTCACTGTGACTTCTGTTCCCTACCTTCATCCGATTGCTGTTCTGGTGTTTTTTCCTTAAAGTAACGTTTCTATTAGCGTTGGACTGATAATTACCGGTACTGCAAGCTATTGGACACCGTGACACTTGACATTGGCACCAAGAACGGTATGCTCTGTATGTAGATATTTCTGGTATTAACCCAAACCGGGAATCCACTTTCCATAATACAAACTGAATTCACCCCAAAACATTGTTTGGGTTCTGCCAAGGAGAACGTGTTGGTATGTTGCTTCATATCTGTAAACTACATGACTGGACTGTAACGTCTCTAAGTGGGGGTACACACCATTCGCCACTAGCGAGCAGTGGGCCGGGACAATTACTGTCAGGAACGCACGATCGACCGCGATTTTCCGACACGGTGCGGACGACCCAAGTACACAATTTTTTTTTGTTTTCCACACCAACTGACCAATACATGGTAAGATTGGTCGGCCCGGAAAATTGCATGGTGCCTAACTCCCAAGATTCCAATCCTTCACCAATGTCCCTATCCTGATCTGTTTTATGGACCAAAATGTGAGAATTCAGTTGAAATGGTTAAAGGGCAACTAAAGCCACAGAACAAAACTGAACCAGAAGTCGGACACCTTGATATAAAACAGTAATATCTGTGTCTTACCTCTCTTTTGGGAAAATTTACCTAAATAACATAGGTTGGCTTTACTTCTCAGACATTCTAGTATCAGACGTTTGGTCAATGACCATTATGTTTGCACAGCTCAGTCCTTAGCTATGGCAAAAACTTGTGTACAGTTGGTCACACCCATTAAAAATCTCTAGCCAATCCTTTTACAGGACAGATAAAGCAAGGAAGCATGTGACTGAGGTCAGACTCGGGAGGTGTGGTATGACACTGCCCATACACACAGATACTTCTACAGTTTTAACAGGCTTTGATTGCTTTAACAGAGTTTACAAAGTGGCATTTATAGTTTATTGGTGTTTTTAGGGGGGTTGATTCAGATTCTGGAGTATAAAAAATTGGGTTTGTTCTCTTTAAAGCAGAATTCTATCTGTTGGCTGCCATGTGTGGATCTCGTTCAGCCAATCACCCCACTAACTTTACCTGTTTCTGTGATATGTTTTGTTTTATTCTGCTTTTGGCTGAATCCTCCCGTGTTTAGTGTAGATCAGTGCCGTAGCCACATTCATTCTATCGATGACTCTATATATCGTCGGTAGGAAATTTCTGATATAAAAATTATCTGGTTTTATTGGTGTGAAAACCGGGAGTGAAGTGGTGATATTTTAACCCTTCAAAGTTTTATACCGGGCAATCGGTCAGAGCAAAATATCACCTTGTATGCTCAGCCTTACTGTGTATTGGTGCCGATATGATCACCTCATTCTGGCCATTAACCAAAGAACACTGTACCCGATACAGTATACATGAACTCTCCATGGCTGCAAGCTAAGCACCAGTGTTTTGGGATTTGAGTTATTTAGTGAGATATGTGCAATAAATGCTTGTAAATGTGAACAATCCAAATCTCTCTCTCTCTCTCCTCTCTTCTCTCTCTCTCTCTCTCCCTCTTCTCTCTACCCCCCCAAATCTTGTTTTAGTTATGGGACACTGAAAACACCAGTCAACATGCAGAGCAGTCGGGTAATGTAGATTTAAATAATCCTAGTTTTTCTTTATTGGTTTATTGCATATATTCACAAAGAGTACTATGGTCTAATTTTAGCTTATAAAAATGCCCAACATGTACAGATTCATAGATTGGTTACTGGTCTTACAGAATATCCGATTACTCTATATACCCAGTATAGAGGAAGCAACGGACGACCCAGTAGAGAGAGGGCAAATGGAGAGAGTATAACGGGTTATATATGTGATATGAGAGAGAGAGAGTCATACTGGGATGGAATAATAAATGGTTTTTGACGTTTTACTGGGCCTTTAAACAGTAGGGACTGTTGTCCCCGCAAAAATGGTAACTTTCTCTGTATGTCACTTATTTATTTGCATTACGGTCTGTCAGGTTCCTCCCATTCAACATTATTATTATCATTACACCTCACCATTTCTAGATCCAGAGCATCAAAAGGACAATCGGTGTTAACTTGGACTTTGAATCCTGCTGGTGGATAGAGCGATCTGATGTTTTTTTAATTCCCTTGGTGAATAAATAAAGCTGTGAATTCTCCCTTCATTTCAGCAGAAATCTATTTTTGTTAACCCCTCCAAGCCCAATTACCGCACAGTGGCCTACCTGCTCCCGTCTTTGCCGGCTCGTAATGGCAGGCGCTGAATAATATCAATGGTTTCAAAGCTGCTTTTATTAAACGAGTAACAATTTGTATGTCTTGGGGATGTATTTATTTTTAAGTCAGATGTTTTATTTTTCATTTCTGTTACACGACGATCAGCGAGTGTTCCTGTCGACTTTTGAATGTTTAACGAGCGATAGACCACCCACCCACCAGCTACGTTTTCGTCACTTCACCCCAAACTTTTCGGATTGTCTCCGCCCCCTCTGTTCACTTTTTTTTTTTTTTTTCTCATGTAAATTTGAAAATGGGAATAATATCAATTTTTTTTTGTTAGAGCGAGCATGAAAAATTGAGAAATAATATGAAAACAAAAAAGTTTGATAGCTAAAAAATTTCAAGTGAAGAAGAAATCCTATTTCTGTGTAAAGTTATAAAAGAATTGTATTATATTCAAACGGCGAAAAAGGTCAACGCACCTGAAGTGTATATGGGACACAGACAATAAAGGTCGATGCATGGAAATGTGTGTGGGCTGTGTGTTTTATTTCCTCTGTCAGCGGAAGGTTAAACTAAAGATGACGAATGTTAAACCTTTCCCACTAGGCTCTGCACTCATTTATAGGCTGATGCCATTTAGCTCGTGTGTGGTGGTACGTTTAGAAAACCCAGACAGATGACCATCACATCCAATGAACTGAATGTTAATCCCTGTCTGCCATCTGTTGAGCATGCCCAGGCTCAGTACAGGTTCTAAATAGCTCAGTTTACAGAGGGCATCCAGAAGAAGCATAGCAGGCATACAGTAAATGAATTCATAGGACAAAACTATGATATATCAACATATTATAAAAGAGGCCATCTTTCTAAAAGATGTTTATAGAGGGTGGAGTTGTCCTTAAACTTTCAATCCAGTTCAGTAGAGACCATAGATAAAACTCACCCATGTTATATCCTTATTCCCAGTCGGTACCACACGGCATTGTGGGTCACTTGGTTTGTCTTACGTTTGTTGACAGTGTGTCCACATTGCTGTTCCCTGTGTTGTATCAGTAACAAACATACTGTCAATTCTCCACCACTTTCTATGGGTCTAGATTAAACTGCTCTGTGTTGCCTTAAAATTCTGCAGGTAATGAGGGGGAGATTTAGGGTTGCTGTGTCAGCAGTAAGACAGTGTGGAAGGATAAAGATGTCTAGATCGGTTAATGGCGAACCTTTTAGAGACTGACAGGACATTCAATAAAAGTTCTTATCGTTAAAAAATGGTGCTAATTTTGCCCCAACCAATCAGATCCTATTTAACATTTAAAAGCTAACATCTCATTGGTTGGGGCAAAATTAGCACCATTTTTAACGATAAGAACTTTTATTGAATAACCCTCTGAGTGCCAAAATCCACTTATTCCAAGTAAACACACATAGTTAAGTACACACTCCAGTGTAGGGTCTCTCTCCCAGCAAAGCGTAAAATATAAACAGAAGGAGAGAGGATAACCAAGGCAGTTTGAAACGTGTGTACGTTTATTTATGTCCTTAAACAATAACAATAAAACATTCCCACCTGGTGGTGTTCTCTTACTTCCTGTTTATAGTTTACCAAAACCCCAATTATTATTGCATAGTGCGAACACGGCAATTTAACCTGTAGTGGAGGTTTTAGTTTAGAAAACAACTCGAACAGATAGACACAGATACAGTAGATAGAATTGATTGATAGATGCTTATTAACCTCTACGTTACGCACAGGAGTTGAGATCCAAAAACGGTGGACCATAACCCCTACATGATCAGACAAGAGTTTGGGATCAAAAACAGGGACTCCAGCAAATCTGAACTTATAAAGCACAAACAAAATCAATGTTCTTTTAGGTAAGAAAATCCCCTTTCCCCTGGCTTGTCTGGGCACCCCCCATATTACAGTTTATTCAGGCAGTAAGAACACTTCAAAACTATGCAGAGCCGATAGATACAGCAGTGATGGACATTCCTCACCTCCTTAGCGTGCTGTGGCAGCCACAGACTCGTGCGCATTGATGTTATGTGACCTCCTCTGCTACAGACAAGCCGCTACAATTTCAAGCTATGGATTTGCAGAAAAGGGGAGCAGGGGGGTGACGGGGTAGTGTACTCCGGCTCTGGTAACAAAAACACTGGTGAACTCGCTGTGCATAAGTGCCCACAAAGGGGCCCTGAATGCCACAGGTTCACCACACCATGGTCTGGATGCATCTTAAAATAGAGGGGAGATACCCTATAAGGTTTTACCACCCTCTAGGGCAAAAAACCCAGGTTGTCCTACATAATGTTGGTCCTACCTGGCCTTAACAAAGCAGGGGAGGACCTCCTTGTCTACTACTGTCTCGTTTGACTCTCCCTAATTTGGCATTTGGAAACTTTCCAATAGCCAATTAAATAGTGGAAGATTGGCACCCTGGACTTCTTTTGTGTTGACCATTCAAACAACATTAATAACTGGTGAGAAATCGTACAGGTGACCTGGATGGATCACAAAAGGAAAACCCCAAGATGAACAGAGTAAGAAAAATTTCACATCTCCGACCATCAAAAATCGTCAAAATAGTAGGAAAAAAAATCATCCATTGAGGTTATCCAGAGAAAGAAACTATGACCATTTGTAGATAAACTTAAACACAGATCTGGAACAGCTGGTAAGTTTGTATTTATATCATATAAATAAGGAATACCTTGTGGTTAAAGGCAACATTGTGAGAGAAAACCATCCCTAAAGCCATATTAAAAGGCGGATTACCGCGTTATCATAAAAGTACGACCCAGGCTTGTAAATCTGCATTTATAAACGTTGGTTCGTAATAAAACCATGCGGTAGTAAACTATGGAAATGGCGTTGTATGGTGGATCAACAGTATGTCTACTAATCGAATTCATGTAGGGCGTTTCTCTTATGTTAGTTCTGTTGTAGGTAGGCTTACCATATTGCTATCGATCATCTGTATCATTATCAATATCTCACACACAAGGAAAGCAATGTTGTAAATTTAGTAAATAACTTGAGATCTTGATGAATTTTCCCACCTGGCCAACGTGGGTTGGTTAATAGGTAAAGAATGTGACGGTTAGAAACCTTATAAAGACACTCTGTATTTCACGTAAACCGTTTGCATTATCCAACCTGTCTCTGTCCATTGGATCATCCAATCTGGGGCAATGAATCCAATATTATCCTGTTTTTGGCTTTCCCCGTCGTTTTAATGTCCGCACTATGGATGGCACTGTGTTTAATGTCCGCACTATGGATGGCACTGTGTTTAATGTCCACACTATTGATGGCACTGTGTTTAATGTCCGCACTATGGATGGCACTGTGTTTAATGTCCGCACTATTGATGGCACTGTGTTTAACCAGGACAACCCAAGGTCCAGAATTAGGCGAGGAAGGTGGGGCTAGACTGAACCATCAGACAACTAAAGGTCCAGGTAGGGAGGAAGTGGGCAGACTGACCATCAGGACACTAAGGTCAGAGTTAGGGAGAAGTGGGACTAGACTGAACCATCCCAGGAACAAAAAAGGTCCAGAGTTAGGGAGAAGTGGGGCTAGATCGGAACCATCCAGGACAACTAAAGGTCCAGAGTTAGGAGGAAGTGGGGCTAGACTGAACCATCCAGACAAACTAAAGGTCCAGAGTTAGGGAGGAAGTGGGACTAGACGGACCTCCAGGCAACTAAAGGTCCAGAGATAGGGAGGAAGGGGGCTAGACTGAACCATCCAGGACAACTAAAGGTCCCGAGATAGGAGGAAGTGGGACTAGACTGAGCCATCCAGGACAACTAAAGGTCCAAGATAGGGAGAGAAGTGGGGCTAGACTGAACATCCAGGACAACTAAAGTCCAGAGTTAGGGAAGAAGTGGGGCTAGACTGAACCATCCAGGACAACTAAAGGTCCGAGAGGGAGGAAGTGGGAGCTAGACTGAACCATCCAGGACAAAACTAAAGGTCCAGAGTTAGGAGAGAATGGGGGTAGACTGAACCATCAGGACAACTAAAGGTCCAGAGTTAGGAGGAAGTGGGGCAGACTGAACCATCCAGGACAACTAAAGGTCAGAGATAGGGAGGTGAAAGGCTGGACTGAACTATCCAGGACAACTAAAAGTCCAGAGTTAGGAGACAGAAAGGCTGGGACTGAACCATCCAGGACAACTAAAGTCCGAGTTAGGAGGAAGTGGGATAGACGACCATCAGGACAATAAAGGTCCAGTTTAGGGAGGCAAGAAGGCTGACAGACCATCCAGACAAAAGTCCAGGTAGGGCAGAAAGCGGACTGACCACCAGGACAACTAAAGGTCCAGAGTTAGGGAGGAAGTGGGAATGACATCGACACTAAAGGTCGAGTTAGGGAGGAAGTGGGGCTAGACTGACATCCAAAACACTTTATGCAAACTAGGTAAATCCAGGATGACGAAAAACAGTTTAGATCCTCACCTGGATGCATCAAATGAGAGTGAAGGGAGGGGCCAAATCTAGCTTTACAAATACGTTGGGGTCTTAAAAGGGATACGGTTTTTAAAAATAACTGACTTCGTGAAAGGGTTTTTTTTGTAACAAAAGCTTAATTCAATCTTGAGAACGAACAGAGAAAAACACTTCCCGATTACATGATGATTTACTTCCTGTCTGATCAATTATCTGGTTTCATCCTTTTTCCTTTTCAATAGCCAAGCAATAAAATAAAAATTCCATCATTGAGCTACATCTGAAAAGCTTTTTAAAATGATTCTAAAACAAACCTAGTTAGTGTCAACAGAAGATCACCAAAAAAAGAGGATGTAAGGTAGCGATATCTCTTTAAGAAAGCAGAAAATCCATTTCGAATTGTGCTAATAAAAATCGTTCTGAAAAGAGATCCTGAAAACAAATATGAAAAGCAGCAAGTGTGACGTGATGTAACAGATGATAAAGAATCTCTCTCTACCTCTAGAATATCTATTTACACGGATCACACAGATCTGGTAGAATTTCTCTGTACATTACATTGAATAGAGTGCAACATTAGGAATTAGCTTCCTGCCAGCAGGGAATTAAGTGCTCGGAGAGCCACGCATGGTTCAAATTGGCTTCGCTCACAGTCCGCGGATCATAAACCCACCGTATCACTCCTGCTGGAAGGCGTGTTTTGGAGAGCACATGTGTCAGACTGAAGTCTTCTGTCTGGAATCCAGCTCGGTTTAATGACGGCTCAGATGCACTGCGGTGAATTTTGGCAATGACCGGGCCAGCAGTTCAATGGAGGCAAGGATCTACATGAAAGGATTGGATAGAATGAAAAACTGTATGTGGATTTTCCCTTGCCAAATACAGATAAGTTTTTATGTTTTCTTCCTCTTTCTATTTTTGTATTAGTTTCACTGCTACAATTTTGTAAGGTGTGAAAGTATAAAACAATGGCTTGTTTGTTGTAAACTCCTAGTGTGTAGCTCAGCGCTGTTAGATGGCAAATGGGACACACTTAAACACCGTGCCATCCATAGTGCGGACATTAACACCGTGCCATCCATGTGCGGACATTAAACACAGTGCCATCCATGGTGCGACATTAAAACAGTGCCATCATAGTGCGGACATTAAAACACAGTGACCATCAATAGTGCGGACATTAAACACAGTGCCATCAAAGTTGCGGACATTAAACACCGGCCATCAATAGTGCGGACATTAACACAGTGCCATCCTATGGACATAAACAGTCATCAATGTGCGGACATAAACACCGTGCCATCCATATGCGGACATTAAACACGCGCCATCCATAGTGCGGCATTAAACACAGTGCCATCAATAGTGCGGACATTAAACACAGTGCCATCAATAGTGCGGACATTAAACACAGTGCCATCAATAGTGCGGACATTAAACACCGTGCCATCCATAGTGCGGACATTAAACACCGCGCCATCCATAGTGCGGACATTAAACACAGTGCCATCCATAGTGCGGACATTAAACACACAGTGCCATCAATAGTCGGCGGACATTAAACAAAGTGCCATCAATAGTGCGGACTTAACACGTGCCATCATAGTGCGGACATTAACACAGTGCCATCCATAGTGCGGACATTAAACACAGTGCCATCAATAGTGCGGACATTAAACACCGTGCCATCCATAGTGCGGACATTAAACACCGCGCCATCCATAGTGCGGACATAAAACACAGTGCCATCAATAGTGCGGACATTAAACACAGTGCCATCAATAGTGCGGACATTAAACCACCGTGCCATCATAGTGCGGAATTAAACACACGTGCCATCATAGTGCGGACATTAAACACAGTGCCATCAATAGTGCGGACATTAAACACAGTGCCATCCATAGTGCGGACATTAAACACAGTGCCATCAATAGTGCGGACATTAAACACCAGTGCCATCAATAGTGCGGACATTAACACAGTGCCATCAATAGTGCGGACATTAAACACAGTGCCATCACATACGTGAGGACATTAAACACAGTGCCATCCATAGTGCGACATTAAAACAGTGCCATCAATAGTGCGGACATTAAACACAGTGCCAATCCATAGTGTAGGAAATTAAACACAGTGCCATCAATAGTGCGGGACATTAAACACAGTGCCATCATAGTGCGGACATTAAAACACAGTGCCATCAATATGCGGACATTAAACACAGTGCCATCATAATAGTGCGGACATTAAACACAGTGCCATCATAGTGCGGACATTAAACACCGTGCCATCCATAGTGCGGACATTAAACACCAGTGCCATCAATATGCGGACATTAAACACAGTGCCATCACATCAGTGCGGACATTAAACACAGTGCCATCAATAGTGCGGACATTAAACACAGTGCCATCCATAGTGCGGACTGTATTAAAACAGTGCCATCCATTATAGTGCGGACATAAACACAGTGCCTATCAATAGTGCGGACATTAAACACGTGCCATCAATAGTGAGCACATTAAACACAGTGCCACAATAGTGCGGACATTAAAAACAGTGCATCCATAGTGCGGACATAAACCAGTGCATCATAGTGCGGACATTAACACAGTGCCATCAATAGTTGCGGACATTAAACACAGTGCCATCAATAGTGCGGACATTAAACACAGTGCCATCCATAGTGCGGACATTAACACAGTGCCATCAATAGTGCGGACTTATTACAACACAGTGCATCAATAGTGCGGACATTAAACACAGTGCCATCATAGTGCGGACATTAAACACCGTGCCATCCATAGTGCGGACATAAAAACACAGTGCCATCCATAGTGCGGACATTAAACACAGTGCATCAATAGTGCGGACATTTACACAAGTGCCATATCATAGTGCGGACATTAAACACAGTGCCATCCATAGTGCGGACATTAAAAACACAGTGGCCTCAATAGTGCGGACATTAAACACAGTGCCATCAAAGTGCGGACATTCAACCAGTGCCATCATAGTGCGGACATTAAACACAGTGCCATCAATAGTGCGGACATTAAAAACAGTGCCATCATAGTGCGGACATTAAACACAGTGCCATCAATAGTGGGACATTAACACCAGTGCCATCCATAGTGCGACATTAAACACGTGCCATCATAGTGCGGACATTAAACACAGTGCATCATAGTGGGACATTAAAACCAGTGCCATCAATAGTGCGACATTAAACACAGTGCCATCATAGTGCGGACATTAAACACAGTGCCATCAATAGTGCGGACATTAAACACCGTGCCATCCATAGTGCGGACATTAAAAACACAGTGCATCCATAGTGCGGACAAACCAGTGCCATCAATAGTGGACATTAAACACAGTGCCATCAATAGTGCGGACATAAAACACAGTGCCATCCATAGTGCGGACATTAAAACAGTGCCATCAATAGTGCGGACATAAACACAGTGCCATCATAGTGCGGACATAAACACAGTGCCATCATAGTGCGGACATTAAACACAGTGCCATCAATAGTTGCGGACATTAAACACAGTGCCATCAATAGTGCGGACATTAAACACAGTGCCATCCTAGGGCGGACATTAAAACAGTGCCATATAGTGCGGACATTAAAAACACAGTGCCATCCACGTCATGCGGGGTACACTTAAACACATGCATCCATAGTGCGGGACATTAAACACAGTGCCATCCATAGTGCGGACCATTAAACACAGTGCCATCATAGTGCGGACATTAAAAACACGTGCCATCAATAGTGCGACATTAAACACCGTGCTCCATCCATAGTGCGACACCTGGATGGTTCAGTCTAGCCCCACTTCCTCCCTAACTCTGGACCTTGGGCAGGGCTTCTTGTAGAGCAGCTTCCCATAGTCTAAGGCCTGGACAAGCAGGGCCAGTAAGAACAACTTTCGTTAAGTATCACCAGCAAACCAAGGTAAACCCAGCGATGAGGAAATGGCGGTTTTGGTCCTTTCCCTGGGTAAAGGGAGGGATTATTTCCTCTTATAGCCCCGTCTGGATTCTTGTGTTTTGCTTTAAATGTGTGCACGGTGGGTTTCTCTTTTAGAGGGGATTTCATAAATTGTTGGATTAGCTGTTGTGGTGCAGACCTGGTCCCTGTCCACTGCCTTTGGTTTGGTGGTTGTAGTTAGGATGTGTGTAGGGCTGGATTTAGACCTTCTAATGCACTTTATTACCCAGCACCTAAGGTTTCTCTCTGATTGAACGTTATTATACCTGCAAATGAAAACTGTTTTTAAGACAATTGTGCACCAGATGCGCTGCCGTCCAGTTATTCACTGGTTTAGTCACCATATTGAATGGTGGAAGCAATATGGCAGCTTATGTTGTAAATAAAATGCATTGTGTACTCACTATGAGATATTCCCACCCCCCATTCTGTCTATTTAAAAGTAAATAAATAAAAACGAAGAACTACCCTTTAAAGATCCAATTTAATGGTTATTCTAGTTAAATCTATATCTGGGCTCTTTTGCCTTAGGGACAAGTTTCCAGAATCTGAGCTGCTGTAATAATGTCCTGTTTCCCCTGTTTCTGCTTCCTGGTTCTTCCAGTTAGTAACTGTCAGTTATGGATTAGACAGTTGACATCACAGCCAATGACTGAATGTTAATCCCCTCTCTGCCTCTTCTGAGCATGCCCAGACTCAGTACAGGCTCAGTACAGGTTTCTAAATGGCTCAGTTTCCATGAGGCATCCAGAAGCATAGCAGGCATACAGTAATGAATTCATAGGTCAAACTATGATATATCCACATATTATAAAGAGGCCATTCTTTCTAAAAGATGTCATTATGAGGGTGGAGTTACCCTTTAACCCCATCCTCTCTAAACGTTACAGGTGTTGAATGTAACTTCTAATCCTTGGTTTCTAAGTGGGATGTTTGAAATTTCTGTGGGTTGTTTTCCTTAAAATATTGTTCCTTTCATTTTAATTGTACAATACTAAAGATCTGGATGAAAATGGGGATTATAGGATTACCGTATTCTAGTGAATCCCTTTAAATTGTTGCCATAGAGTCTCTTGAGATTATACTTGGTTTGCCTGTGATGGCACTAAAAGAGTTAAAGGTTAGTTTCCCCCTTTAAAATGAAGAATTGTGTATGGGTAAATTCCCCCCCAAACTGGAATATTTAGAAAGTTTAGTCTAACCTGAATTGCTGCCTGATGTTTTGTTACCTCTCTTCCTGCTTCCATTTATCAACTGTCAAGTGAGAGATATGACTGGTGACATCACAGCCAATGCCTGAATGCTATTCCCCTAGTTGCCTCTTCTGAGCGTGTAAAAGCTTGTAAAAAGGCTCGGAACGATCATTGATACTCGGGAAGTATGCTTAGATTGAATAAATTGGAGGTTTGGTTCTTATAAAAAGGGGGAATTTATTACCGTATATACTCGAGTATAAGTCGAATTTTTCAGGCTTTAAAGTTAGCCTGAAAACCTAACCTCGACTTATACTCGGGTCAAGTCCTAATTTAGATCCAAATTCTGCAATTACGGATAGTAACCAGTAGGTGGCGCTGTTAACCTGCATAGAAAGTTACAGGAGCTGATCTGCCTTTACACTTCCTGCTTCCTGTAATCTGGCTGCTGGACTCACTCAGCTCTGTCACTGCTCATCTGGATGCTGTAAATCTGATGGTCTCCTCAGTTTGGGGCAAAAAATGGCTGCTAGTTCAGTGCAAATGACAGCTTGAAACTACAACTCTCAGGTGACATTTTTAACTATTGGGATCAGAGGGCCCTTTACTATATGGGGTCAGAGGGCCCTTTACCATATGGGGGTCAGAGGGCCCTTTACCATATGGGGGTCAGAGGGCCCTTTACCATATGGGGGTCAGAGGGCCCTTTACCATATGGGGGTCAGGAGAATTGTAAATAATGGTAAGCTTAATTAAAACATTACTGAACCTTGCCACTCCACATGTTTAGAAACTGCAACTCCCAGCAACAAAGCAGGCAGGAAGTTGTAGTTTCCAAATATCTTGAGTGCCAAGGAATTGGGGCTTACTAGTACTGGATTTGGCTATTACTGTATGGGATTCATGTATGGGAATTGTGCTGTCCATTTTAAGGGCATATTAAGCCACAAAACAATACAGAATCAGAAGGCAGTACCCTCGGCTTATACTCGAGTCAATCAGTTTTTATACATTTTTCAGGTAAAAATAGGTACCTCGACTTATACTCGAGTATATACGGTAGTCTTAAATACTCCTTTAAAAAAAAATAGCTCTTGTGACCCAAGTTTTACAATAGACGTGATTTAAAGGGAAGATCACCTGACCTATGAACTTTCTTAAAAGTGAAGGCGCTTATAATAACAGAATTATTGTGTTTTAGTTTTTAAAACCTTTGAATTGTTTTTTTAGATTAATTGGCATTGCAGCTCCAACCCATGTGTATAAAGTAAGTGAGCAATATCTTATTATATTATATTATATTGCCTTTTTGGTGAAACCTGCATTGAGGAGAGATTTAGGATACAGGATATTTTTTCCCTTCCCTTCTGGTCCGTTTGTCTTTCTCACTACGTAAAGTTTGTTTGTTCATTAAATGGGATTTTTTTCTTGTTTCTTATCCTCTCTCCTGCAGGAGAATTTTCAGCCTTCAAGTAACTGCACATCCACTACAAGCACCTCTGTTACTCCTTAAGTCTTGTGTTCCTATAGTTTCTTAGCACTGGAAGTAAATAAAGAAATAAGCAGATACTTCATCCAAATTTTAGAGGGAGCAGCATGAACTACCAGAGAAGGAGGAGGGGAGGGATAAGGGACCAATACAGACAATTAACATTCCCCTATGGAATTCTCTGCTTCCCCAATTACAACAGTTTGGAGAGGGCATGACCTCTAGTGCCAGCAGGGGGCGTAATCCAATCGCTCTTCGGACTATGCGAGTTACTAACCTTCTGCAGTTTGGAATCTACAATCCAATCAGCATGGAAAATAATAATAAGCGATCTGCTTTTCCGTTTTCTTTACTAACCTGTGACAAATAAAATGCTGGATCTCCTGGTAGCAGAAATAACAACTTAAACCAACCATCCCAGGCTTGGCAGCACTACCAATGGGGGTTAAAAAAAATAAAAAACCTCCATTGCAGGATCCTATTCGTAATCCTCCTCCAGCTAAAACCGCAACGTGACGTTTACTGGAAACTATAAGAAGTCCCAACGATCCTCCATTCATTTACTGCAAAGGAAATCCGTTGAGATGAGCCAGATAATATCGATAAATTGCGCGGACTGAAATTGGAAACGTATAACATCCCTTTAACACATAATTGGCAGAGTCGCGCTTAGTTTAACCCTTTATAGACGCCTTTTGTTTGTGCTGTAGAAAAGGGCACAGGGATCCATTGCAACTGCCTGGCGTCCATCTTGGTGTATAAGATTCGCCTTTTGCAGAATTTAGTATTTCTTGACATCATTTAGTTTATCCACGGTGCAACAACGAACTGTGTTCCCACGAACAGACCAGCCCAGCACTCAAGGGACCCCCCCAAATCTTTTGCTTCATTGGAGATTCTGCATTTTATTTTAATATTTTAATGACTGATTCACCTTTCATCCTTTGGAACTTTCCATGTTCACCAGCTGAAAGGGGGCGATTTCTGGGACCTGTCACTAATTCATCTTCTTCTTCTATCCTTTTCCAGTTTGGGGTTTGGTTTGATTCCACCTGATCTACTTGGTTTCCATAGGCAGTGATTATTGGGAGCCACAGGCACTGCATCTGGGTCTTGCCTAATTCCGAGCCCTGCAAAGTTGGCTTTGTGGAGCTCCCTTGACATAGACCTGGACTATGGCAAGACTGACCAATGGGAAGACACTTCTTGCAGAGCATGCCTTGATCAGATACTGAGCTGTGGTGGTGGGTCCCGGGGCTGACTTTGCAGGGCTTGTTCTGCTCAGTTAGGTAGCAGTTTAGGTCCTCACCCTGGGTTCTGTCACGGGGGTACAATTACCATTAAATAAACAAAAAGTCTTTTATTCACATGTCTATAATATGTGAGGGGTTGAGAACACACAGGGTCTCGAAACGTTGGATATTGTAAACATGTGAATAGTGCGTAGAATATAGTGTTCCATGTAATAGTTACTTTTTACTACAATCCTCAATTGACCAATAGGAATCTTTATAACAACTCCCTGCATACAGGGGGCGTCTGATGTGTTTCTCCATCAGGTTGTATAGCGAACGGTCTGGAAAACCTGATATTGGTTAATGGCAGCAAATTGATAACTGTGTCACCCTTCTTTGTATATGACTGACCTCTGGTTCCCAATGTACTGCTTCCCCTATGCAACAATAGACCTTTCAATATTAACACTGGATAACTGTACAGCAGTGCTTGGCTAACATGTGGCCTGATCTCACCAATACAGATCAGGCACCTCCTACCCTCTCACCAATACAGATCAGGCACCTCCTACCCTCTCACCAATACAGATCAGGCACCTCCTACCCTCTCACCAATACAGATCAGGCACCTCCTACCCTCTCACCAATACAGATTGGGTACCTCCTACCCTCTCACCAATACAGATCGGGCACCTCCTACCCTCTCACCAATACAGATTGGGCACCTCCTACCCTCTCACCAATACAGATTGGGTACCTCCTACCCTCTCACCAATACAGATCAGGCACCTCCTACCCTCTCACCAATACAGATCGGGCACCTCCTACCCTCTCACCAATACAGATCAGGCACCTCCTACCCTCTCACCAGTAGGATTCATCCCAACCAATACCAGATTGGGCACCTCCTACCTCTCACCAATACAGATGGGCACCTCCTACCCTCTCAATCTCTCAACGGCGCAATCACCAGATCAGGCACCTCCTACCCTCTCACCAATACAGATGGACCCTCCTACCCTCTCACAATACAGATTGGGTCACCTCCTACCCTCTCACCAATACAGATGGGCACCTCCCTACCCTCTCACCAATACAGATTGGGCACCTCCTACACCCTCTCACCAATACAGATTGGGCTACCTCCTACCCTCTCACCAATACAGATTGCAGCACCTCCTACCCTCTCACCAATACAGATTGGGCAACCTCCTACCCCTCACCAATACAGATCAGGCACCTCCTACCTCTACTACTTATCAATACAGTCAGGCACCTCCTACCCTCTCACCAATACAGATGGCACCTCCTACCTCTCACCATACAGATCGGCACTCCTACCCTCTCACCAATACAGAGGGCACCTCCTACCCTCTCACCAATACAGATCAGGCACCTCCTACCCTCTCACCATACAGATGGTACCCTCCTACCTACCTCTCACCAATACAGATCGGGCACCTCTACCCTCTCACCAATACAGATGGGCACCTCCTACCCCTCTCACCAATACAGATGGGTACCTTACCCCTCCTACCCTCTCACCAATACAGATCAGGCACCTCCTCCTACCTCTCACCAATACAGATGGGCACCTCCTACCCTCTCACCAATACAGATCAGGCACCTCCTACCCTCTCACAATACAGATCAGGCACCTCCTACCCTCAACCAATACAGATCAGGCACCTCCTACCTACTCACCAATAAGTGGGTTCACCTCTCCCTACCCTCCTCACCAATACAGTATCAGGCACCTCCTACACCCTCTCACCAATACAGATCAGGCACCTCCTACCCTCTCACCAATACAGATTGGGCACCTCCTACCCTCTCATCAATACAGATTGGGCACCTTTCACCCTCTTACTGGCTTCAAACCCTAATGTTCCAAATAGATGGAATTGTTTCATTTCTCAGCTGCCCAGGTTATAAATTGAGTCCTAAATAAGACATGAGGCCAGCGTTCTATTTCTTTTGCTTTATATAAAGTGACTTGGTTCTGGGATCTTAAGCTACACTTCCCAGTGTAGGGGATGCTGGGTATTGTAGTTTAGATGGAGGGGGGGGGGAGGTGGTGAAGACTGCAGTGTTTAACCAAGTAGTTATTTTGGTTTTTACCAATGCAATCCTTTTTAATGGGTTTTTAAAGCCTAAATTGTAGCACATGGCAATTTTTTTTGTAAATGTACAGCTGGGGGAAAATGTATTTATTTAATTTATTCTGTGCCGTCTTGGACGACGGAAGCGGAAGACACGTTAAGGTTACTCACTGTGACTTCTGTTCCTCTACCTTCATCCGATTGGCTGTTCTGGTTGTTTTTTCCCTTAAAGTAACGTTTCCTTATTAGCGTTGGACTGATAATTACCGGTACTGCAAGCTATTGGACACCGTGACATTGACATTGGCACCAGAACGGTTATCTCTGTATGTAGATTATTTTCTGGTATTAACCCAAACCGGGAATCCACTTTCCATTAATACAAACTGAATTCACCCCAAAACATGTTTGGGTTCTGCCAAGGAGACGTGTTGGTATGTTGCTTCATATCTGTAAACTACATGACTGGGACTGTAACGTCTCTAAGGCTGGGTACACACCATTCGCCACTAGCGAGCAGTGGGCCGGGACATATTACTGTCAGGAACCGCACGATCGACCGCGATTTTCCGACACGGTGCGGACGACCCACAAGTACACAATTTTTTTTTTTTTTCCACACCAACTGACCAATACATGGTAAGATTGGTCGGCCCGGAAAATTGCATGGTGCCTAACTCCCAAGATTCCAATCCTTCACCAATGTCCCCTATCCTGATCTGTTTTTATGGACCAAATGTGAGAATTCAGTTGAAATGGTTTAAAGGGCAACTAAAGCCACAGAACAAAACTGAACCAGAAGTCAGGACACCTTGATATAAAACCAGTAATCTGTGTCTTACCTCTCATTTTGGGAAATTTACCTAAATAACATATGGTTTGTGCTTTACTTCTCAGCATTCTAGTATCAGACAGTTTGGTCAATGACCATTATGTTCTGCACATGCTCAGTCCTTAGCTATGGCAGAAACTTGTTACAGTTGGTCACACCCATTAATAATCTCTAGCCAATCCTTTTACAGGACAGATAAAGCAAGGAAGCATGTGACTGAGGTCAGGACTCGGGAGGTGTGGTCTGACACTGCCCATACACACAGATACTTCATACAGTTCTTAACAGGCTTTGATTTGCTTTAACAGAGTTTACTAAAGTGGCATTTTATAGTTTATTGGTGTTTTTAGGGGGGTTGATTTCAGATTCTGGAGTATAAAAAATTGGGTTTAGTTCTCCTTTAAAGCAGAATTCTATCTGTTGGCTGCCATTGTGTGGATCTCGTTCAGCCAATCACCCCACTAACCTTTACCTGTTTCTGTGATATTGTTTTGTTTTATTCTGCTTTTGGCTGAATCCTCCCGTGTTTAGTGTAGATCAGTGCCGTAGCCACATTCATTCTATCGATGACTCTATATATCGCTCGGTAGGAAATTTCTGATATAAAATTATTCTGGTTTCTATTGGTGAAAACCGGGAGTGAATGTTGGTGATATTTTAACCCTTCAAAGTTTTATACCGGGCAATCGGTCAGAGCAAAATATCCACCTTGTATGCTCAGCCTTACTGTGTATTGGTGCCGAATATGATCACCTCATTCTGGCCATTAACCAAGAACACTGTACCACGATACAGTATACATGAACTCTCCATGCTGCAAAGCTAAGCACCAGTTGTTCATTGGGATTTGAGTTCATTTAGTGAGATATGTGCAATAAATGCTGTAAATGTGAACAATCCAATTCTCTCTCTCTCTCCTCTCTTCTCTCTCTCTCTCTCTCCCTCTCTCTCTCTCCCCCCCCAATCTTGTTTCTAGTTATGGGACACTGACAAACCACAGTCAACATGCAGAGCAGTGTCGGGTAAATGTAGATTTAAATAATCCTAGTTTTTCTTTATTGGTTTATTGCATATATTCACAAAGTACTATGGTCTTAATTTTAGCTTATAAAATGCCCCATACATGTACAGAATTCATAGATTTGGTTACTGTGTCTTACAGAATATCCGATTACTCTATATACCCAGTATAGAGGAAGCAACTGACGACCCAGTAGAGAGAGGGCAACTGGAGAGAGTATAACGGGTTATATATGTGAAATGAGAGAGAGTCATACTGGGATGGAATAATAAATGGTTTTGACGTTTTACTGGGCCTTTAAACAGTCAGGTGACCTGTGTCCCCGCAAAATGTGTAACTTTCTCTGTATTGTCACTTATTTATTTGCATTTCCGGTCTGTCAGGTTCCTCCCATTCAAACATTATTATTATCATTACACCGTCACCATTTCTAGATCCAGAGCATCAAAAGGACAATTCGGTGTTAACTTGGACTTTGATATCCTGCTGGTGGATAGAGCGATCTGACTGTTTTTTTTAATTCCCTTTGGTGAATAAATAAAGCTGTGAATTCTCCCTTCATTTCAGCAGAAATCTATTTTTGTTAACCCCTCCAAGCCCAATTACCGCACAGTGGCCTACCTGCTCCCGTCTTTGCCTGCTCGTAATGGCAGGCGCTTGAATAATATCACTTGGTTTCAAAGCTGCTTTTATTAAACGAGTAACAATTTGTATGTCTTGGGGATGTATTTATTTTTAAAGTCAGATGTTTTATTTTTTCATTTCTGTTACACGACGATCAGCGATGTTCCTGTCGTACTTTTGAATGTTTTACGAGCGATAGACCACACCCCCCACGCTACGTTTTTCGTCACTTTCACCCCAAACTTTTCGGATTTGTCTCCGCCCCCTCTGTTCACTTTTTTTTTTTTTTTTTCTCATGTAAATTTGTAAAATGGGAATAATATCAATTTTTTTTTGTTAGAGAGCATGAAAAATTAGAGAAATAATATGAAAAACAAAAAAAGTTTGATAGCTAAAAATTTCAAGTGAAGAAATCCTATTTCTGTGTAAAGTTATTTAAAAGAATTGTATTATATTCAAACGGCGAAAAGGTCAACGCACCTGAAGTGTATATGGGGACACAGACAATAAAGGTCGACTGCATGGAAAATGTGTGTGGGGCTGTGTGTTTTATTTCCTCTGTCAGCGGAAGGTAAACTAAAGATGACGAATGTTAAACCTTTCCCACTAGGCTCTGCACTCATTTATAGGCTGATGCCATTTAGCTCGTGTGTTGTGGTACGTTTAGAAAACCCAGACAGATGACATCACATCCAATGACTGAATGTTAATCCCCTGTCTGCCTCTTCTGAGCATGCCCAGGCTCAGTACAGGTTTCTAAATAGCTCAGTTTACATGAGGCATCCAGAAGCATAGCAGGCATACAGTAATGAATTCATAGGACAAACTATGATATATCAACATATTATAAAGAGGCCATTCTTTCTAAAAGATGTTATTATGAGGGTGGAGTTGTCCTTTAAACTTTCAATCCAGTTCGTAGAGACCATAGATAAAACTCACCCATGTCTATATCCTTATTTCCCATGTTCTTGGTACCACACGGCATTGTGGGTCACTTGGTTTGTCTTATCGTTTTGTTGACAGCTGTGTCCACATTGCCTGTTCCCTGTGTGTATCAGTAACAAACATACTGTCATTCTCCCACCACTTTCTATGGGTCTAGATTTAAACTGCTCTGTGTTGCCTTAAAAATTCTGCAGGTAATGAGGGGGAGATTTAGGGTTTGTGTGTCAGCAGTAAGGACAGTGTGGAAGGATAAAGATAGTCTAGATCGGTAATGGCGAACCTTTTAGAGACTGACAGGGACATTCAATAAAAGTTCTTATCGTTAAAATGGTGCTAATTTTGCCCCAACCAATCAGATCCTATTTAACATTTAAAAGCTAACATCTCATTGGTTGGGGCAAAATTAGCACCATTTTTAACGATAAGAACTTTTATTGAATAACCCTCTGAGTGCCCAAAATCCACTTATTCCAAGTAACACACATAGTTAAGTACACACTCCAGTTGTAGGGTCTCTCTCCCAGCAAAGCGTAAACTATAAACAGAAGGAGAGAGGATAACCAAGGCAGTTTGAACTGTGTACGTTTATTTATTGTTCCTTAAACAATAACAATAAACATTCCCACCTGGCTTGGTTGTTCTCTTACTTCCTGTTTATAGTTTACACCAAAACCCACTTATTTATTGCATAGTGCGAACACGGCAATTTAACCTGTATGTGGAGGTTTTAGTTTAGAAAACAACTCGAACAGATAGACACAGATACAGTAGATAGAATTGATTATAGATTGCTTATTAACCTCTACGTTACCGCACAGGAGTTTGAGATCCAAAACGGTGACCATTAACCCCTACATGATCAGACAAGAGTTTGGGATCAAAAACAGTGACTCCAGCAAATCTGAACTTTAAAGCACAAACAAAATCAATTTTCTTTTAGGTAAGAAATCCCCTTTCCCCTGGCTTGTCTGGCACCCCCCATATTACAGTTTATTCAGGCAGTAAGAACACTTCAAACTATGCAGAGCCGATAGATACAGCAGTGATTGGACATTCCTCACCTCCTTAGCGTGCTGTGGCAGCCACAAGACTCGTGCAGCAGTTGATGTTCATGTGACCTCTCTCTGCTACAGACAGCCGCTACAATTTCTCAAGCTCTGGATTGCAGAAAGGGGAGCAGACCGGGTAGTGTCACTCCGGCTTTCTGGTAACAAACACTGGTGAACTCTGCTGTGCATAAGTGCCCACAAAGCGGGCCCTGAATGCCACAGGTTCACCACCACTGGTCTGGATGCATCTAAAATAGAGGGGAGATACCCTATAAGGTTTTACACCCTCTAGGGCAAACAACCCCAGGTGTCCATACATAATGTTGGTCCTACCTGGCCGTTAACAAAGCAGGGGATGGACCTCCTTGTCTACTACTGTCTCGTTTGACTCTCCCTAATTTGGCATTTTGGAAACTTTCCAATAGCAATTAAATATTGGAAGATTGGCACCCTGGACTTCTTTTTGTTGACCATTCAAACAACATTAATAACTGGCTGAGAAATCGTACAGGTGACCTGGATGGATCCACAAAAGGAAAACCCAAGATGAACAGTAAGAAAAATTTCACATCTCCGACCATCAAAATCGTCAAATAGTAGGAAAAAAAATCATCCATTGAGGTTTATCCAGAGATAACTAGAACTATTATTGTAGATTAAACTTACAACAGATCTGGAACAGCTGGTAAGTTGTATTTATATCATATAAATAAGGAATACATTGTGGTTAAAGGCAACATTGTGGAGAAACCATCCCTAAAGGCCATATTTATAAAGGCGGATACCGCGTTATCATAAAAGTACGACCCAGGCTGTAAATCTGCATTTATAAACGTTGGTTCGAATAAAACCATGCGGTAGTAAACTATGGAAATGGCGTTGTATGGTGGATCAACAGTTATGTCTATCTAATCGAATTCATGTAGGGCTGTTTTCCTTTAGTTTAGTTCTTTGTAGGTAGGCTTACCATATTGCTATCGATCATCTGTATATTATCAATATCTCACACACAAGGATAAGCAATGTTGTAAATAGTAAATAACCTTGAGATCCTTGATGAATTTTCCCACCTGGCCAACGTGGCGTTTGGTTAATATGTAAAGACATGTGACGGTTAGAAACCTTTATAAAGACTCTGTATTCACAGTAACCGTTGCATTATCCAACCTGTCTCCTGTCCAATTGGATTCATCCAATCCTGGGGCAATGAATCCAATATTTATCCTGTTTTTGGCTTTTCCCAGTCTATGGGCAACGACTATAGGTAAAAATTTTATTTTCTAATTTTGTAACATCAAATGTATAAATCAATCATAGAAATAAATGTTTAAATAAATAAATCTGTCTTATTAGAGATGTTTTGTTAACCGAGCTACTGGGTAAGTAACCAAGATTAAATCATGAGGAACACAATTTATTAATTTTTCAGGAAATGTAAATGAGAATTGTGACACATCTTGACTCTGTTGTATGGCTCCTCCCCCAGTCAAAGTCGCTGACAATTCTCCCATCTTTGACATGGGTAAGCATATGATAATGAAGGGGGAAGAGCCAGAGCTGTCCGTAGTGCTCCCTTTAATTCTCTTGTCTATAAATACACTTAAGAGAGCCATACATGCTTCCATCCCAGTATAATGTGATTGATATTGGTCCGATACATACACACTGATTTTTTGATATCAGAAGATCTACTTGTATCTGTGTTTTATAGTTCCATTAGGCATTCTATACAATATAGATGACATCTCCTACAAGTATACAGGCTTATTTAATAGGAGCTGAAAATTAAAACTGTTAATTAGCATCAACCAGATGCCACCTTATTACTGGTCTACTACAGGTAGAAAATGTTCTAACTTCTGATTGGTTGTAGCCACTATTAGAGGGAGACGTAATGAAAGTTGTTATTGTTAAAAATGGTGCTAATTTTGCCCCAACCAATCAAATGTTAGCTTTCAAATGGTAACTGACATTTCATTGGTTGGGGAAAAATTAGCACCATTTTTAATGATAAGACCTTGTATTACATCTTCCTAATAGTGTGTTTATACTACCTGCTTCTATTGTGTGGTTACAGAAGTGTCACCGGATTATAAATGGGTCAACAACTACGATGAGCGTCTAAGTTTCCAGTGTCCAAGCCAACAGAGCATCTCATTAATTATAAGGTAACACGTTTATAGGGTTTGGTGTATGTGGAGGTACCGCTTCCATTCATAGCAGGCTAACCTTACAGCTCTGACTTCCACGTGGCCTAAACTCCCAAGCAGATAGTACAAACAGGGAATGCAGAAGCAGTTTATTTATTTTTATCTTTCATCACAACAAGCATTTTCATAGCTGTATATTACTGCAACAGTGTTAAGGCCAATACAGCAGTATCCCTTGAATGGTGCTGATATGCATAAAATTCCTTTATATAGTGATGGCCAACATTCCACCAATCAGCAGTTTGACATCATTTAATATAAACAATACAATGAGAAGTCTATGGTTGGGGTTGGGATAGATTGTTCCTAGTTCATTCAGTGTAATACTCAGTAGAGATGGAGGCTCCCAGTGGGTAGGGTTGACTTACTAGAAAATGATCATGAAAAGCTTGGATTCCCCTACTCAATGAGATGTCAATAGGCCCATGTGCACTTGACTTGTGTTGTACCTTTCCTGTAGTATCCATGATAATTACAAGGAGGACAGAGTGTGGGATTTTGCCTGCCAGAAAACATTCACTGAGCCCGACACCTGTCTGTGGACGGAATATGTCAACGATTTTGATCTGGAGTTTCAGTTCGTCTGCCCAAGCGGCTCCGTGATTAGTGGAATGGAGAGTATCCACGATAACAAAAGGGAGGACAGAAGGTAAAAAAAAAAACATTTTCCAAGAGGAATATTTATAAAGCTGCACCTTATTTTACACTACCAGGTGTTATTTTACACTAACAGTGATTTAACACTAATAGTCGTTATTTAACACAGACTGTCCCTATTTGACACCAACAGTCATTATTTAACACAGACTGTCCCTATTTAACACCGACAGTCGTTATTTAACAGACTGTCCCTATTTAACACCGACAGTCGTTATTTAACACAGACTGTCCCTATTTAACACCAACAGTCATTATTTAACACACTGTCCCTATTTAACACCGACAGTCGTTATTTAACACAGACTGTCCCTATTTAACACCGACAGTTGTTATTCAACACACTGTCCCTATTTAACACCGACAGTCATTATTTAACACAGACTGTCCCTATTTAACACTGACAGTCGTTATTTAACACAGACTGTCCCTATTTAACACCAACAGTCGTTATTTAACAGACTGTCCCTATTTAACACCAACAGTCATTATTTAACAGACTGTCCCTATTTAACACCGACAGTCGTTATTTAACACAGACTGTCCCTATTTAACACCGACAGTCGTTATTTAACACAGACTGTCCATATTTAACAGCGACAATCGTTATTTAACACCAACAGTCATTAACAGCGACAGTCGCTATTTAACACCGACAGTCGCTAATTAACACAAACAGTCGCTATTTAACACTAACAGTCACTAGTTAACACTAATAGTAGCTATTTAACACATTCGCTATCTAACAGTCGCTACTTAACACAGACAGTCGCTGTTTAACAGTCTAGATCATTGAACTACTGAGAACCCTTATTGTTATTTAGGTCACAATATCTACACCTAGTAATAGGTTTAATGGTTTTCGTTAGTGCAAGATTAACCCAGTGCATTATGGGATGTAGAGGAGAACAAGGTTGGTCTAGACCAGAAACGGAATTAGCTCTGGGGTGTTATGGTGCCCATATCGCGGTCGTACAATATCGTATGCTCGGTGGATTGTGTATGGATGATCACCCTATAAATTTTAGACCACTTCTGTCTTCTTCTTACCATCACTGCCAATTAGAAGGGGAACTGTGGACCAAAAATGGCTTTAGGTAAATTGATAGGAATTGCTCTCCTGAGAATTTTTGCAATTTATTTCCATTATTTATTTTGCATAGTTTTGAAGATATTTACATTTTTGTGTGTGATATGGCAGCAGCATCACCAGGTCCCCTGCACTTCCTGCTATGAAACCTGTCAGTCAATCTGTCCTGTGTCTCCTCCTCCCATTTGCAGCCCCCCCGGTCCCTCCCACTCATAGACCCCCTGGTCCCTCCAGTTGCAGGCCTCCCTTGTCCCATTCTCTTACAGCCCCGTGTGGCCCCGCCCACCCACGGGTGCATAAGCCCCACCCACTCACAAGTACATAAGCCTCGCCCACCCACGGGTGCATAAACCCCACCCACTCACGGGTGCACAAGCCCTGCCTACTAGCGGGTGCCGTGGGCCACTCAGACCCCCCCCTACAGAAAACTGTTTTATCAGCCTTTTCAGGCAGAATGAGAACTCTGTTTTCACATAGTGGGAGAGAAGGGCTGTCAGGACTTCACACAGCAGAGAGGAGGAGACTTCCTGTCTCCCTCACACACTGAGGGAGTCTGAGGCTGTGCTCGCCGGCGGCACTGTGCAGGAGAAACCTTAGGAATGTCACATGTCAGCCTCCCACCCATTAACTTTCTGGTCAGTCATTTCTGTATATCTTGAGCTGTGGAGCACGTAGAGAGGTGGTTGATGGCTCGTTTTAAAGGTAGGAACCTGGCCTTTTATTTCAACTTGTTTGGAGACCACAGTTCCCCTTTAACCATTTCTCAAGTCTACTATGTCAATGAGAATCGCCTTGCTGAATTTCTAGACCACCGTCTCCAACAATGTCTGACTGGATTCTGTTACAGGTGGAAAATTTTCTGCTGCAAAGGGGAAGTGAAAGTTGATAGCAATTGTAGATGGAGCGGTTACGTCAATGATTTCGATCAGTATCTGCGTTGGGACGCCCCTTCTGATTATTATATGGTGGGACTATCCAGTTACCATGACAACAAAAGAGAGTATGTATCAGTGATCCAATCGGCATTTAAACTTACCACGGTCATATGCAAATTACAGTGACCCTATATTATAACTATATATAATACCAGAGCCATCCAGTAAATTATACTTATTAATGGTGCTTAGTTATGTCATCAGTTATAATGAGTATTTAGCTTTGTCATCAGTTATAATCAGTGTTTAGCTATGTCATCAGTGTGTGTGGGGGATCGACAGCGAATAATTATAAACAAACCCAGGACCAGTTATTAACATCCCTGGAGACAGGCGTAAGGTGTGTGGTGAATATACACAGAAGTAATCCCCTAAAGCATAGTTGGGGATAATTTATAACATTCCCAGACAGGCAGTAAGGTGGTGTGGGGATCCGACAGAATAATATAACTCCCCAGACAAGTTATAAACATCCCAGACAGGCAGGTAAGGTGTCGTGGGGATTCCGACAGAATAAATTATAACATTCCCAGACAGGCAGTAGGGTGTGGGGATCTGACAGAATAATTATAACATCCCCAACAGCAGTAAGGTGTGTGGGGATCCGACAGAATAATTATAACATCCCAGGACAGGCAGTAAGGTGTGTGGGGATCCGACAGAATAATTATAACATCCCCAGACAGGCATAGATAAGGTGTGTGGGGGATCCGAAGAATAATTATACATCCCCAGACAGGCAGTAAGGTGTTGTGGGGATCGGACAGAATAATTATAACATCCCATGGAAGAACAAAAGGCAGTAAGGTTGTGGTGGGATCCGAAACAGAACAATTAAACATTCCCTCAGACCATGCAGTAAGGTGTGTGGGGGATCCGACAGAATAATTAACATCCCAGACAGGGCAGTAAGGTGTGTGGGATCCGACAGAATAATTATAAATCCCAACAGATCCCACAGACAGCAGTAAGGTTGTGGGGATCCGACAGAATAATTATAAACATCCCCAGACATGCATCAGTAAGCGTGTGTGTGGGGATCCGACAGAATAATTATAACATCCCAGACAGGCAGTAAGGGTGTTGGGATCCGACAGAATAATTATAAACATTCCCAGACAGGCAGTAAGGTGTGTGGGGATCCGAAAAGAATAATTATAACATCCCCGACAGGCAGTAAGGTGTGTGGGGATCCGAGAATTAGAACATTCCCAGCAGGCAGTAAGGGTGTGGGGATCCGATCATTCCTGACTCCAGTGGCAATCGGAAAATTTCCCTGTATTCCAACTCTACTTTATGTTTCATACCAGTGAACTTGTAACACCTTTCACGTGTTAATTAAAGGACAAATATACTGGTAAAATTAAACGTTAGAAATGTCAAGTACCTGGGGCAGGGGAGATTAGTGATTGATTATTCTACCTCCCAATATTGGTTGCAATCATCTGCCAGTTTAGTGCCCTGGGCCTTCCTGTATTAAAGATAGTGCTGAAGGCCATCAGGAAACTGGCAGAAACATTTTTTTTTTTGGTGCTGCGCCGTCTTCATCGAAATGATATGGAAGTAGAAAGTACAAACAATCCTACCTCCTGCCCCCGGTACGTTTCATTTTACGTTTTTTGAAAAAAACTTGAGTACGCACTATAGTTCTCCATCTATTAACTATTGCCCTCAGCCCGGATTACCATTAGGCAGAGGAGAAATGCGCCACCCTCCTACATTACACAATAGCCTGATCCTGTTTCATGGGGAAATTTGTGGAAGAGACATCGGTCTGTCATTGGCTCCCTATTTATGGAAATAATATGGACACTGATAAGATTTATTAGAGACAGAATTTATTGTAATTGCAGCATTAAGGGATTTATAAACTGCTGGTAATTCACATGTTCGATGGTTAATGTATTCCTTTTTACAGCTGTAGTAGTTCCAGCGCGCTATCTCTGAAAATGGGAAAAAGCATTATAAATAGAAATGTATGGTTACGTCAAATATATCTGTGATTATATAATATATATATAAACGGTGAGTCGATGTACCATGGAGACATAGCTAAACACTGATTATAACTGATGACATAGCTAAACACTGATTATAACTGATGACATAGCTAAACACTGATTATAACTGATGACATAGCTAAACAATGATTCATAACTGATGAACATAGCAAAACACTGATTATAACTGATGACATAGCTAAACACCGATTAGTAACTAGAAGACTGTAAGACCACATGCTAAACACACTAATAACAACGATTAACTGATGACACATGCTAAACCACTGATTATAAAACAGGGACATAGCAACAGATTAACTGATGATAATAGCTAAACACTGATATTAACTGATGACATATGCTAAACACTGATTTAACTGATACATAGAAACCTGATTAAACTGATTATCTAAACACGATTATAACTGATGACATAGATAAACACTGATTATATTCTAGACATAGCTAAAAGCTTATACTGATGACAGATAAACCCATGATTATAACTGATGACATATAATAAACACTGATTATAACTGATGACATATAATAAACACTGATTATAACTGATGACATAGCAAAACCACTGATTATAAACTGAGACATATATAAACACGGATATAATGAGACATAGGCTAAACACTGGATTTATAATGATTACATAGGCTAAACGCTGAGTATAAGATGGCACTGTGTTTAATGTCCGCACTATTGATGGCACTGTGTTTAATGTCCGCACCATGGATGGCACTGTGTTTAATGTCCGCACCATGGATGGCACGGTGTTTAATGTCCGCACTATGGATGGCACGGTGTTTAAGTGTGTCCCATTTGCACATCTAACAGCGCTGAGCTACACACTAGGAGTTTACAACAAACAAGCCATTGTTTTTATTACTTTCACACCTTACAAAATTGTAGCAGTGGAAACTAATACAAAAATAGAAAGAGGAAGAAAATAAAAACTTATCTGTATTTGGCAAGGGAAAATCCACATACAGTTTTTCATTCTATCCAATCCTTTCATTGTAGATCCTTGCCTCCATTGAACTGCTGGCCCGGTCATTGCCAAAAATTCACCGCAGTGCATCTGAGCCGTCATTAAACCGAGCTGGATTCCAGACAGAAGACTTCAGTCTGTACACATGTGCTTCTCCCAAAACGCCTATCCAGGCAGGAGGATACGGTGGGTTTATGATCCGCGGACTGTGAGCGAAGGCCAATTTGAACCATGCGTGGCTCTCCGAGCACTTAATTCCCTGCTGGCAGGAAGCTAATTCCTAATGTTGCACTTCTATTCAATGTAATGTACAGAGAAATTCTACCAGATCTGTGTGATTCCGTGTAAATAGATATTCTATAGAGGTAGAGAGATTCTTTATCATCTGTTACATCACGTCACACTTGCTGCTTTTCATATTTGTTTCAGGATCTCTTTTCAGAACGATTTTTATTAGCACAATTCGAAAATGGATTTTCTGCTTTCTTAAAGAGATATCGCTACCTTACATCCTCTTTTTTTGGTGATCTTCTGTTGACACTAACTAGGTTTAGTTTTAGAATCATTATTTAAAAAGCTTTTCAGATGTAGCTCAATGATGGAATTTTTATTTTATTGCTTGGCTATTGAAAAGGAAAAAGGATGAACCAGATAATTGATCAGACAGGAAGTAAATCATCATGTAATCGGGAAGTGTTTTTCTCTGTTCGTTCATCAAGATTGAATTAAGCTTTTGTTACAAAAAAAAAACCCTTTTCACGAAGTCAGTTATTTTTTAAAAACCGTATCCCTTTTAAGACCCCAACGTAATTTGTAAAGCTAGATTTGGCCCCTCCCTTCACTCTCATTTGATGCATCCAGGGTGAGGATCTAAACTGTTATTTCGTCATTCCTGGATTTACCTTAGTTTGCATAAAGTTGTTTTGGATGGTTCAGTCTAGCCCCACTTCCTCCCTAACTCTGGACCTTTATTGGTTTCTTTTTCAAAGGCACTCTGGTAGGTGTTTATAGCCAGTGTGATCAATATTTCGCTGTATCTTCTATATATCTCAATTGAGATTCCATCTGGGCCTGGTGTCATTCCCCCGTTGGCCATTAGAGCCAATGGCTTCTACTTTTCGCATTGCGGAGATTGTTTTTTTTCCAGTCTGTCCTATCTGGGTTGGGTAATTTAGGGCTGTTTATATACTGATTAAGGCAATTCCGAGTATGTTATTGCCAAACGATTCTTGTAAAGTCTTGTAAATTGAGAATCCAGTCGGATGATTCGTGGAAACGTCTTAAGAAATGAATCTTCAGTCCGATTAAAAGAATTACCACAGGTATACTGTGACCTGGATGAATGAACTATTAAGAAACTGTGACCTGGTAAATTGTAATTGAGAGATCCAGTCGGATATTCGGTTGAAACGCTTCAAGAATAAACTTCGTCGATTAAAAGAATACCACAGATATAACCGTGACGCTTGGCATGGATGAATATACAGAATACCGTGACCTGGATGAATGATCATTAAAGATAACCTACCTGGATGAATGAATATTACCAGAATAACCGTGACCTGGAAGGATTATAGATTACAGATATTACCGTGACCGTGGATGAAAATATTACAGATAACCGTGACCTGCGATGAAAATGAATATTACAGAATATACCGTGACCTGATGAAATGAATATTACAGATACATACCGTGACCTGGAGGATGATATTACAGATATACCGTTGACCTGGATGGATGAATATTACAGACTATACCGCTGGGGGAACAAAAATGAATGAATATTACAGACCTATAAACCGTGACGGATGAATGAATATTAAGTTATATATACCGTGACCTGGAGGAATGACACCATTTAGTTACCGTGACCTGGCTGGATGACTATTACAGATAGGCCCGTGAACCTGGATGAGACATATCAAGATAGACCTGACTGGATGGATATATTACTCATCGTGACTAGGTTAAATAGACCGTGACCTGGATGGATGAATATTACAGTAGACCGTGACCTGGAGCTGAATATTACGATGAACCGTGACCCCCCCATGATGGAGAATATTACAGATAGACCGTGCCCTGTGATGGATGAATATAACAGATAGACCGGACCGATGGATGAATTTACAGATAGACCGTGACTGGTGGCTGAATTACGAAGACCGTTGACCTGGATGGAGAGAATATTACAGACTGGACCGTGACCGGATGGATACATGAATATTACAGATACCGTGACTGGATGGTGATGAATGATACGAATATATGACATGAAAACCTTCACAAGGCAAACTCTGTGAATTGTTTATCATCATAAGCGAACCGGCTGTTGAACTATATTTTAACAATTCATGGGTGTGGGGTTGTGCTCTTATCTTATACGTTCGAGAGCATAACTTACTGCCCCCCTCTTCCCCTTAAAACATTCTTATACTTGGAATCAAAACTGCAAATGTGAACAGATACAGGTGGAGAAAATGGGTCGGGAAATGATATAAACCGATTCACACGCGTGTTCTGTAAGGAAGGCAATTTGACCCACACATGGGGATGGCAGTATTGCAAGTCTTTTCACTCAATTCACTAGAACAGCATAAAGATGCCATGGAACACACCGTTCTGCAGAAGAGGTTATAACAATCTTTGCAAATAAACGGGGCACGTGTGTAGCAAAGTAGCAATTTATGTATTCGTTTTGTGTGTTATGGTGTCATATTTGCACAAGATTTAGGAGAAAATCCGAGGCTTAAACATGTTGGGTCTATGGTGTTTGCAGGACTTATCCGAGAGCGGGTCGTCCAATGCAGTGAAGGAAGTAAGTGGTGCAGATCAAACGTTGAGGGTCAGCTCGCTTCCCTAGTGCTATTTTCACGAGTGCGATGAAAAATCCCTTTCATGATGAATGAAAACAAGTCCTCCAGCTGTAGTAATATATTGATGTGTTTGTGGCTGTAAAATAATGTAACATCCAATCTGTACAGCTACAAATGTTCCCCAAATTTACTGTGTGTTTAATTTTAGCCTAAGTTTTGTCTCGTTAATCCCTTCCACTTAAAGGAGAACTACGTGCTTATAATGTTTTTTCAAAACAGTCAAAAATGAAAAACACCATACAGTAGGTAGATGTTACGTTCTAATTTACCCCACAATATCCTTTCTATGAGGATGTGACAGCATGAAGAAACTGTCCCTGCCAGTCTTCCTGAGTGCTTCAGCTCTATCTTTTATAACAGGAGACCAGGATACTACTGTATATACTCGAGTATAAACGAGTTTTTCCAGGCTTAAAAAAAGCTGAAAATGCCTACCTCGGTTATTCGAGTCAACCTGTCTCTTACCTTGTCCGACGGCCCGCGCGATCCGCACCCTTAGTGGGCATCCGGTGAGTCCTACCCCGGCGCTACTCACGTTGCAGTGCTGAGTGATGACACATCCGTATCCAGTGAGGAGTTGGAGCGAGGAGCGGGCGAGCCGCTGGACAAGGTAGAGAATACCACGGACACCCGGGAGGGCAATATTACAAAAAGAGTAAAACCTTCTTATTTGTGCATACTGTAATTCACAAAGTAAAGGGGATTACCCTATTTGCAAGTATTTAACCACGTATAGTGTTTGCAAAACTAAACTCCCAGCATAAGTATTGCTGGAGTTGTAGTTTCCAAAATCTTAATGGCAAATACCTAACCCCCTCGGTACTTATACTCGAGTCAATATGTTTTTTCCCCTTTTTTACTAAAACTAGGTACCCACACGTTTATACTCGTGACGAGTTTAATCGAGTATATACGGTAAACCTAGCATATGAAACTGTATGTGCGTGTAGCTTCTACTAATAAACCATGTTTGGGTGGTATGGAACTAATCTACGAGTCCGTGATCTACCTGACTCAGTACTTTTCCATTTTTCGTAAAGTTTTATTACATGGTTTAAGTATTGTCCTTTTAAAACTTTTTCTACCTGCTATTCACAATATTTACCCCCTTGTTTGTCTCTATCTTTCCCCTTCCCCCAATCATTCCCGGATTTTCTCTTTATTTTTTCCGATTTCTTGAGCCGTGTTTCTCCCGCAGCCCCTCTGGTCACAGAACGCGTGGCCACGGAACCATCTCGGGCCCCCAGCGCCCACTCCCCATACTGTCCCAGTGAAATATGTTTTGATTATGAGTCTGATCCCCGTGCAGAGCGTAGTGGAGTTTATTACATACCTTACCCCCCTCCCTTAACATGCCACATAATATAGCACTGTTAGATATCTATACCTCGTGCTTATACTTATTGGCAGTTGAATGGACTGTGCAACATCCGTTAACATGCGACTCCCCTGCTGGTGGAGTTCATTTCTCCAATACTCACGTAAAGATCATCACCCCCCTGACCCTCCTGGGTTTAAAAACACTGTGTGATTTTTTACTGTGAATGCTGATTTCCTGGTGTGTGGGTACACCTGCAGACTCTCCCAGTTTTGACACACTAAGCGCCCATACCCTGTCCTTATCGTTCCATCCCTATACCGCCCGGTTCAATGTGGTTTACCTGCTCGCCATTCTGGGCACTGTTCCATGGCCACACATGGTTTTTGTGATCACATTATGGTCAACTGTCGGCATAAATGATTATGCCGGAAGGTAGAATGTAGTGTATGGCCAGCTTTTTGGCACACAATTCACGTCGTCAAAACCTGTAACGGTTACTGAACAGGTAAAAGCTAGTGTTTATGCCAAAGTGTGATCGTAAGTGGTGTCTGCTTCATGCTCTCGGCTTTGTAGCTTCTTTATTTAAAATACTTAGCGTGTTCTTTATGAATTTACGTCAGTGAACAGCCGCGGCACAATATTTCAGGTGACACCTACTAGGTGATGAAGTGCTTCTCAATCCAAGTTTCCATCAGGCTATTAGTTCAAGGGTTAAACAAGTTGATATTTTTTTTTTTTTTTTTTTAGCAATTTGGTTAGGAATTATTTCATTTTTACTTAATGGCACCCACGTGTGTTTCCCACTTATAGAACAAGGTTCTCTAAAGAAAACTGCCTTTAATAGGCACTGGATTGTGATCTTCCCCAGCCATAATATTAAAGTAAAGGTATAAAAATGTTATTGAGGATGGAATTCATAGGGTTATTTTGTTTGCTGTAAATTAAGGGCATTCCGTTCCCCAGACAAAAGCTTTTCACAAAACACAGGACACCCCTACAACACAATACCTGCGGGCTCTCGAATGTCCATGACTCCTGCACAACTATGTGTCGACTGTTCCTCCCGCCTCTCACACACTTGTACGAGCTTCCCAAGCACATCTGTGAAAGTCATAGTCCCGTGAGGGTTTATGGACTATCCTGTGTAAGGGAACCCGGGGGGCCCTGGGCAGTATTGACTATATTAAGGGTTTGGGTGGGGTCCTGGTCTTGTAAAAACAAAAAAAAATGTCCTCTGGGGGATACCATGCACTAAAAATGTAGCCCCCCAATGAAAGGGAAACATTAAGAATGCCTTTCCTGTACAGGAACAAGTTCCCCCACCCACCTAATGTGATAAGGTGAACTTATCTCACTGTTAGGGCTAGGCCACATAGCGCTTTTTTCAACGCGTTTCATGCTCGCTTTGCGCCACATATTTTCGCTAAAATGTAAATCGCGGGACGTAAAATCCGTGATGTTCGATGCGATTGCCCGCGTCCGTTCGGCGGTTTGGTAAACGTCATGCGGTCACCATTTTGGGGCTGTTAACGCAGCGTTCCAAATACTCAAAATGAACGCAAATGCGAACGCACAAGAAAAGCAACAATGCGGTGTGGATAACGCTCGGGTTTTGTTGCGCGTACTTGTGCGTTGCAGCTGTGGCCTAGCCATACCGTGTATTAAGTACAGGAGCCGGATACAGACTGTGTAACTTCCAATTACTGGTACTGGATGGTTCATTCTAGCAGTCCGTTATTGAAGCCCTAAGGAACATGTCATGTGCTTTAGGATCTGGTCGGCTGTTAGGTTTCATGTCACCAGTGACCTACTAATACCAAGTTCATTTTCTGTTTTTACTATTATTATTTATTCTTTCGGTTTATTTTTTTTTTTCTAAGACTTTAATCTTTGGCAAGCAAGAGATTTTTTTTTCCTTTTAAGATTTAAAGTTTAAAAAAAAAAAGTCGCTTGCAAGGTAAATTGAAAAGTTTATTGCTAAAAATGTGGTTCGAATACCCCCGGGTTGTCAGCGACACCTCGTGCCGCTCCCCCGCTCGCTCCCAATGTCAAGGCGCTAAAGAAAATCCCCGGGGAGCAAGAGAGAGCGCAAGTCTGTTACATCCTACTTCGGAAGACAGGAGTCGAATGGTGAGTCGTCTGTAATGACCCTCCCCGTCCCGTTTTATGCTACGTATCTTACTAACGGCCAAATTCAAATGTTTCGCAGATAAACAACTTGGGCGTTCGGGATACTCTCCAGTTTTTTGGGGTGGACGACTGGAATTCTGACGGAAAGATCACGGTTGGACGAGAGACATAGGTCCGGTCTTTTGGAACATGCTGTACAGGGAAAAGTGGCATGGTATGATCATTATACTTACTTGGCATGCCCCCCTTCAAATCAAAAAGTATCACTAACAGAGATTCAAGTGTAATTATTGGCCCCATTCTGGCAGAGTAAGCTGGTCGCTCCCTCCATGCAGTCAACTCACGGCGACATCACAACCAATGGAATTGACTACTGTTTCCCCTGCTGCCTCATGCTCATGCTTCAAACTTAGAAAAAGCTCATTGAGCAAAGGTTGGAAGGCAGATGAATTAAAAAATCGAATCTGGTTGACAAATGAAAAACTGGTAAAAAAAAGGTGGGAATAACTAAGTTGTGCATGGACTAAAGATTAGTTGTTGTTTTTTTTTTTGGTTCAAGGTAGGACAGCCCTTTAAGGCAGCCGGCAACCTCTCATTTTCATTATAATTGCCTATTCCAAAGCGACCCCCTTAAGGGACTTTTAGACGCAGATCCTCGCTCCGCGATTTCTTCTGTCCTGCTGCTTTGGGTATCGAATGCATTAATCCCTACATGAAGTCACTGCCAGAGCTGACGACATACAGAAGCAGATTTTGTACAGGCTCATAACGTTTCATAACAGAGGCAGAGAACTAACGTGCCGGAAAGGGATCAGGATCTGTAAGTCCTTTTAGAATAGGATGTATATCGAAAACGGGTTTGGGGGACTGATGAACATATAGAAAAATTTTTAGCTTTTTTTTATTTTAAATGTAAACCTGTTTCCTGTGCTGATCTTTTTTATTTTTTGATAGTTGAAGTCTTAAAGGGCATGTCCAACGTGCCGAAATTTAATTTGATATGTGGTACGGGCATCGCTCCCCCAGCCCCAACCGCATTAATATAATTTGTTAGAAAGTCCCCGATTCGTACGTACCACCTGCCCTCTCTCCTCCGCTGCAAGTGTTCGAGGTCAGGCCTCTGCTGAATGAATTGGAAAAAGCAGGGGCGCGGACCGGCAGCCGCGTCTGATTGGTCTGAGTAGCAGGGGGGCTGCCACTGAGCAGCCTCAACCTTGATGAGGTTGAGGAAGTTCATGCACAGCATGAGTCACCCACTGCTCTACCTACCACGCAGTTTCCGGACTTTTGGAGGGGTCACAGCAGGGGAACTATTTTGAGCGCAGGAATGGTAAGGTAGGATGTTTTAAACTAATTGATGTGGCCAGTAAGGGGTTTCATTTAGTTTTGGGGGTGGACATGCCCTTTAAAGGGTTTCTCCATAGTCGAGATCTGCATAAATTAGCCATTGTGGATCCACTTTGATTTAGTTTTACTTTTTTCAGGGAACGTGGCCAGTAAAATGTTGAATGTACAGCTCCAACGCTCAGCAGCTACAGGCCTTTAAAAACGAAGTAGGCGTACTCAGGTAAGTTGTGGAATCCAAGTAGGGGTGTTACGGCAGTGTGCTGTCAGCCAGTGTGTTTATTAAATGATATGGAAACTGAAAAAAAATGATCAATAATAATACATGAGCAGATTTCACTCTGATATAGTGTGTTGGATTCAGCACGTACTTATTTTGCTCAGGCTCGTTTATCCTCCCTCCCTGACTATCTGACTATTTGTGAGGGCAAGCATGCTCCGTTATCGACTATGAAGGATCCCTGCAAGAGGAATGTACCACCATGTCAGCTCACACATACAACTGTTCCACATTCCAGATACAGCAACGCACACAGCCAAGATGTTGTGGAAATAAGGGCACTTGATTGACAGCTTGAAATGTAAAAGGTTTCAGATTGGATATATATAAAGACATAGGGACAGATCAAACAATAAATGGTCCAGTGATAGCTGGGAGAATTATAGTTTCCAGTAATAAACAAAATGTCCCTATGTACGTCGTTTAATAACTACAACCGGAAAGGGAAATACATTTCGGATTGTTACAGGTTTAAAGGTGAAAGAGCTATTTCTAAATAGACTTTATTTTGCAGCCTTTTTCTGGGACCTTTATAATGTTGTCTAAGGTTTTGTTTTATTCTTGTCAGAAAAACGCGACACGTAAACATCCTACTTTGTCATGGCTACTCCACCAAGCCCCAGTTGGCAATAGTAACCCGTGGTGCGAGGGCTCCAGTCTCATCACCATCTGCATATCATTGAGACCAAATTGAGATGATTAAACTCATAGACTTGCACGACAAACAGCACAGGCATGGAGTATGTTCATGATTGAATGTACATAAGAAAACAACCACAGAGTGGGAATCTCCTTGATCAACGTAACAAATACCATGGGATTTACTAAGGAAGTGTGGCTTGTTGGAGTCTACATTTTCTTTTTTGTGCTTGCCTATTAGTTCCCCGTTTTATCAACCTGTTCCTTAGTCACCATCTCATTGGTCTTGTCATTGGTACCCCTACTCTCTGATTGGTTGAATTTTTTTCATCATTAATGATTGGGCTCCCTCTTTCATTGTACTGTATGGGTTTTCCGTTTCATTATACTTCGTTATTGATGTTCTAAACAGGTGGTATGTTATTTTGGTTTTTTGAATATTTCAATGTTGACATATATGTTACAGGATTTCCTGTTAAAATCGTGATCTCATTTGTATTGTTTAAAAAATGTTAATAGTCTTTCTCATGGTTGTATTTTATTTTTGAAACTCTGTGTTGACTGTTACAGACTATCTGCACGCAAGTCCATTATCCACAGAGATCTGAAAAGCAATAGATCCTTTCTAACACCCATATCAGGCAGAACCATATTATAATCAAAAGGTGTAACTTAAGCTGGGTAACACATGCGCAGACACCTTGAAGTGCATCTCATTACACGCAGTCCCGAGCGTCACCGACACGGGAGAAAGTTCGGGACTGTGTGTTTTCCCTCAACCCCGCTCCAACTCCCCTATCGGGAGACCTACCCCGGCGAGGAAAAATTCGGTCTTTCCAAACCATCCTCGAGGGCCCACGGAAAATTTGTCAGCGTGCGCAGTTCTGTAAAACTCTACACACACTGCCGATAAGCCCAATACGGAGCCTATGGTACTGGCTTTATTCTGTGTTTTAACGTGGCACCAGATACGGTGTAGTGATAACGTGTTTCTGCCATCTTAGTGTGCCTTTTTAGTCACTGGTCATGCGTACGCACCATACAAAACAAAACAGGGAGATTCAATAAAGTTGTTAAAGGAGCATTTTGCCCCAACCCCATCAGATCTTATTTACATTTGAAAGCTAAATCTGATTGGTTAGCACCATTTACACGATAAAAACTTTTATGACATTAAGCTAACCCAGTCGTGCTAATGGCACATATATCCCAGACAAGGGAACGCTTTTTCTTTGTGTTAATTTACTGAATGATCAGCACAAATTGACATTACATTAAAAATTATAATGTGTGTTTGTGTATCATATTTGAATTTCCGTATCGATTGTCACATTTGCACTCAATCCACCTGACTATTCTAGTCAATGCTATAGAGGTTTCCAGCCCTTAAACCCCATAAACCGCCGATATCTTTCTCCATGAAGACCGTCACAGTGAGATTGTGACTTTGGTCTCCGCTACAGTGAAGTCCTCGATGGAGCGTGGTCTCACAATTCGAACAGTTTCTGGGTCCATTTTGGGATGGTGAGCTTCCCTTAATGTCCTATGCCCGATTTCAGAATCAATTGAACCCATGAAACTTCTCGTTTTCGTCAACAAAAACAAAATAGCTGTAAAACATAAGACAATAGAGTCCCCCTACCTACCCGGGAGCCTTTCCTAACGGCCCCTGACTCTGTTTGCTGTAGGCTCCTGAGGTCATCCGGAGGCAAGACAAAACCCATACAGCTTCAAGTCTGATGTCTACTCGCGTTTGCGCTAGTCCCTGGTAACAACTGATGACGGGACAAGTTTGCACTATTCCACATCAAAACAGGATCAGGTAACTGGGAATTCTCGACGGTCATTTATTTTGGTTTAACAACTGAGAGGTTACAGCGCACCCTGCTGGTAGATCTTGTCTTCTATACTGAAGCCGAGAACACTAACTACAAGCTGAAATGTGAACTGGTGTTAGAGCTATGTAACGTTACAAGGGCATTTGTAACTAGATTTTAATGAGTTAAGTTCTATCCTTTCTGGCAAATACTTGCTATCTGCTCCCCTTCTGGCTCAATGAGCATTTTATAAGCTTGAGCATGGGCAAGGAGACACGGCAGGGAAACTCAGCAGTCATCATTGGCTTGGTGAGTTAGTTATCACCTGCCTTGATTGACACATGGAGTGAGGAGAGCACACTTACCTGCCAGATAGGGAAATAATTATCATTAAATATCTGGTTGTAATGTTTGGGTAATAAATGTGTAAATATATCAGTTGGGGGTGGGGGGTCAGCGTAACTGACAATTGAGCAGTTTTTGGTTTTTGTTTAAGGTGTACATTCCATTTAATATGCTAAAACTTAGGGGCTGCATTTAGCAATCTCGCCGGTGATGATACTATGGAATTCTGGCGTTTGCAACTATATACCCTACGGCCTTTGATAAACTATAATTCCCACTAGTTTAATAGAGATAGACCTCATAGTTCTTGGTTCACCTTTGTGTTCTTTTGTTGACACCACACACACTACTGATAAAGTTGTTTTTTTTTTTTTTTTTATCCTTCCTCTTTTAAGATCATATTTATGGTTGGAAGCAGGGATTCTGTCTGTCTCGACCTCAGTAAAAGAATTCGAAGTAATGTCCCAAAGCAATGAAGATGTATATGGCAGAGTGTTGAAGAAGAAGAGAGATGAACGCCCCCCCTAATCCCACAGGTTAATTAATATCTCTTATACTGTTAATGTCCCTTGAATTTAGTTGTGCTAGATTACATAAAGATGGAGAGGGGCCATGAGCACAGATTGCCATGCTGTCATGTACTTTTTTACCGATAAGTAACGGAAGAACAGTATATAAAATAATTAAGGGGCTCATGCTATCATGGGGCTATTTTGGCTACCCGATGAAGAGTTTGCGTGGGTTTTGAATAATATTTGCGCTGCCGTGCCATTTCCCAAACGTTTTTGGGAAATGCAGCTAGCTATGTAGTAATTGCTTAGTTAAGATTATGCAACAATTTTGCTCTAATCAAACGCCATGACTCTTATGGATACAGGGCCGATGTAGAGCTAAAAAGTTTAGTCTTACCTGAACAGGAAGTCTCTTACTGTTCGTTTCTATGCACATGCAATGCGCATAGAAGACAGAGTTCTGCGGAGAAAGGTAGTAACCTTACCTTACTCGTCCTGGCACCTGCAGGTTGTTATGAAGAACGGGAGGTAAGACACAGCTCCTTTACCTCTGTTCTCAATACTAAATGCATTTTTTTTCCCAGTGGAGACACCCTTTAAGTAGTAGTCCAATTAGTGCTCCTGACTGGATTTTAGTGTTTGGCTCTAATTTTGTCAGTACATTTTTTGGTTAATTTTAGTTTATATTGCAAAGGCCATGTCAAGATTCCTAATACTGTGTAATACAAAATTACAGTTTTTTCTGTCAGTGCACAGTTTTAACTAAAGGCCTGTACGCCGGAATAACCGCCAACTGATGGCACAGGTGATTTTTAATGTACGCACTATTGATGGCACGGGGTGTTTAATGTCCGCACTACTGGATGGCACTGTGTTCTGTATAGTGATGCCGGTATGTCACAACTAGTGATGGCACTTATGCCGCACTGATCCTGTGTTTAAGCCCACATTGATCACATTTTAATGTCCCTAATGGATGGCACTGTGTTTATTCCACTAGGGCATGTGTCCAAGCTCCGCCACTATTGATGGCACTGTGTGTTAATGTCCGCACTACTTGATGCCTGGTATTCCAGCACCTTGACATGTTTCCCTATGGATGGGCACGGTGTTTAATGTCTCCCCCGACACTATTGATGGCACATGTGTTTATGTCCGCATATGGGATGGCACTGTGTTTTAATGTCGCGAATAAGTGGATGGAACGTGTTGGTTGTATTACCCACTTGGTCACTGCGTTAATTCGCACATGCACTGTTATGTCGCACATATGGCACTGTTATGTCCCCCTGAGGCACTGAATGGCTCTAGATGCACTGTGTCATGTCCGCCTATGATGCATGTGTATGTCCGCACTACTGATGGCCTGTGTTAATTCCGCTCCTCTTATGGATTGTTGCCGCACTATGGATGGCACTGTGTTTAATTTCGACTCCGCACTATTGGATGGCACTGTTGTTTATGTCCGCACTATTGAGGCACTGTGTTTAATGTTCCGCCTTTTACTGTTACTGTCCCACTTGTTGGCACGGTTTGCCCGACACTATGGCCTTGGCCGGTGTTTAGTCCCACCTTGCCCCTATTGATGGCACTGTGTTTATGGTCCCGCGCACTATTGGGCACTGTGGTTACTCCGCACTCACCAGGATGGCACGGTTTTAATGTCACCGCACTCATCGGATGGCACTGTGTTTAATGTCCGCACTATGTAATGGCACTGTGTTTAATGTCCGCAACTTTCACTGGATTCGACTTTGTATGGCACTTTAATGTCCTCACTGTTGCTGATGTGTTTAATTCGACTGTGCACCTGTTTTACTGTCCCCTATTTGGCCTGTTAATGTCCGCACTATGGATTGGCCTGTGTTTAATTCCGCACTATGATGCACTGTGTTTAATGTCCGCACTTGATGGCACGTGTTTAATGTCCGCACTATTTAGGCCTGTTAGTCGCTTTGTCTGTGGTTTAATGTCCCACTATGGATGGCACGGTGTTTTACTATGATGCAGTTCTTACAACCGCACTCCACACTTTCACTGTGTTAAGTGCTATGTGCCTGGTAATGTCCGTAATGAGCACGTTATTCCGCATATGCTGGCACTGTGTTTAATGTGCTGTCCTGTAGTCCGACATTGCACTTTTATGTCCGCACTATGGCACGGTTACATGTCCCGCCCAGGATGCACGTGTTACTGTCGCACTATATGATGCCGTGTTCGACAGATATGCACTTAAGCCCACATTGCATGCACTGGGTCGTGGGTGTATGCTCGAGCGTGGAATTGCGAGTGCCCAACTCAGGTTGCATCGTCCGAGCTATTGGATGGGGGACACTTTTTAATCGAACACTATATGGCCTTGGGTTACCGCACTAATATGCATCAACTTGCATGCAATAGTCGGCATAAACACTTAGTATGTCCGCATTGCGATTTGGCACTCGTGTTTCTCCAACCTCCGCATGCTCATGTATGCACTTTGCTCTGTTTAAGCTGCCACTTTTATCCGGCCGCTTTACGTCCGCACTCTATTATCTCCCTTGTGGTTAATGGCCGTACTGGATCGATCTTGTTACAGTCCGCACTCCGGCACGTTTAAGGCACTATTGATGCTTTTTTGAATATGCTCCGCATTTGACTACGCCGTCGTTATGTCCGACACTTATGGATGGCACTGTTGTTTAATGTCCGCACGTATGGCTACGTGGTTTAAGTCCGCACTATTGATGGCACTGGTTTAATGTCCGCACTATTGATGGCACTGTGTTTAATGTCCGCACTATGAGGCACTGGTTTAATGTCCGCACTAGATGGCACTGTGTTTAATGTCCGCACTATGGATGGCACTGGTTTAATGTCGCACTATTGATGGGCGCACTGTGTTTAGTCCGCACTTGGATGGCACTGTGTTAATGTCCGCACTATTGATCATGTGTTTAATGTCCGCATATTGATGGCACTGTGTTTAATGTCCCGCACTATTGATGGCTGTGTTTAATGTCCGCACTATGTGGCACTGTGGTTAATGTCCAGCACTATTGATGGCACTGTGTTAATGTCCGCACTAGTGGCACTGTGTTAAGTCCGCACTATTGATGGCACGGTGTTTAATGTCCGCACTATTGATGGCACTGTGTTTAATGTCCGCACTTGATGGCACTGGTTTATGTCCGCATATGGATGGCACTGGTTTAATGTCCGCACATGTATGGCACTGTGTTTAATGTCCGCACTATTGATGGCATGGTTGAATGTCCGCATCTATGTTTGGGGCACGTGTTATGTCGCAACTATGATGGCACTGTGTTTAATGTCCGCACTATTGATGGCACTGTGTGTTTAATGTCCCGCACTATGATGGGCACGGTGTTTAATGTCCGCACGTATGGATGGCACTGGTGTTTAATGGAACGCATATGGATGCGCACTGGTGTTTAATGTCCGCACTATTGAGTGGCACTTGTGGGTAATGTCCGCATATGATGGCACTGTGTTTAATGTCCGCACTATGATGGCCACTGTGTTTAATGTCCGCATATGGAGGCACTTGTTTTAATGTCCGCACTATGGATGGCACTGTGGTTAATGTCCGCATATTGATGGCACTGTGTTAATGTCCGCACTATTGATGGCACTGTGTTTTAATGTCGCATATTGATGGCACTGTGTTAATGTCCGCACTATGGATGGCACTGTGTTAATGTCCGCACTATGGATGGCACTGTGTTTAATGTCCGCACTATGTGATGGCACTGGTTGTATGTCGCACTATGAGGCACTGTGTTAATGTCCGCACTATGGATGGCACTGGTTAATGTCCGCAACTATGGATGGCACTGTGTTTAATGTCGCACTATGTGATGGAAATGTGTTAATTGTCGCACTATTGATGGCACGGTGTTTAATGTCCGCACTATGATGGCCCTGTGTTTAAGGTCCGCACTATGATGGCACTGTGTTTAATGTCCGCACTATTGATGGCACTGTGTGTTAATGTCCGCACTATTGATGGCACTGTGTTAATGTCCGCACTATGATGGCACTGTGTGTTAATGTCCGCACTATGATGGCACTGTGTTTAATGTCCGCACTATTGATGGCACGTGTTTAATGTCCGCACTATGGATGGGCGGTGTTTAATGTCCGATATGGATGGCACGGTTTAATGTCCGCCATATTGATGGCACTGTGTTTAATGTCCGCAATATTGATGGCACTGTGTTTAATGTCCCGCACTATGGATGGCGCGGTGTTTAATGTCCGCATAGGAGGCAGGTGTTTAATGTCGCACATGATGGCATGTGTTTAATGTCCGCACTATGGATGGAATGTGTTAATGTCCGCACTATTGATGGCACGTGGTTGTTATGTCGCACTATTGATGGCACTGTGTTTAATGTCCGCACTATGATGGCACTGGTTTTAATGTCCGCACTATGAGATGGCACTGTGTTAATGTCCGCACTATTGGATGGCCGTGTGTTTAATGTCCGCACTATGGATGGCGACGGTCGTTTGTTTAATGTCCGCACTATTGATGGCACTGTGTTTAATGTGCCGCCACTATTGATGGCAACTGTGGTTTAATGTCCGCACTATGATGGCACTGGTTAATCGTCCGCCACTAGGATGGGCGTGTTAATGTCCGCACTATGGATGGCACGGTGTTTAATGTCCGCACTATGATGGCACTGTGTTAATGTCCGCCATATGGATGGCACTGTGTTTAATGTCACGCACATTGATGGCACGGGTTTAATGTCCGCACTATGATGCACTGGTTAAGTCCGCACTATATGGCACTGTGTTTAATGTCCGCACTTTGATGGCACTTGGTTTAATGTCACGCACCATGGATGGCACTGTGTTTAATGTCCGCACATGGATGGCACGGTTTAATGTCCGCCACTATGGATGGCACGTGTTTTAAGTGTGTCCATTTGCACAATCTACAGCGCTGAGCTACACACTAGGAGTTTACAACAAACAAGCCATGTTTTATACTTTCACCACCTTACAAAATGTAGAGTGGAAACTAATACAAAAAATAGAAAGAGGAGAAGAACAAATAAAAACTTATCTGTATTTGCAAAGGAAAATCCACATACAGTTTTTCATTCTATCCAATCCTTTCATTGGTAGATCCTTGCCTCATTGAACTGTGGCCCGGTCATTGCCCAAAATTCACCGCAGTGCATCGAGCCGTCATTAAACCGAGCTGGATTCAGACAGAAGACTTCAGTCTGTACACATGGTTCTCCCAAAACGCCTATCCAGGCAGGGGATACGGTGGGTTTATGATCCGCGGACTGTGAGGAAGGCCAATTTGAACCATGCGTGGCTCTCCGAGCACTTAATTCCCTGCTGGCAGGAAGCTAATTCCTAAGTTGCACTTCATTCAATGTAATCGTACAGAGAAATTCTACCAGTCTTGTGATCCGTTGTAAATAGATATTCATAGAGGTAGAGAGATCTTTATCATCTGTTACATCACGTCACACTTGTGCTTTTCATATTTGTTTCAGGATCTCTTTTCAGAACGATTTTTATAGCCACAATTCGAAAATGGATTTTCTCTTCTTAAAGAGAATTAGCTACCTTACATCTCTTTTTTGGTGATCTTCTGTTGACACTAAACTAGGTTTAGTTTTAGAATCTATTTTAAAAAGCTTTCAGAGGTAGCTCAATGATGGAATTTTTATTTATTGATTGGCTATTGAAAAGGAAAAAAGGTATGGAACCAAGATAATTGATCACGACAGGAAGAAATCATCATGTAATCGGGAAGTGTTTTCTCTGTTGTTCATCAAGATTGAATTAAGTTTTGTTACAAAAAAAAACCCTTTTCACGAAGTCAGTTATTTAAAAACCGTATCCCTTTTAAGACCCCAACGTAATTTGTAAAGCTAGATTTGGCCCCTCCCTTCACTCTCATTTGATGCATCCAGGGTGAGGATCTAAACCTGTTATTTCGTCATCCTGGATTTACCTTAGTTTCATAAAGTGTTTTGGATGGTTCAGTCTAGCCCCCACTTCCTCCCTAACTCTGGACTTTCGTGTCTGGATGTTCAGTTAGCCCCATCTCCCTAAACCGGACCTAGTGTCCTGGATGGTCAGTCCAGACTTTCTGCCCTAAACCTGGACTTTAGTTGTGCTGGATGGTTCAGTCAAGCCTTTCTGCCTCCCTAAAGATGGACCTTTAGTTGTCCTGAATGGGTCAGTCTAGTCCCTTCCTCCCTAACTCTGGACCTTTAGTTGTCTGGGAGGTTCAGTCCAGCCTTTCTTCTCCCTAACTCTGGACTGTAGTTGTCCTGGATAGTTCAGTCCAGCCTTTGTACCTCCCTATCTGGACCTTTAGTTGTCATGGATGGTCAGCTCCGCCCCATTCCCACCCTATCGGACCTTAGTTGTCCGGAGGGTTCAGTCTAGCCCACTTCTCCCTAACCTGGACCTTTAGTTGTCCAGGAGTTCAGTCTAGCCCCACTTCCTCCAATTCTGGACCTTTATTCTGTCTGGATGGTTCAGTCTAGCCCCACTTCTTCCCTAACTCTGGACCTTGTAGTTGTCCGGATGGTTCAGTCTAGCCCCACTTCTCCCTATCTGTGGACCTTAGTTGTCCGGATGGCTCAGTCTAGTCCCACTCCTCCTATCTCTGGACCTTTAGTTGTCCTGATGGTTCAGTCTAGTCCCACTTCCTCCCTATCTCTGAGGACCTTTAGTGTCTGGGATGGTTCAGTTAGTCCCCACTTTCCTCCCTAACTCTGGACCTTTAGTTGTCTGGATGGTTCGTCTAGCCCACTTCCTCCCTAAACTCTGGACCTTTAGTTGTCCTGGATGGTTCAGTCTAGCCCCACTTCTCTCCATAACTCTGGACCTTAGGTCTGGCATGTTTAGTTGCCAATTCATCCCTACTTCTGGACATGTAGTCGTCCTGGATGGTTCAGTCTAGTCCCACTTCCTCCCTTACTCTGGACCGTTTAGTTGTTCTGTCGGATGGTTCAGTCTAGCCCCACTTCCTCCTCCCTAATTCTGGACCTTTGGTTGTCTGGATGGTTCAGTCCAGCCTTTCTGCTCCCAAACTCTGGACCTTTAGTTGTCCTGGATGGTTCAGTCCAGCCTTTCTGCCTCCCAAACTAGGACCTTTAGTGTCCTGGATGGTTCAGTCCAGCCTTTCTGCCTCCCAAAACTCTGGACACCTTTAGTTGTCCTGGATGGTTCAGTCAGCTTTCTGCCTCCCAACCTAAACGCTGGACCTTTAGTGCCGGGGTTCAGTCCAGACCTTTCTGCCTCCCTAACTCTGGGCCTTCGTTGTACCTGGAGGGTTCAGTCTCGCTCCTCTGCCTCCCAACTCTGGGCCTTAGTTGTCCGCGGATAGTTCAGGTTCCAGCCTACTTCTACGCCTCCCTAAACTCTGGACTTTAGTTGTCCTGGATGGTTCAGTCCAGCCTTTCTGCCTCCCAAACTCTGGACCTTTAGTTGTCCTGGATGGTTCAGTCCAGCCTTTCTGTTTAGCTATGTCATCAGTTATAATCAGTGTTTAGCTATGTCATCAGATATAATCAGTGTTTATCTATGTCATCAGTTATAATCAGTGTTTAGATAATCAGTTATAATCAGTGTTTAGCTATGTTATCAGTTATAATCAGTGTTTAGCTATGTCATCAGTTATAATCAGTGTTTAGCTATGTCATCAGTTATAATCAGTGTTTAGCTATGTCATCCATGGTACATGACTCACCGGTTATATATATATATATATATACACAGATATATTTGACGTAACCATACATTTCTATTTATAATGCTTTTTCCCATTTCAGAGATAGGCGCTGGAACTACTACAGCTGTAAAAAGGAATATTAACCATCGAACATGTGAATTACCAGCAGTTTATAAAATTCCCATTAATGCTGCAATTACAATAAATTCTGGTCTCTAATAAATCTTATCAGTGTCCATATTATTTCCATAAATAGGGAGCCAATGACACCGAATGTCTCTTTTCCACAAATCCCCAATGACAGGATCAGGCTATTTGGTAATGTAGGAGGGTGGCGCATTTCTACTCTGCCTAATGGTAAATCCGGGCCTGAGGGCAATAGTTAAGATGGAGAACTATAGTGCGTATAAAGTTTTTTCAAAAAACGTTAAAATGAAACGTACCTGGGGCAGGGAGGTAGGATTGGTACTTTCTACTTCCCAATATCATTTCGATGAAGAACGGCAGCACCAAAAAAAAAATGTTTCTGCCAGTTTTCCTGAGTGCTTCAGCACTATCTTTAATACAGGAAGGCCCAGGGCACTAAACTGGCAGATGATTGCAAACCAATATTGGGAGGTAGAAATAATCAATCCTATCTCCCTGCCCCCAGGTACTTTACATTTCTAACAAGTTAATTTTTACAGTATATTTGTCCTTTATTAAACAAGGAATGTTACAAGTTACTGGTATTGAAACATAAAGTAGAGTTGATACAGGGAAATTTCCGATTGCCACTTGGAGTCAGGAAGGACTGTCGGATCCCCACACACCTTACTGCCTGTCTGGGGATGTTATAATTATTCTGT